>VWZY01011396.1:431570-594354 GCA_013399075.1 Chloroceryle aenea | reverse complement strand
TTTTTGCCTTCCTTGTGCATGCAGGTTTTGCTTAGCCTGTTAAACTGTCTTTATCTCAACAGGTGAATTTTCTCACTTTTGCCCTTCCCATTCTCTTTCCCACCCCACTGGGAGGGAGGGAGGAGCTCTGTGTGGCTTAGTTGCTGGCTAAGGTTAAACCATGATAGTCAGTGAAGTTGTAATTCAGCTCAGTGGCAGCCAGAAGAGCAGTCCTGATGATGGCTTCACTCTGTTCCCCTGAGATGCTGTTGCTTGAGATTTGAGAATACATTTTAGAAGTCTATCAAGTTGCATGAGATTTCAATGTTGTGTTCAATTAGTCCCAAGGACTTGTAGAGAAAAGATCACATTAAAGAACTTGTAAATAAATGATAATATTAATTTAGGGACTGAAGAGATCTTGCTAACTCATCTGGGAACATAACTGTGTTAATCTCAGGACCTTTTGATGCAATTGTTTTGATACCTGATGATTGAAGTTCTTCACCTTACAAATGTTTTCTTTAATCCCCTTCAGTAAACTGTCACAGGGGTACCCCTGCCTGTCCTAAGAGTGTCCTGCTGTGGGTATACTGTCAGTGTGTTAGATATTCAGTGCAGTCAAACAATGTGAATGAAGCCTTGCTAAGAGGAGATTTTTAATTAAATGATGTTTCCTTGATTATTGGATTTGGAATCTCTAGCACATGAGCACTTCTACATGCTGAGATGTGAGAAGATAAACTGGGTTTCAAACTATGCAATACATGCAGGTAGGAAATTTGGGGCTGGTTTTCTGGTATACATAGCAACCTCTTTCTTAATTTAGTGATTGCCTTAAAGTCCCAAAAAGCTGCAAACAACTATGTGAGCCCGGATGGTATTCCCCCAGATAAGTACTTGAAGGATAAGGTCCTGTAATCCTTTGGAACAATTTTTCTCTGCCCATGCAAACTATTGACACTTAATAACTTCACTGCTGTAGGTCATTGTGATTCTTGTGTGCTCGTTTATGCAGAGAAAATAAGTTCCTGATAAGCAGGTTTGTATCTTTTATGAGCAAACAGAGTGTTGGCTGAATTGGGAGTTTCCAGCAAAAGTGTCATTTTGATCTATGAATCTTCTCTGTAATGAGAGCAGAGAATAAAGCCACCGCAAGAAAGAAACTAATGAAAACAAAATCCAGCTGTAATAAGACACCAGTAAGAAGAAGAGGCTTTAGATAACTCTGGCTTCAAGAAGCTGACAGTTTAATTAAAATTCTTATTGGGAACACCAGGTAATATAGCCTTGCATTTAATGGGAATATTTTGCAAAACAAGCCTGTGACTGTATTTCGAAATATAAATTAATTGGCTACTGGCTAGAAAAATGACTGAGATTAGCAGACATTTGTGCCATCATCCTGCACGATATGGACTCTTGCTACAGGTGTAATGAGGTGGTGGCCTGATTTTGCATGACCAGTCTTGCAAAACTGAGCTACTTCAATGTTTTGTTAAGACTTTTGGAGGTTGCTGAAGCAATGTATACTTCTGGTTAAGTCTAGAGTCTTGTGTCATGAAAGGAAGAAAAAAAAATATTAAGGAAAAATAGGTAATCAGGGTTTTTTACTCTTACTGACACAAATCCAAGATGTACATATGGCCTCAAATGCTCGCAGTAAAAATGGACTGAGTTTCAGGCAGGATTCATTTGAAATGGAAACCCTTTTGACTACTGATATTGATAATTTCCCTTCAAACCTTATAGACAGTTGTTTCTCAGTTCATCTTTGGAAAGTTCATGCAAAGCCTAGTGTATGTCTTGCTCATCTCTTGCATGGCATAGTGCTTTAGAGTGCTGCATGACATTTAATTTACACCACTATGAGTGGGTAAGAATTAATCCAGCTTTACAGCGAGGCTGGAAGAACAGAGGCAAAGCAATTTGCTCAAGGTCACCCACAAGATTATTGGCAGAGCCAGGATTAAAATTTACTTTTTAAATCCTAAAAGATGAGAATTTGTAACTGGGGGGTAGTGAGGGGGTGTCTCTTCTGAATTTTAACAAATTGAAACACTTTCTTGTAGGCTTGCTTCTGTCCACACTATATGTGTAGGCTTAAAACAAAAGAAACACTTTTTTTTTTCTTATCTTTAGACTTTTCTGCTTAATTTATGGTGTCTGAGATTAACTGTTAGGGCCAAATTCTTCAAAGCATCCTTTTTATACCCCTGGTAGGTAGATCCCCTTGGAATTCATGTTTGCATAAACAGGGAATGGAAAAACAGGAGTCTGACTCAAAAGCCATATTTATGTATGCTTTATTTTGAACCTTCATATAAATTTCTACTGTAAGAAGATTAGACTCAGGGTGGAAACTTGAGGGGTTTAAGAAATTTCTGTCTATATGTCTGTTTTGATAATTTTATTTGGCTCTCTGTCAAATATAATTTGATTCTGCTAGTGAACTGCTACTAAACAAAATCTGACTAGCCTTGAAAAATATCCAAAACTCTGAGATGGTTTAATTTAGCTAGTAAAATTACTGCTGTGCTGCAAGGGTTAAATGCTCGTGATTCTACACGAATCTACAGTGGTTACTACAGTGTGTTGGCTCCTATTTATACCATAAATCCTGTTACAGGGTCAGGAAGCTAAATGAGGAGAGAGTCTTAAATTAGCACTATTATCACTGGTTTACCCTTGATTGTTCTGTGCAGGCACGAACCAATCTGTTGGCTGCCTCAGAGTTCATGCAGAACTCCTGATAAAAACAGAAACATAAAAGCTGGAAGAGCATTGAGATGATTGTTATGCAGTTGAGTGTGCCAAATATCAAGTAGTCTATAGAATACTTTATGGAAGCATTGACAAAAGAACAGTACTTGGGCTATTTTGTTTTAAAAATTTTATTGCACTTCATGTTAAAAATGTTTTTAAGGTTCCCACTTTAAAACTTTTTGTGGTAAATACTTCTTGAGCAAACCTTTAGAACAGATTTCAAGTGTCCATTTAAAAGCTTTTTGAAACAGACTGCTGCTTAACCTCCAGTGTTTATTCCAGTGAACCATTTTGTAATGTGGTTTTGCCCTCTCTTGCAAAAAGAGCCCTGGAGCACAGATTAGTCATCATGATTCTGAAAGTGAAGTTCCAGTTTTGGTCTGTTGTTGTACTAAGGGAGTTCCATGGTTGTTTTCCTGCTGTACCATGCCACAGAATTTCCCTCCTCAGGTAAACCAGAGGCAACATGAATAGTTCTAAATACCACCCAGAAATCAAATGGCTAGGTGATTACTCTTGTTGTTCAGAAACACCAGTGCTGTGAACTTCTTGACAATAGGTGAATGTTTTTAGCTCTCTCAGGAAGAAACTTGAGATTATTATTGCATGTTGGATCCCAAGTTCAGCCCAGACATTAAAACATCTGTTTATTCATGGCAGTTATAGATCACAGTTGCAATTAGTTATGCAGTAATTCAGGACCCAATTCTGAAAGAGAATTTCTGTGCAATTAAAGAAAAAGCTTCATGGAAGATCTGTTTGTTGATTGCTTGAATTTACTGTGATCAAATACTTAAGACTTTTCATAAAGTGAACCCCAGGAGAAACTATTCATCTTCAGACTGATCATTTGGTTATAATTTTATGTGTATAGAAACTCTATTAGTTCATGAATATAATAGGATCAGAAAAGCTCGATGATGCCAATAACTTCCTGGGGATTCCATAACAGCATTCTAATTAAAGGGGAGGTGATTTGAGGATTTGGCATGAAAATACTGCAGAGTGAGCTGAATCTGTAAGTTTATGAACAATGTGCTGTTCAAGTTGCTGGACTTGAGTGAACTGCTCATTACAGCACATCTGGCACTGCCCCTTCAGATGAGAGCTTGTCTTCCTCCTGATAACTTATTAAAATGACAACTTGAGGCATAGCTGTGTTGTCCAGCTGGGCAGGGATGAGGAGAGCAGTGTTCCTGTAATTTGGTGTGGGACATGCTGGCTGTGTTGTTCTGAAGTACTTCATGAACCATAACAAATTGGCAAGTGTTATACAAATCGCCAAGCCTCAGAAATATTTACTGTGATAATGAGAACTTATTTGCTGAACTTAGAAGCTCAAGCTCAGTAAAATCAACCTGGATCACACCTCATGTTGCTGAAGCTGATGCATCCTCCTGAGAGCTGCTTGCACTTAATGTGGCAGAACGTTGCACCTACAGAGCTTGAATGAAGCAAGTTGTGCCTTTTCAGCTGCCTGTGATCTGTCAAAATAGTTTCATAACAGAAGGATTTTTTTTTTTCTCTGAGGTCTGGAAATAGAATCAAATTGAGGAGCCAACAGTAAAATTTAAATCTCAATAATTCTTTAAATGTGACAGAAGTTGTTTGATTCCTACTTGAAACAGAAATACTTGTTAGGCTTAGAAAAATTCTGGACAAGAAGCAAGAAAATAAGTCTACTAAAACATTTATCTGCATTGAGAGTTGCATTTATGGGCCAGTATGTTTATGTACTATTTACTTAATTTATGTACTCAGAATTTATGTCTTTTCCCCACTCTTTTAAGAGAAATATAACCTCTCTGTCCTTGCAAATATGTCACAGGCTTACAACTTGTACTGGTTTCTTCCAAAATGTGATGGAGATCTTGACAACAGAAGGAAGAAAAGGTGGGGAAAAATGACTGAAAATAAAAAAAGGTTCTTAAATCAGGGACCTGTCAGCAGCATCATGCAAACTAAATTTAACAGCTAATTTACTGGTGACAGAAATATAATCCATATAATTTATGCATCTAATATAATCTGTCATTTGTATTTAAGGAGGAGAACAAGGCAGCATCTAATAAAAATGTAGAAGAAAAATGAGTTTGTGAGGTGAGTGACAGAAATGTTCATTACCTCAATTCTTTCCTGTGGTGTTCCTCCCTTTTTCAGGCAGGAATCAGGAGTTTAATCCTTATGAAGTACAGAATTATTACTTTAAAGGACTTTTTTTTTTTAATTCCTTTCTCGTCAAAACTTAAAATTGTTCCAGTTCAAAGCGAATCAAAGAAACAGAAAATTCTGACTTCATCACTTTCCAAAGAAACCAAAAAGGAGAGGCCAAGGGCTGTTTCAGAGAGGAAAGAGATGTATAAGCTAATTTGTAATCTCCATCAATCTTTCCAGATCGTGGCCAGAGTCTGTATTAGGTACCCATAGGTGAGTAAAACAGATTAGTCCCTTCTGCAGCCTGCCAGATGAAAGCAAATCCAAGTGCTGTGAAAGAAAACTGTAAATGTGAGGTACTATAAACCAAATTAATTTTAGGATACTACTAAAGTTGCAGCTGGAAATGCAAAGCAGGGCTGAAGAAACTGTGGGGCATTGAAAAAACGTTGGAAGCAAAACCAGAGATTCTGGACTTAAGCTGCTAGTAAATTTTGGGGGTTTTTTCCTGTTGCTTTTTTGAGTGGTGTATGGTGATCAGTGATGCCAAAGTCCTAACGAAGCCCTGGTACAGAGCAACATCCCATCTGTTATGGTAGCACGAGGTGTCATGGGTTTACCACACTAATCCCAGTAGATGTCAGAGGTCCTGATAATCAAGACCTTGACTCTGGGGCCATGACTGTAGCCAAGAAGAAAGATGGCTGTAAAAGTATCCACTGCAACTCTTACTTTGATGAACGTGTTTCCTGTTGCACTGTGCTTTGGGGTTTTTGCTCACTGTAGGATGTTGTGAGAGAGGGAGAAGGCAGCACACAACAGCCTTACAAAGCAGCTTTCTGTGGTTAGAGAAGGATTTAGAGATTGTTAATACCATGGCTGAGGGAAGACCTAACTCCTCCAGTTAAGTGCATCTTAATAACAATATAAAATAAGAAGCTTCTCTGCACAATTGCAGGAAAGGAACTTTTGGAAAAATATAAAACTAGTGTAAAATCCTCTTGCTGTGACAGGCAGTAGTTCCTTTAAAAATGTTTTCTATTTACTCCATGTTGGCATTTGGGAGTTCAGAGATACTGTAGTATGTTGCAGACTGGGATGTTTGTGAGATATGTTAAATGCATTTATCCACAGATGTTTTTCCATTAGATTAAGAGATACTGTTGATCTAAAAGTGGGAAAATATTGTCTGCAGAGTAGGCAGTGAACAACCTATTACTTCTGGCTTTTGGGATTTGTTTTGTAATCCTAGGGTAGTATTCTTTTACAGCAAAAGGCTAGTTCCCTTCCTAACTGCATCTGAGGGTTTATCAACAGCATGTAATGAAGCAAGCATATTGTCTATAAGCTATTGTTACAGAGACAAGGGAACTCAGAACTTGCTTAACCTCTTTTAAAATGAATACTTCTAGTTAAGGATTTTAAATTTTAGATGCTTCAAACATTCAAATAGTTAAACTTGAATAAGCAGGTCCAACTTCAGTCACTTCAACTGAAATGCAAGGATGAAACTAGAGACACTGTTTCAGCAAAGTTCTGGCTGTAGGTATTGCTTCATGCAGTTCTATTTCAGGTGTTACTTTGGGGAAAGAATATATTGCTCCAGGTTTGCACACTACCTGTTTTTTCTACTACCACAGTCTGGTTTTGTGTAGGTTTTTTTAATCCATATTCCCATAAAAGCATCACTCGTGAATTGGTTTTATACACATCTCATTGGCCATTCATCTTACATTATTATTAATCAGTCATTTATTTATCAGCAGGATATTTAGGAGAACTTCTAGGGTTTTTTCCAAGTGTGTTAATTTTTTATCCTGTGTATTTTAAAATATAATCCCAAAATCAAACGTTTCTCTTGAAATGTTTCTCAGTGATGGGAGATAAAGAACACTCAGCAAAACCCGTCCGACATCAGTGTCAGAAAGCAGTTCCTTTTTCTGTCTTTAGTCTTTTATCTCCATTTTGGAGGCTTTCTCACTTCTAAACCTCAAGCCTGAATATTTTAGCATGGTGTTTTATACCATGGACTTATGTGCTTAATATTTTAAAGTCACTGAACCCAAAACTAACACTCAACCATATATTTTAGTTTTTAAAGTCTCTGTAAAATATCTTGTTCTTGACCTAATAAAAAAGGATGAGCTCATATCTTGCTGCGTCATCAGGTTAAACCTTTAAACATAGATTGCCAGCTTTGTCACGGTCGTTGCCAGTGGACATTTAGTGTGTCTGGAGTGAATAAAGTGCATGCAACAGGAAGATACTAAGCATTTTGAAGAAGAGTTGGGCTAGGTGAAGTCAGAAGTCCCTTGAGGCCTTTTCACGTGTGACTGCCACAGCTTCCCTTCTCTGTAGGTGCTGTAATCCTTGCCATTAATGCCATGCTGATCACACCAGCGAGGCAATAGCTCTTACGTGGCAAAGTATGTTAGGCACCAAAATGGTTGTAGTGCTTTCAGGTTTACTTTAAATCTGGTTCTGGTTATAGATCCTAGAGAAGAAGGGGCATTGATACTGTTTCATCAAGATGACTTCTTCAGACTGGGCTTCCTCAGATTTGATGAAGCTAATTATAGCATAGAAAATGCTAGTAAAACATAATTTGTATTTAATGTATCTTCTGTGAAGCCCTTTGTTTTGCAAATTATTTCTCATATAATAAAAAAAGCTTCAAGGATGATCTGGTGAAAATCCCACCAATCCCCACTGTGAAGTCAGCAGCTACTGTATTTATCGGTTGGATTTGCAATTGTTTAGTTTCTAATGTGCACTTTGGGTAAAAAATAATATTTATTTCCCTAGTGCTCAGCTGAAAGGAGGTCACACGACAGTGGAATTGCTTTTGACTGGAAAAGCACATTCTGGTGGTGGAAGCAGTGGGGAAATAGGAACTGGTGTATACAATTTTAGCATTGGCTGCTGATCCAGTTTAAATATGGCAGCACAAAAAGAACAGACCTCAGCTCAAGACTTTCATGAGAAAACCTCAGCTGAATTAACCTCATCACCATGAAAAAAACCCAAGCATTTCTTTTCCATTCCTTTTGTTTTCAACTAGCCAATATCAAAGTTAGCTGATTTGGTTTTTGTAGAAGAGTGGTCACAGAATGGTCATTGGAGTCTGCTTAAACTGGCATGAGCTGTTGATTGTTCACTTCTTACTTTTAGTTCCTTCTACTTCTCTGAAAAAATGACATCATCAGAGAATGCTGAAATGGTGGCAAATAACGAGTTGTCTGATAGGATTCAGATTAGGAACTCCTGATTGGGTCAGGGAGGAAGAATAATGTGGAAAATCCATGCGAGTAAAGCACAACATTTTCCAGGTGAAGTTTAGCTGACCTCTCCTGGGAAAAGTGAAATTTTCTTAAGACATCCAATTCAGTCATAAAATCATGTTTCCACTGATCACTTAAGTCCCTTTTGGCTTGAAAATTCCAAAGGAGCAGGTATGGGAAATGCAGATACAGTTAAGTTTCTTAGGTCTGGAATTCAAGGGAATAAACTATCCCTTGATTTTTTTCTTTTCCATAATTTCAAAGGTTCACGAGCCCTTTCTCTAAGAGGACTGGTTATTAAGAGTTTTGGAAAGCAGTTGCTTCAATGATCATGATGTTCACGAGATTAAAAAACAAATGAAAATAATAATATCCCTGAGAGAGCTAGGGAAGCGAAGCCAAGTGAGTTATAAAAGACTTGCCTCATGATTGCTCTAATTTTGTAGCAAGTGCTATACCTAACATCAAAGCTGTCTTGTATTCAATTTGCATAAAGTGTTTTAGTACCAGACCAAGAGAATTATAATTTCTCCCCCCCAGAGGATAGTAATCTCGCAACCAAAGATGATATAATGGGTAGAAATAGTGGCACTAAGCTAGCAAAAAAGCCCCCTTAAATAATCCACTTTTGTCATCTAAGCATAAAAAGAGGAGAAACAACTGTTACAGTAATTGTATTCACTTGAAAAATATAGCTACCAGTCTTACCAATTTCTCTGCTTTCCAACCAGTGGGAAGTCCAAGAGCCATATTGCATTAGCTAAAGGGTTTTTTTTTCCACTGAACAAATACTCAGAACTCCAAAAGAAAGTTATTCCTTCTACTCAGATTTTGAAAGAGATGCTCTTTATAATCAATCCATAATGGCCCACTCTTATTCTTTGCAGTCACCCTCTGTGAATCTTAAGGAGATGATATCCTTGCTTTCTTAGGATCATCTCTAAAAAGCAATGGTAGCTTGTGGTTGTGAGCTGCTGGTTTTTTGAAACATGTGCAAGCCAAAGTATCCCCTGTGCTGCTGTGGTGTCCATGAACAATCAGCAGGCATCTGAGAATATGAATGTGTGGGGTTTTTCTGGTGATTATGCTTCTTAGAACCAATGGCATCTGCATTTAATCACCAGAAAGGCAGATTTTCAGTAGCTTGTAAACCCCCACCAGTTTGTCACTATTGTTTCATTAAGTTTATGCTGACAAAATGTAGGACTACTAAGCAAAACCAGACAATTATAGGTGAATTTTCAAGAAGTAATATGGTTTTGTGCATTAAAAGTCACTTGTCTGAATTCTAAAACAATGAGAGATAAATATTAAGAAAAAGTATAATACAAGTTTCCATTCCCAGTCTAACTTAATTGGGTGAATGTCTGTAGATGATTCTTTGTGCTTTCCATGGTACCGTGCACATTGTACTGTGACTGAAGATTTGTGACTGGGATGTTACACTGCCCATTGGTCAATGACAACATTCTCTGCTCATTCTTTAGTATACTTTAAGTTAATTGTGCTTTTGTTTAATTGTTTTTTAGTTCATAGGATAGATTTGAGAATGGTTACTGAACTGACATCAAAGTAACTTACAGTCCCTGAGTAAAGACAATTCCTAACAATTCTCAGGACAGGCAGGAATACAACACACGTGTATTGAAGTCTGTGACTTATTTTGGATGGACACCTCCTGTCCTAGCTGAGGTAGAGGCAAGCAAACCTTTCTTCCAAACAAAATATCCAGAAGAAGGAGAGAGAGTTTTGACTTTCTGCTCGGTTTGAGGAATTTGCACTTTTTTCTTTATCTGTCTAAAAGCTTCTGAAGGAGATCTAGGAGCAGTTCCTAGGGGCAGACATCCTGCAGCTGCCCTGGCTGAATAGGTTGGTGCCTCCAAATCTCCCTCTTTCCCGAAGCAGCCACTCTTCCAAGTGGCAAGTGGGTGCTCCTGATCTGTCAATAGGCCATTTTATGGCTCTTGGGTGGCTGTAACAGCCCAGGGGATTGTATCTGGGTACAAGAACCACAGTGCAGTTGCAAGTTGTGTCCGCAACCTAAAATCTGAGTGTCTGACTTGAGGAACTCTTATTTTCCATGCAGCACCACGCAGGAGCATTTTAACTCCTGTGACAGCAGAGGCCAAGGCTCTCTGTTCTGGAAAGATTTTTGTGTTGGTGCAGGGAGAAGTTGGTCATTCTTGGGTTTGATTTGTTCTTTAGCTTTTCAGAAAGTTAAGGCCCTTTCTCTGTTTTACACACCAAACATTTCATGTTTGAGAATTCAGTAATAAAGCAGTATCTTTACATTTGTTTTAATGTATCAAGGCCACAAAGAGAACGAGGTAACAAAGATTTCCCTCTTTTATAGCTCCTGGTTTTTCTTCACTGTTGCTTTGTAAAGCAAAGCTGCATTTATTATCTTTTAGAGCAATACATTTTATGGTTGTTATGTGATAGATTACTTCAGGCAGCACAATCCATTTTCCTTTCCTGAGGTTTTCTTATGTCTGTGTATATATGTCTGTACTTAAAGGCAGAGTGGAATTATCTAAGACAGTAAAAAAGGAAGCTAAGGGATGTGAGTAGAGAATGATTCTGTCTTGAAATTCAAGTGAGAAAAAGAGCAACGAAAGAAATGGTAAGTACATACTAGAATTTACATTCTAGTTTAACAGTAAAGCACCCAAATGAGGAAAATCTAGTCTCAGATTCTTCAGCACTCTAGGTAAACATATGCAAACTGCCATTTAGAAGAGTCGGTTGTCTTCTGTTGACAATATAATCTCTTCTTTAATTGACAATCACAGTTACACTTAAACCCATTTGAATACAGTTACCTCTCTTCAAATTTATTACTGTGATAAAAGCTATCAAAGCAACCCCAGAAATAATTCTATTTAGTTCTTCACATCTAATTATTTCTGCAGATTTCAGTTGCTTTGCCTAACTGGAAGGAGCAGTGTTTTCTTGTTTGGTTGGTTTGTTATGTGTGTGGCTGGTTGTTTTTATTCCTGATCAGTCCTCAATGTTCCCATAACTAGATTTCTATCACTTTGCTTTGTCAGCAGATTCAAAAGATAGTATCAGAGAGTTTTGTAACAAAGTGATATGTCTTTTGATGCTCTCTCTCTTCACGTATTTATTGTTTCTTGTAAGGGGAGTACTCCACTGTGCTTTTACTACACTGTGTGGATTAATGTTTTCTATCTAGGAAAACATAAACAAGTATCAAAACCCTAGGCCAGACTGATCTCAGGACTGAAGAATACCAGAAATCTTAGATATCGGATTTATAATCCTGTATGAGTTTGTAGATGTCACTCTTCAGCTCTGCTTGTAACTAGATAAATAGAGATGAAGTCTTAAATATGTAGTAAAGGAAACTGAAATTTATTCTTAAGGGAGGAAGGTTCAAAAGTAATTTTGACTTCAAGTTGATAACCTTTCTGTGTTAGAGGCAAACTGAACTGTTGCACTCAAATCAGAGTATCGCAAAATGAAATCGAAATGATGGTTTAAAAAAAGTGGCTTTATTCTTTATAAGTCAGACATTATTACTTCATTGCTTTTACATTCTGGAAAAAATCCTGTCCCATCAATGACAGATAATTCTGACAATACTATTAACTGTCCACCTTAAAATGTTTTGCTGTTGTTGCGCTAACCTTGCAGTTGAGGTTAGTGATTGCTTGTTTCCCCTGTCCTGCCTGTTTCCAGAGGAATGGCTCACTTCCCAGATCTGCTCTCAACTGGTAAGTCAAGGCTCAAAAGGTAATAACAATAAGAAAATTGCAAGGTAGCTGTAATGGCTAATGCATAGGAACAATTTTTTTTGTGACTCTCATAAAAATCCAAAGATTGAGCCAAATGAACTCTCTTACTTTTGAATTTGCAGTTGCAAGTTCACTGTGTAGTGCAGAGGGAGATGATAGTCTTTTACATGTAATGGTGTTTCATTAGCTTCCCTATTTATCCAGATTATGCTTTTACTGTTATAGAACTGTTATGTTTATATTTACATTTTATAGTCTTATGTTTACTTAAGACAACAACTTGAAAACATTCCACAGATGTAGCAGCACTGAAAACCTGCCACAATCCAGTGAGAAACTGCTTAGTTAGTAAATGTCATTTAATCAAAACCATCCAGACTGTTTGGGGAGGAAAAAAAAACCCACTTTTATGATAATTGCATTGGAATAAAGGGTATGCTGCTGTTTCATGACTGGTGTGCAACTGGAGAGTCACTGTTCATGCTTTCAGTGGCCTTAATGGGTTGGTCAATGTCTGCAAATGGCTAAGCCTCTGAAAGAATATTTTAGTAAATATGAAGCCTCTGCCATCAGCTGTGACAGCAGAAGACTGACTTCAGGTATTCCACTACTGCCTGGAGAAGTATTTTGTTGTACTGCCATCAGTAGGCTTCAGGGTGAAAGGGGGAAAAAAAAAATTGATAATTTTTGATCCTTCTGTAGAGTAAAAGCAAATACCAAAATTTGGAGCACAAGACAGAGGGAAAACATAGGCTGCAGTCAGTTATCACCATTTGCAAATAAAACACTCAAAAAATATATTCTTTCTCTCTGGGTAGTCTGTTCCTTTCCACTTCAGAAAGCTGAATGTTTTTCAGCACTAACTTAGCATGAATGCTGGGAGCCTTGCTACGGTACTTGTCACCAAGTACTCCATTTCCTCTTCTCCTCTAGCATTCCAAGACTTGCATGTGCTTTTCCAGTCACTTTAAATCTCTTTTTATATCTTTAAATCTTTCTAAATCTCACACTTTTGAATCATAGAACAGTTTGGGTTGGAAGGGACCTTTAAAGGTCAGCTAGTGCAACCCCCAAGACACCACACAGGTTCTTCAATCTTTAGTGTGTGCAGAGTTTGAACTGACTCTTCAGGCTACTGAAAGAGTTAGAGGATGCTGAGATTGCCAAGTCAAGGTTATTTCAGTTCAAATGTGCTCGTTTTAGAGCACGGAGCGTGGCCTTAATGCATAGGCACGAGGTCACTTGTGGGTTTTTTACCAACATGAGGAAGTCTGTGCACTGCTGAAATCCTGCTGGATTTCAGACAAGTGATTTGAATATAAAGCAGAAGCTGTCACATAGTATACTTAGACTGTCTGTACTGGGTCCAAGCTTGCAAACTTCTTCTATCCAGGATACCCCAATCTCCAGGTTTCTTACTAGCAAAGCTTCTGAGGTCTGGTGGCCTGAGCCCCTCTACCTGAGGGGCTTCACAGACATTTTAATGCCACTTTATACAGAAGGGAAATGAGCTTTGGGAACCTGCCTGCCTGGCTTTAGAATTACGTTTCCAGTTTGTGGGGGCAATATGTCCATGGTCACTTCAGGTCAAGCTGTTGTAATTCCATAAATTGTCTCCTCAGTTCTGTTCCTGCTGCTCCTCAATCAGTGAGAGGATTAAAGCAACGTATCCTCTATAAGGACTTTAAGGATTTTACCTGTATTAGAGCAAGATGAGCAAAAATCATGTTGCATAATAAAATTAAGTCATTTCTCTTGCAAGGCTTCCAAGTTCTCATTCATAAGAAGGGGGAATTCAGCAAGTATTAACTGATATTCCTAATTAATTGACAACATTTGCAGATGAATTCCAACCTACGAGTTTTGGCCAAGCTCCCTGTTTGAGGTGTCAGACTTTTTTGTGTGATTTGTTGCTGAGTTCAGAAGGTCTTTGTTGAACATTTCAGCTTGCTGAACTTTTTAAAGAAAAGTGAAAGTTGAAACACGCATTTGAAAAGCCTGTTTCAAATTAAATATCATTCTTGCAGCCTCAGGGTTCATAAATGTTTTCAGACAAACCAGTGTCTATTAGAATGTATTTAAACAGACATTACAAGTGTAAGTATAGAAAGAATTAATTTACAATACTTTATCACAAAGGCATTTCCAAATTGCTTCCTGTATTACTTCACTACTTGTAGTTATTTGTTCTTTTTCCACTGGAGCAGACTAAAATTCTTCTTTGGAGCTACTTGCTGCTGTTATCTCTTGAAATGAATTGTTTTCTCCATACAGCACCCACGATCGATGCAAATATGCTTTGATTTTTTTTTTTCCCACAAAGCAATTACCTACAAATACCAGAGTTCATTGCCAGGTTAGTACATATTGTACTCCTGATTTCAAATTGGAGGACTCAATTGTAAACACTCTTATTTTGCATTATTTTTTAGTGGTTGAATGATGTGATACTCCTCTATCAGTTTATTTCCCAACACAGTTAAACGTTTGACTCCATCACCTGAAGACAAGAAATAAGAATCCCCTTTTCCCTATTTTTCATGGATACAGCTTTTCTTTTGATGTGGTTTGGGTTGTGAGATCTCATTTAAAAAAAAAAAGGAAAGTTTTCTCACCTATTGATGAACATGACTTAAATTCAGAAATCCTGGTAAGGATGTTCTAAAAATCAGCTAGCACCAGGGTGTATCTGAAGTCACTGCCAAAGGTGTATTTGAGAAGAACTAACTGATTCAGCTGTGATTCTCCTAATCTGTATTTGAGGCATACTCTGCCCTTTTGGAGGTACATTTGAAACACAGCAAAAAGGAAGCATGCATAGTGAAAACAAGGTCTTGCTTGTCAATTTACTGGACTTCTGATCTTCCAAGGATAAAAATATGTATTTCAAAGTACAAGTGTCTGCTCTTTTCTGGTTTTCCAGAGAAACTTGAGAGAGTTTTTTAAAGAAATTTGCAATGTCAGTGTTTGAGGGGATAAACTGCAGCTCATTGGATGGACTCCAAGCTCTATGCTTTCGGAGACGTCAGTCAGTGCATAGTAAGGAAAACAGTTCTCTTACTCCCCTATCTCACTGCTGGATCTGGAGTTTTTCAAGTGAAAAGTTGCCCATTTCCCAAATGAAGAATTTTTATCAGCCTCCAGTTTCCCCGAGACACAAGAAGCTGCTTTGAAGGCTGCTCTTCACCACACATTTGCTAATTGCATATTTGCATTTGGTTCATAATGTTTCTTCTTCTGATCTATGCTATTTGCAATTAATATCTGGGCTGATCCTCAAAATTGTGAGTTACCTTAAATTGTTACTCTGTAGATAACATTCCATCTGTATTTATTTGGTTTGGGTTTCTTCCCTAGAGCAAGTGAGTATCCAGTAAGTATTCAGTCCCAAGTTATTTTCACACATGAGGGGCAAAGTATACAGGTTTTCTTCTTCAATATCCTATGCTTATTGTTTTAGAGTTGTAAAGGGATTGGTTATCTCACCTTTTTTGAATTAAAAAAAGGTTATTCTACTAAATCAATATCAAATATGATAGACATAAGGCAATGAGCTCCTGAAAAGTCAACATGGACAAAGTTCTGACAGTAATTTTGGGAATTTCCACCTCAGGTTTATAATGGATATGACAGTGATATGAAGCTGATCAAGGCATAAAAATATTAATCACTCTTTTAAAGCTGTTTATTTGTAGCAAAATTCCCAGCTCTTATTCTAACAGCTAAACAGTACAGTTATTAATGCTTTATTCTGGATTGCAGCACAGGGTGCATGACCATTTTGTATGTACTTGGAAAGATACTGAAGTGTGACCTACTAGATCATCCCTCCAGACTCGGTGAGGTGAGAAAGTGGCCATTTACTCACTTTTATTTGCCCCTAAACTTGTTTGTTTGTTGCAGGCCTGGCAGTGCACGTAGCTAAAAGCTATATTGCCCAGATAAAAAGCAAACTTTGTTTAATATTTATGCTTGACTTCTCTGCTGCAAGTAACTCCTCCAGTTTTCAGGAGAAGGCTTTCTCTCCTTGATGGCAGAATCACAGCATTTCTAGATTGGAAAAGGCCATTAAGATCACCTAGTCCAATCATTAACTGGACACTTAGAAGACCTTGACTAAACCATATCCCTCAGCCCTATGTCTACACTACTCTTATGGAGTATCCCCATGGACGACTCAACAGCTTCCTTGGGCAAGCTGTTCCAGTGCCTCATAACCTGTTGACTAAAAAATTTCTTCCCAGTGTCCAATCTAAACCTCCCTTGGTGCAATTTCAGACCATATTCTCTTGTTCTATCACTTCTTCCATAGGAGAAGAGCCTGACCCCACCTGGCTCCAACCTCCTTTCCGGGAGTTGTCGAGAGCAGGAAGGTCTCTCCTGAGCCTCCTTTTCTCCAAGCTAAACAATCCCACCTCTCTGGGCTGTGGAAGGTGATCTACCTCCCATTACACTCTGGAGACCTCCTAATTCTGTGGCGGTGTCCTCGCACATCTATGAAAGAAAGGCAGCTCTTTACAAGCTGGCTGGCCTAGGAGAGCTCTGCATGAGCAAATAAAAACTAGTTTTCTTACTTAAGCCGTGGGGTGGGTTTTCCTGTCTAGCTGTTAAACTTTTGCAGCTTTAAGATGGAAGCAGTTTTCTTTTTGTCCCACCTCCCCTCAAGCATGATGGAATTTTCCATCTGCCTTCACCTCAATGCACCGATGCCGTATTTGTGCTAACAATAATTCATGAACTGTACTGAAGCACCACTTTACACTTATTGCCTCAAGGAATGGGAAAACCTTTCAAATTACTTACCCCCTGTGCATTATCAAGCCTTATTGTATCTATATTCCTACTGTCTGATGCTAAGGAGCATCGTATTGCTCTGTACAGATGTTTAGAGCCTCACATTGTAGTAATGATGAGAGGTTTTCTGTTTGGCTGCATAGTAATACTCTGCCAGCTTATATCTGCTGTTTTGTGCACATTTTGCCTCTGTGTATTGCACTCGATTCTGCTCCCAGGGCAAATGAGGAAATTAACCCCCACTCTGTAGCTGTAAACTTCCTCTGTGATTCTGCCTTCTCCTAGTTCAAAGGTCCCAAACCTTGTTTTAATTTAACTGTTCATGCAAGGGCATGCCTGTAAATAAATCTATAGTTACTTTGTTGGCTTTTACCAAAAAAAACCAAAAAAAACCAAACCAAAAAGCAAACCTTGAACTTTCTGAAGTTAGCTTATGGATGATGGTCGTATAAACAAATTGTAACTTCCCAACTCAATTCCATGTTTTTTTGAAGTTAGGTGGTTGTTCATTGGAGTGTTGGGTTATTGCTAGGTTTAGGTAGGGTTGGTAGATATGGTTGAATTACAGCTCTCTAGAAATCCAGATCAGCACCCCCACCCATGGCAGCTCATGCAGAGGGCCAGTCCAGCCTAAGGATCCTGTAGGATGATTGGGGTGTCCAGTCCCCTGCCTCCTCACTCCTGCCACTGCCTCCCGCTGCTTTGGGGAGTCAGAGCAAGGGATTATTTAGAGGGAGATCAGTTTCCCAATGTGACCCTGCGTCAGTGACACAGTCAGACTGGAAGAACTATGGTTGTAATAAGTACTGAAACCAGATGAATATTTTCTGAATAGTCAATGCTAATAGGATGACCTGTGTCTAGAGTATTTTTCTTCCTTGTTTGTGTAATTATGGAAAGTTCAAAGGTAATTTCACAGACTTGCATCCAAATGACTCAACGTTGCTAAATGCTCACCCACCCACTGTGATTTAGCATAACAATCAGTTTAAGAATATTCTGTATTGAACGGTGATTAACTATTTCCTACATTCAGCTCCCCAGGGTTTTCCAGGGCTTTTTACACTTATGTAACTATAAAGCTTTAATAAAAAAAACCCAAAACTTAATCTACAAATTTATGCTGTTGTCCTAATAGTGGCTTTATATTTTAAGTAGGCATTTTTCTTTGGCTAACCTGCTGCTATGCCCATTAAAATTAATTTCTGAGGAAAACTTTTGTAGTGATGGTGGCATCCTAGTGCTCTGAGCATTAATTTGATACATTACCTGAAGGAGCAATACTTATTTACAGGGCATATTTCTCATGGACCATTTTTCTGAGTAGTATTGCATCATTTGCCTAAGAGCAACAACCACAAGAGTCACCTCAGTGCCAGCCAAATGACAGACAGGTTGTCACTAGTGAATTACTACTGAATTACATCATGTTAATTCCAGATTATTATTTTTTTTCCACTTTTCATTAGAAGATACTGGTTGCTGGTCTGAGCATAATCCTGGAAGTTGTGATTTCCTGCTGTACTAGAAACATTACTGTCAACAGCATTTTGGAGAATCAGTTTCTGTGTTATCACAGTGGCTAATAAATGTTTGCCTGTAAAATGGAGATACTTCCTCAATGCTTTACTGTGAACTAATATTTGGGATTCTAGAGGTGAAAAGCTTATCAGGTCTTTGACCTGGTGTTGCATAAAAGACTTTGAGAGATGAATTTGACAGTGATAAAGTGTGGTGCGTACCAGAAGTGACTGGTTTTGTTTTGAGGTAAAGATTAGCCAGTTCTGAAATCAAGAAGCAGAGACAAAACCTGCACTGACCTTATGCTTAATTTCAATCATAATAAAGTCTAGCAGAAATAATTATTTCATACGTTTCAATTATTTCAAAATTTCCTTTGATATTAAAGTTAACCTGGGTAATAGATGAATGGGACATATCTCTAGCTTTTTCTTTATCTGTGGTGTAATAACAGAATACTAGAAACACCGAGGAGTATCTTTTCTAGGAGTTAGGATCACATCACATCCTTGCCAGAGGTAATAAGGTGGAAAAGGCTCTTTCCTTTAGCCCCTAGAGGTGTACTTGTCTTGTTAACAGCTCCCTGTGCATGTCTGTAGAAAGTTTACCTTCTCTGAACTGTAGGTGGGAGAAGAAACAGGAAGATGGAACCAAATAGAGGTTTCTGGAAAAGCAGTGTCTGTCGGTCACCCCAGTCTCTGGCTGGCTGCCTGGGGATAGGAAGCTTTTTTATGATGGTAACTGCCTACTTGATGAGGTTATTGATCAGTGAGCCTTAATGTCTTGTCTGATGAGCTTGTGAGCACTTAATTGTTTCAGTATGGGTTTTTATTTGGTATCAAGGTAGCTATTGAAACAAGTTTAGTAGTTTATATAATTGATCTTTTTCCAAGAGATCCTACTGCTGAATCAACTAATGATAGTGGATTAAAAGAAATAATTTAATACCTTAACTCTGCAAAGCAAGTTGTTTTGTGCTATAGAGTAATCATTAATAAAAGAACTGTGAGATCAGTAGTAGGAAAACACCTTACTTTAAAGGTTCTTGAAACCATCTGTTGACTGCTTTCCCTTTACATCTCAAGCCTTCCTGTAAAAGTAGAGTGGTGCTCATTCATAACTCCTGTAATCAAAGTGTTTTCTGGCACAAACGTGCATACACCGTTCTGCTCTAAAGCCTGTTGAAATATATCTACTATCTTAGTTGGCTTTAGATTGGGTCTGTGTAATGGTGGTGGTCTGTGTGGAGGAGGTGAGCAGGGGCAGGAAGGTGGAACCTCTGAGCTTTCCTTGGAATAACCCCTGTTGGTAATGGTATGGCAGACACAGCCTTACCCAGAAGGGCAAATAAATGAGGTTTGATCTAAAAAGCCAGAGCTCTGCCAAGATAAGTTCTGAACACCCACTAGAGCATTTTTATTTGGCTCTAAATATGTAAAATCTAAACGTTTTGTTTATGGAGGTATTGTTATCCAGTGCAGTTTCCCCTTTGCTGATTTCTCTGACATGTAATAAGCTCTGAGCATTTTTCAGATCAGGCAGTGTAATTGCATATCCATTGAGTTGTGCATGAACTTAGCAATTGATTCAAAGTTAAGCAAAAGGTGATGCATGTGGAGAGAAGAAATTAAAATTTTATTAGGTTCAGCAGCATCAATCCTGATATATTTTCCACTTTATCTTCCTTTCAGCCTGAATTAAAAAATGCTGCTATTCTTGACTAATTTTATTATTTTATAACTTGCTTCAAAAATTTATATAGACTTCAGATGCTCAGCATTTTTTGCAAATGTTGACCCATGACTGGTCAATTTAAATTGCAACAAGGTCAGATCTACCACCCATAATTCATATAATGAAATGCCTCATAAAATCTGAAAAATAATACACTAGAAAGTACAGAGGGAACAGGACCTTCTTCAGCTGTTGAAAAAGCAATAAAATGGTATGGTATTTCTCTACACAGCAGCAGTATCAGAAACCTTTCCAGCCAATAACCTGACTTGATTATGAAGAACATTCAACTTGCTTTAGAGTGAAGACATTTTCTGATGTATGCTTTATATGACAGAGGCCTGAGTGCCAACCCAGGTGAATAATGTGGTGCCTGTTCTGGTTTTCCTGTGAAATAATACAGTCTTACTACAATGGATTCGTATAAAATAGCATGACACTGCTGGTCTTGTGTTTCCAAGCTGGGTGCCAGTGACAGAAAGTTGTGATTGGGGCTGAAAGCAAAATTACACTGTGGGAAAACAGAGGCTCCCAAAACTGTTTTGTGGCATTTTGAGAGGAACAGGAGCGATTGTTTTATTAATACCATTGTGCTTGAGTGGCTTTTCAGAACACGTCAGAATCATCTTTTAAACTGTTGATTTTCTAGCTCCAAATAAACCTCCTTCCAGAACACCTCCGTTTTGGGTTTGGGGTGTTAGTTTGTTGTGGTTGGTTCACTTTGTTCATATACAATGTTTTTAATTTATTTTTTTTGTATTTGCATAGACCTTGATCTGACCAAGCAAGTAAATCCCATACTGATCAGCAGGATTTAAATGTGTTACCTGTTCTGCTGAACTGCAGTCAGAATTTGGAGTGTTCTGTGGCAGTTGGACCGAACTTTCTTTAAGTTAAATAAGAAATAGGGGGGCATTTTTTTCACATTACTCCAACACTTAGAAGTATTTCCATTTCAAAGTAAAATGGGTAGCTCCTGCATAAGTGAAATGGGTTATTTTGCTTTGTTGTAAGATTGAACAAACTATCATGTAGCTTCAGAGTCTGGGACAAAAGCTGAAAGTCAAATGGGAAGAGTATAAATGACACATTAAAGTAGTGTGTAATAAAACCTATGATAGGTTTAAAAATGGGGAAAATAAAAAGATGAAAGGGCAATTGACAAAATGGCATTACTCTGAAGCAGTATATATAGCTGAATAAGGAAAGCTAGGGGAATGATTCCATAGTTTCAGCAGAAAATACTTCCTAACTTAACAGACCAATTAAAATAGATACACTTTTTGCAGCTCGAAAGTTTTAGGATTAAGAAAAATGCTGATAATGTCCCCCAGAACCCAATTTGCAAACAGATCTGCTGTCGCTGTGGAAGTCCTTTCATAAATACCAAGGTAGCAGCACTTCCCTTTCTGTACATGAGCTGTGTGATGTATGACTAGCCTCTCGTGTTGCTCTTGCACCTTCCCTCACCAGATCTTAATATGATGTGTACCAGTGACATAGTTGTGCTTTGCCTGTGCACAGCCTGCCCAGGGGTGGAAGATAGACAGCTATCACTTGAATCCTTGATCCTCAAAATCTCTAATTTGTGGCTGCAGGTGAATGCATGGGAACAGCTGTGGAGTTGCCATTAAACTCTCCTTTGTTGGGCTTGACTCAGTTGCCTGAGGCTTGTGTCCACTCATCACCACACTTGGTACTGGCTGATGTGGTCTGCACCCAGCACAGGTAGCAGCAGGGGAGTTGGATCTAAATACCTCTGAGAACACAGCCTCTGGCAGCTGCTTGTCTTCCTGGGCAGGCAGTGGCTTTCTTCTCTTGCAAAGAAATGATGGTTTGTTGGTTGTTTGATGGGTTTGGTTTGGGGTTTTTTTAATAACTCTTCTGCTCTTAGAAAAATGAAATGCTCTGAACAAACCTGTCTAGTTTATTTCTTTGCTAGAGGAAACACTTGCAGCTACAAAAACCAGGAGAGATCCTGTCATGACATCAGCAAGATTTTAAAAGCTCTACTAAGTGACATTTTCAAGCCAAGTGGAAAAAGTATGTTGTCTGTTGATTCAAGGATTTTGATCTCTCCTGTAGTGTTTTTTTCCCTTTCCCTGTAGTCTTGCAGGTGGGAATCAGTGTTCCAATCCACGTCAGCACTGAAATGTTTTGCTTTTGTCTTTTTTTTTTAGGGATGCATAAGGTTCACTCTTTTTCCCAGGTGTCACAAGATCTTGGTCATTGTTGCAACACTCATGGGAATACTCAGCCAGAAATCTGGCCACAGCAGGGATATCCATCTTGGAAAAGTACAAACTTGAACAATAAAGCAGTTAGTGAAAGAGGTAGAAACATGTCTGACAGGCTGTGACTGAGCTTAAAATGCAAGAATCTGATCCAGGCTCTCACTACAAGAGTGATTTAAAGGTACCTTTCAGCATTCAAAGAGTTGTAAAAGGGTTTGAGTTGTTAAGTTTTTATAACTTGCTGAATGAAAAAATGAGAGGTAAGGTTTTTCTTAGTTAAATTCATGGAGTTGCTCACTGATTCTTCTTTTTTTTTATTTTTTTAAACTGGGTTCCCAGTAGCTCCTGTGTCCAATTGCAGAAGGCAAAGGCTATTGTAACATCTAGCTTTCAGAAATCTGTTTGACTGTGACTTTAAAGCTGAGTGGTAAGAGTGCCATTAATAGCTGTATACCCACAAATACTGTGTATTTGAGGATTCTTACCCCTCACCATCCTGTAGCCTTAGTGTAATCCTGAAGGAATGGGAGGACTGCAGGCCAAGAGAGCTGCAAATGCCCTGGTTCACAGGCTGGTACCAGGGCCCGGAGACCAGTGGGGCTCCTGCAGCACAGCAAAGGTGGCTGTGTCAGTGCTTGGCTGAAATGGCAGGAGGGATTCGCAGCCCCCAACTCTGAATTTTGCTGTGGCTGTGCTGTTGTCAATCCACACAAACCATTTGCAGTTTAATACTTTTAAGGGTTATGAGCTGAATAATAGTGCTCAGTCAACTCATTCCCTGTCACATTTCTTTCCTTTGTGTTGGATGTTTCCAACCCCTGCTGTCTTTCATCTAAGCATCTCTTCTCGGGCACATGCAGCAGCAGTGACTACTGACAGCAGGACTAGACTAAAGCTGAGGGCTTCTTCAAAGCCATCTTTAGCTTGGCAGCTTTATTATTCCAGCCAATCTGTCTATTCCACTTGGGCTGAAATGCCACCCCACTTCTCAGCTTTTCTCCCAGCCATCATCTGCTATGCTAACAATTGAACATTTGGTGCAATTCATAGGAGAGAGAGAGAGGGGCCATCACTGGTTAGAGAAAGTGCGATTTTGTTACTGCTGGAGCCTTAAAATTTTAAAGCAGATGTCAAGGACCTTAAGATAAATTCAATTCCCCTTATTGTCTGTGTTTAAAAATAGATCTAACCCCCTGATTGTGAGAAACAGGGATGGCTTCCTGGGCTTTTTATGTAGACTTGAGTGCAAAGTAATTGTTTTTTGATTAACATAATTTTCATCAATAAGTCATAGAATTCCTTTGACCCAGTTCTGATGCATTTTTAAAGGCATTATAATTTCTCAGCAAACATTTACCTCGAGCTTATGAGATCTACAATTTGGATATATGGCAATGGCTTGTTATTTTACTACTCTGTGTCTTGATACATCTTGCTGAGAACTGAGTAGTAAAAAAACCTGTCTTGAGTAGGAGAGGAACTGCTTGTGTTGAACAATTATAGAGCTTGTTGAGGGTGCTTGGATGAAAGCAATCTAATGCTGTAATGTCTCCTGGCACTCCCTCTTGGGTGAGATGTAATTCTTTTTGTTGGCTATTATCATCTTAAGCTAAAAAGATTATAGTAAGAGTAGAAAAGTAGTGTACTATAACTCTTAAAAATACAGATAGTCTGTGTATAGCTTCCTGTTCCCATCCAAAGGATGTTATTCACAAGGGAGTTTCAATTCATTATGATATTCCAGAGCTCTTAAGTGATGCTTATCAACTGCTGATATCACCTGTCCTGAGTCCTGTGTTGAGAACACAAGATGCCTTACGGAAAAGGTCTTCTGATGCAGTATTGCATCTGGCACGGGTACCACTGCTGGGCTTAGAAGTAATCCAAGGGCACCCAAAGGGGGTGGGTGAGCAGCAGCATGAAGAGGGAAGCTGGAGAACTATCACATTGCCACAGAATGGCCTGCTCTGAGTTGCACAACCATCAGACTTGCAGCCACTATGTGTGCCTTCCACTCTGTGTCTGCTTCCATTGTTCACAAGGAATTTCTTGGCAATGTCCTCTTCTTCCTCTTTCAGCATGCTGGGAATCAGCTCAGCTGCCTGCTTGACTTTCCCACTAGATTGTCATGGCCCTTTGCAGGGACAGCCTCAGATCTAATGCAGCAAACTCTGCTGAGGTGATGCTGCTCTCTGCATGCTGTTGGGTGCTATCAGTCAGCCCCCAACCCCTACAATTAGCTCTCCTATCTGCTGTTTACGGGCCAGTCCTTATGCTGGTCTGCTTTTGAATAACTGTCTGTAAGAACTGTCATCCCTTCTAGAAAGCTGCTATTACAAGATGAGCTGCTGAGCTGCTTTCTCATCCGTCCGTTCGTTCTGCAGATGGCAATAGCTCAAAGTCTGCCAGGCATTCACAGTCTTCAGGCTAATCCCTGTGACAGCACAGTTCTTCTCAATCAACAAGGCTTTTGCAGATCTTGAGGTTGCTGCCTTCCAGCCCTGTGAAGAGCTGTTACAGGAATGTAATGGTTTAGTGTAGCACACACACAACCCTCTGGGTGTATGCGGCCCAGCCTCGGCTCTGCTCTACCCCCAGTCATAGGTGACAATGTAATGTTACACTTTTGTGACATTTTATGAAAAGATGCATTACCTATTGATAGCAGTGGTCTCTGTGCTGCTCGTGTCAGTGTCCTCCGTGAGAATGTGGAAAGATGTGACAGGGATTCAGTTACCTAGAAACAGAACTGTAAGGGAAAACTGGCCTTTCAAGAGCTCGAGATGAAATGCAACATCTGACACACCCTGGTTTAGATTCTTGTTTGGCGTGTTGATGTTACTAGCCTGAGATGCACAGATTCCTTCTGCCCCTTCCCAACCATTCCTGTTTGCTCAGCTGCTCACATTTTATTATCCTTAAAAGTGCAGGAATTTCCAACACAGAGTTTTCCATTGCATACCACTGAAGTAATACAGTGGAGGTGAGGGAAAAGCCTGTATCCTTTATAACAGACAAAGGAGTGTCTAGTTCTCTTAGCTTGTTAGCACCTGAGTTCTAGGATTTTTGCTATTTTTTTTTAAACTACTAATTCTATTTAAGAAAGGTTTCATCTTCATATACTGTGACAAGATGCCCCATGGAAAAATGTGGTTTGTTTCAAGCCCTAGCTAAACCAGTACAAAATAAAGAACTGGAATTACAGTACACTTTTCTTTTAGCCTGAAGACTTGGTTCCTGCTAGGTGAGTGCATGCATTTTCCTTCTAGTTTTCTCCTACCTGAGAGTTGCATTTTCTTTTCAGGCCATTAAAGTGTGTAAGAGAAAGCAAGTGCACTTATTCTGCCGAAGGTGTCAGACTGACTGGCACCTACTTCTTGGTCGAATAGCACTTTCTTTTTGAAAAAGGGGGGGGAAAGAAAGAGCATCAGCTGCTGTGTGAAATCAATCTTTCAGTCTGTTGTAGAACAGAGTTTCGTTTGTAAAGAGGAAGAAAAAAACCCTCTCGTAAAAGATGCATGCTTCATTTGTGTCGTTGCTCATTGGCTTCAGTGTCCTTCTTCACACTTTTCTCTCAACACTGCATCAGATACTTAATAGACTACAAAATATTAGAGGTAATTAGGACCTGTAGCTACCAGGGTTCTAATGATGGACTTACCGCTAAAGGAGTCATTCCCATTTGGAGGAGTCATTCCAGCTTGATATTTCTCTAATTATCTGCAGGGACTGTTTCCTGACAATTGCAGTCTCATACCCGTTTTGAGACAATGATACTTGAGAGGTGGAAGGTGTATTTCTGCCTTGATGAAACACAAGAAGTCCTCCACAGCGTGTCCATTTCCATTGATTACCCTTATTAAGCTCTGCCAAAGAATATAGAATCATCTTCATCAATAACATAAGGAATCTCACGTAACAAAGCTAATCTATGTTCAGCACTTCTGAGCTAGCTTCCTAATATGAGTAAATTGAAGTCTTCCTGTGTTAGTTTGAGCTTCAGAAGTCTGCCTGTATCCTGGAGAGTAGTCCCATTAATACAGCTGCTTAAAATAATTAGGCTTCTTTTTTGCTGTCATTTATGCTAGGGAGCTTTTCACTAGGATGAGACTCTTTCTTGTCTGTAATCCATGAGGCTTAAGTAATATGAGACTTTAGGAGGGAAAAGTTGGGAGAATGGGGAGAGGCAGAGAGATTAGTGCTGCCTCATTTTAGTACTATGTATTAGAAGCTTAGAGAAATTAATCTCCTAATATGACAAACAGAGAGCAGGACTCTGAAATTAAGTTTGTGCTCTGAAATGCCTAATCTAGGAGCCTGCTGCTCTTCCAGGGAACTGGAATCCAGACTTGGGTACTTGGGGTAGGTATTCGGGTCTTGCTTTTGCCCCCTTTAAAAGAGCATTTTAATGAGTTGGTCAGGATTTTGTGGCAAAGGGCAATAACATTGAAGTGGCTGTTGAACAAGAGAGCTCAGCTGTGCAGGTTTGAGTGTCATGGGATGGATGCTCAGCTAGTTCTGCCCTGTAGCACCACCCAAGTGTTGCATCTGCCTCTGGCTGTGGCTGACCCTGACTTCCCAAAGAGTACCCGTGCAGGGTTTAGGATTGCTTGGCCTATCTCAAGAAGAGCTGGGTTTAGCTGTCTACAGGCAATCAAAAGCCAGTCCAACCTGCACAATACCACGCAGTCTTTTGATGGTCAGAAGACATTTGAGTAAATTCTTACCTGGTAAGTTTCTCCTGGTGCTTTTGGCATCCCTGGATCAAATTATCTTTAGTTTGCATCTCAGCTTTGTTAAAATGCTGGTCACGTAGGTGGACAGGAATACTGATGTTAGGAGTAGTATTTTCCTTCTTGCCTTTATATATGTAGTAAAATATAGCATATCAACCACTGTAGCAGCTAGGAAAATTGCATTTCCAATCTCGATACTTATAAAAATAAGGTAGCCAGATAGCTTGAGATCCCAAGGGTGATATTTGTTTATGATTTTACTTAGCTTCCTTCCTGCCACTTTGCTATTTACTTATTCTTTTGCTTAAATAGATAAGCTTGGTTTTGGATATTTGTTTCAGAAAAGAAGAAATTCTACAGGGCTTGAAATTGCCTGTCTGTGCTGGACAGCTCTTTTAAAAGAGATCGGAACAAAAGTGCAAATACCTCAGTCCTCTCCCACTTCTGCCCAGCTATCTTTAAATTTTTCCTTTAAATAGAGCATCCATCCTGCAACTCTCAGTTGACATTTTTCAAGCTGTTGTAAAATTTCCAGCCTTTCAATAATCTTTGTATTAATTTCCTAATACTGAAAATAAGTAATTACTCACATTTTTCAAAAATGTGCTCCAAATTAAGAGGCTAGGCTGCATCTTCTTTTACTAATTATTTCAGGAAAACTAATCTACAACGTGTGTGACCTTTTCTAAATTTGGACCCATCTGGCATTTTCAAATGGAATTGAGTATTGATCTCCACACTGTTAATTTATTGTTTAATTAAAATATCATAGTGCTGTGATGTGGTTTGATTGCACATCCTTTTCCATATCAACCAATTAACGTGGAAAGCCATCACAAAACTATCACTTTTTATTATTATTTTTATAATGGAGCTTCCCAGAACTGTAGGTCTCCTCTCGTGTTCTGCAGTAATGGCTTGGAACGCGGTTTAGCACAAATGACCTGCAGGAACTGCTGTGGAAAGTCAATTCTCAGCTTATATCGTTGTGGTATGACCAAGGTGCTACGCTTCCTGGACGTGATTGAATGGTTTTGGAACTTCACTGTGCATCTTAGGTCACCAATACCTGGTATAAAATATAGAGAAGTGGTTATTATAGACCAGTCATCTTAGTCAGTGCTGGGTTTGCTCTACTGCCCTTGCTTATTAGGGAGAAGAAACTATGTTTCTTGAATAAGGCAATGCCATCAAACTTTGTACTGTCAAGGTCCCTTCCCATGGGTGAAAAATGTTTAAAGCAAGCTTTTGTGGTTGCCAAACTGCCTACACTTTGTGTATCTAAACATGTCTAGAAAAGACTGCGCATGGTGCCTATTCTGCAGAACGCTTCTTTCCCAACGGTCTTCAGAAAAACAGAATGTTAGGAGTTGGAAAGAGCCTCCAGAGGTCATTGAGTCCGACCCCTCCTGCCAGAGCAGGACAAAACTAGGGTAGATCACTCAGAAATGCATCCAGACAGGTCCAGAGAAGGAGACTCCTTCTGGGGATTGTCTCTGGAAGTGAAGCCCTTTTTTTTCCTGCCATGTATTTTTATGGCTAAATAGCTGTTTAAGCTGAGGTGTTACTGAAGTGCAATGTCTTCTGCCTTCTCAACACTTGCTTAATACTTAGTCTAGAATCTTTTGTGAATGAACATTTAGATCTAGAAGTCCTGGTTGGGATGCTTTAGCCAAGGAATTATCTTACAGTCAGGTCCTTGGAATATGTTGAAGTTGTTCTAGAATATTCTAGTCTGATCTTCAGTACACCCGTGTATGAAATACCAAAACCAGATACCTATTAGGTGTGCACAGGTAGCAAATCTGATAATGGAAACTTAAATTATATGTTAACAACTCTAAAGCAAGCATTTATTTCTGAGAGGCTGTAGAAGCAACACAGGACTAGAGCAGTGTGTCGTGCAGCAAAACCTCACTTTGTCTGGGTCACTTTTACCTTGCCTGCTGTGAAGGTTCCAGAAAAAAAATCAAAGGGAATTGTGAGGATAGCAAGACTAAAAAGATTGCTTTGCACACCAGTTTGTTCTGAGGCAAAAATTAAGCATATTTAAATTATATGTATCAAATAATTTCTGAGCAGAATGAAAAGGTTGCCAATGATAGTTTGATTTATTAAAAATAGATATATTTTTCATCACCAAATAATTTGTGGTAGAAATAATATGATCATATCTAACACAGAAGCCTCCAGAAATAAATCACAGTGGTGTTAAAATTAATTTGGCCTGAACCTTCAAACAAATAATTATCAGTTAATAACTTGGTTTAGTTATTCAAGTTATCTTTGCTTTTCCAAGTCCACTCCAAAATAAATAGCTTGTCAAAACAGCATGCTGCTAACAGAAAGAAATTACAGGACCAGGAGCCCCCGGATGATGGCAGCTTTAAAATGAAGAGCAAACTACAACATTTCAAGGAACTTTATTAGAAAACCATGTATCACTTTGGGATAGAAATGAAGCCTTGGTGGGTTTTTTTTGCAGATCAAGGTTATGTGTAAACATTAGCACAGTCTTTGTATTCAGCCAATCAGAATCCAATGAATGTAATTTATCTTTGATCTTCTGAGAAGAGCCTGCAGTTCAGTGTTGTTTAATGTCTTAGCTGTGATGGGAAATAAAAAAGGAAGGAAAGCTGAAATAATCCCTTTCAATTGTATTACTCTTGGAGATTCAGCTCTTAAAATAGAAGTCAACAAATTTTTACTTCACAGTGCAAGTCCCTTACTATGCAGAACTGTGACAAAAGTACACATGGAAAGGGTTAAAAACCTATTGGTAAACCAAAGTTGTGATCTAAATCCCACTCCAATGGACAAATGGAAGAATTTCTACTGACGTCTCTGGCCCTTAGATCAGGACCTTGGTTTATTATCAGCAAAAAGTTCTTAAAACTCATTTTCAGATGCAGTATCAAAAGGAGGTTTTCTTTTAATACACCATAAAGGATAGAGGGTTAGAAAGCTGCAGAATGACCAGGTAAAGTAGAAAAGCAAATGCTTTCTTAGCGGGTCAAAAAGAAGGTCACTTGTTTTACAGTTAGAAATAAGCCCTCAATTGAGAGTGACAGTAAGACTTTTACCACTCCAGTACAAGGAAAGTAATGGTTATCAGTGTAAACTGTACTCTGAAATGCTTTTGTTACTCCTACGGCTATGACATAAATTAAAGGGAATCAGACAGGTAAGAAACAGTGAGAATAGGTGGTTTTAAGATAGAAGCAGCAGTTGTGGAGGTGCCTGGAAAGGGCCGGGCTGGGTGGATGGCTGGTTCCCCAGGCATCTTAGCAGATGCTGGGAGGAGATTGCAAATTCCCTGCTCCCTCGTGCATGTGGAGAAAATGATAGAAAAGAAACCTGTCGGGGAGAGTTCCTGGTTTCCTTAACCCCTAGGAACAGTTAGATCTGCTTCGAGCAGGGCCAGCTGAAATCACTGGTGGTAGGAGCTGCCAAATGCAGAAGCCTGATGGGGCTCTGTGTCCTTCCAGTGGCTGGTGTCCAAAGCACATGGACCTCTCTGACTCCTGGCCCCATCTTCAGGGGCTGCCACTTAAACCTCCATATGTGCACAGGTTTGAGAGCCACTCACACAGGAAAAGAAATGGGAATGGAGCTGAACAAAAGCCAAAAGAATTTGTTGTGATGAGGTGTGTGGCCACGCAAGCCTACTGACCAGGCACCTGCTTACCTGTGACTGGTAGGAACTCCTAGTGCTTATTCACGTGGTGAGAAACAAATCTGGATCATGACCTGACCATTCTCCTCTGATAGCCCAGGGAGGAGCAGGCTCAAGGTGTTCCCTTTGCTCTGATGAGATAGTGGGGTTGTCCTCCTGTTGTTTTTCCTCTGCTCATTTGGATATCTGGGCAAGTTCAGCAACTCACTACAAATACCATTCACTTATTCTACCCCTTGATCCTTCAAACTTTGCATTCTGTGCCCTTGCTCTGGCAGGAGACCAACCTGGAGCCCCACTCGTGGAAAACAAGCAGAACTTCCTATTACAGGAGATGACATCATTAAGGTAGGCATCTAAATAAAGCAGTTCCAACAAGCAGGTTAATGTGTAGCTCAACATAAAGTGTTTCACTGCAGCTTCATGGTGGTTATACCAGGTACTCAGATGTTACTGTAAATATTGCTTGAGTTGCTGCATGTGGACGTGGATGATTTAGATGTATCACGGTGTACATTTAGAAAGCACTCAGATCATAAAAATTCACTTTTCGTAATGATCTGACTATGATTAATTGTAACAATACAACTTATTAATTAAACTTGGGAAGCAGCGTAATTGGAACTAGCGTTCTCAATTCACTTGAATGAATTTCAGCATTTATACTGGAGCTATTTTAATGAAATGCTGAAATCATCCACGTATCAATCTATTCATTACCAAATGAGATGAATGCAACAATCCTAAGTATTCATGGAAATATCTTCATTAGAAAAATCATGTAATTAACCTGGAGTGTTCTCTAAATGAAGCACCTAAAATGTTACATACTTTCTTTCATAATTGCAATTTGAGCATATTAATTTCTCATTCTCCCTGACTATATTTAAAGTAAAAATAGCATGCAGTGGGATTTAAGCATTTCACACAAAAGAATAAACTTTAGGAAAATGCTGGCAAAGGGGCTGTGAACCTTTCCTGGTGTGTTTGGTTTGTTTGCTGTTAATAGTTATTACCCAAAGTTGCTCTTTGGCAAGAATTGTTCTGGTTGTGGGATTTGTCTTTGTGCTGAAGTTTGTCTGCGGCTCTGCTCCCGCTATTGTTACTTGAAAGATTTATCCATGTTAAGGATACTTCATTGCCTTCCCTCAGCCTCAAATGTTTCAGCTAAAAGGTAAAAATTATCTCTGTTCTGAAATTTGCCCAGAAGTGTCACACACTGAACCAAAGAGTGTGTCAGCTATCTGTTTTCAAGAGCCTTATTTTTATAGAAACATCTTTTCTTCTCTTTGAAAGATATGAATGGTTCAGACCAAAATAGAATTGCTACTTTAGCTAAAGTAATGGGTTTTGCATAGCATGTACTTGCCTCTCTTTTCCTTTTCAGTCAGCAGTGACATGACAGAAAGTCCCTGCAGAGGTAATGGTGTGAAGCATTTCTGGTGCTTTAAGACTGAAGCAATTCTTACAAGGTGGAATATAGATGCAAACCCTTCATGGATTGTCTAGCAAAAAAGAATTTCCCAGAAATACTTACAGAGACCCTAAAGCTCTTGCATTGTGTTGTTTTCTCTTCCTTCAAGCATGTTATATCTTTCTGTAGTGTGTCCACTTCCCCCTCCTCTTAATCTTTTTGCTCTGATGTAGCAAGTTCCTTCAGGCTAAGGATTCTCTCCTGAGGTTTTGTTAACATGATGTGACTTGATTCTGGCTGAGTCTCCTATACATTAGAACAGGGAGAACAGCCAGCTATGGGCTGGCTTCCCTTTTGTTAAAGATGCCCCCCACCCCCTCTTTTACTTTTTCCCTCTAAGGAAATGAAGGAAGAAAATGAAAAACTCTGCAGGAATTTGCCCAGGGTCATTATGGAGAAAAGGTTGCTAACTTCAACACAGAATGTTCTTGGCTTATTTTGAGGGCAAGGGGATAACTCTAAATAAAATATACTAAAAAAACCCAAACACAACGACAAAACAAAACCAGGAAAAAAGCCCCAACAAACCAGACCAAACCCAGCAAACTGACTGAAGATCTTTTCATTGCCTCCTGTGAGTAGGTGCTAATGCTCCAAGGACACCTGGTCTAACAGAGAAGAAATGGTTGTGCAAGTGCTATATGAATTCTGTTTATCTTTACCTTGAGATGTGAGGATAAAAGGGAATGGTATACTTGAAGCCAGAGAAACATGACAAGCACGCTGTACAAAATCTGACAACTTTTAGGTAGTCTGACGGTGAAGTGTCGATGGTAGTGGGGTTTCATTCATCGAAGGGTGCGTGTGGATTGGGCTAGCAAAACCTGTACTACTGTGGTACCACTGTAGAGCTCATTTTAAGATCTGTGACTACTTTGCAGATGATGACACTCTGGCTTCCCCCCACACCTCCCTCCTTAACACAGAGGCATTTAACTGACTCTTCAATTAAGTATTAGTGTAGTAATGGCATGCTTGTCTTTAGAAGCCTTCAGAAGTTTTATTATACGAATACAGCTCAAAACATCAATCTCTGCTTATTCATAAGGATGCAGCAGAGAAGGAGTTAAGAGAAGGAGAATTCTGCTGTCCTAGAGGGAGCTAGGCAGCAGGACTTCAAACACGTGTGCCCAGCTGTAATGAGTGTCTGAATATTTCTACTGTACCTGCTAGATGACTGTGAACTCTGTTTAAACAAAAGATTTCTTCTTTTTGATCCACCTATTTATCCTCATTTCAATGAAAGATTCTTAGCTCATTAAATTAGAAGCCGCTCTCCAAGATATTGTTGGGACACCACAGCTTAGCATCAGAACTTTAAGCAATGAGAATCCACCCCCTCAAGGGAACTGACTTCTTAAAATACGTGTTATCATCAGTCATTGTCATTACCTGGTGAAATACTCCATTTTTAGTACAGGGAGTTATATTAATACAGCATATTAGCTCTTTTATTTTGCGTTCCTAAAGAAACAAGATTGATTAATTCACTGTCTCTTCTTTCTTCTTCCAATAACTTTTGATCCTATTAGCTGTTCTCAACAAAACTTGCTAGAGAGATGGAGGTATCAATTATGTTTTCTGTTAATGCTTCTGCAAAAATAGGCAGTTGGCCAGGGAGAAGAAAACCGAGTGGTTGCAACGTAAGTTCAGCCACATTATCAGACATCTCCACAAGGCACCGTGGGTAACCTAGATTGATGAACTCTCATGAAGAAACAATTACTGTTGATGACAAGATAACGAGTATTTTTATGTGGATGCAACAGATAAATCTACTACTTCTGATGCATCTATGGACTTTCTATCTTGCCACAACACGTATCTGTTAGTGCATTATGCTATGACTTTATCTCTGAAGCATTTCAGTTTCCTCCGGTTGGTCATTTTTTGCCTTTCTCTAAATTTGAACATGTCCTCAGTATAACCCCTATATGAAGCCAGGGGAATTTTGCTTGTGAATTTTATGGGAAAAGAGAGATGATGTCATTGAGAATTTATAGAATTCCAACTCTGTCATGTGTCAGGCCTGTGTGGAGCCCTACCTCACCCAGGGGGATGTAGAAAGGCAAAGCAAGAGCTGGCTGAAGAGGAGCGGGTCCTGTTCCGGATTGCAGCTCCGTAGGAAAATGGAGATGATCCAGAAGCAGGATTTAAATTTGAATTTTCTGCCAGCTAATTTAATCTAAGCCTTGCAAAATCAAAATATACTTACCTGAAGTTACTTGTCATCTTGATACAAAGATTTTATAGTAGCTGCAAAAGGTGAAGACTTCTTGGTAAAATTCCTGTTTAAAGATCTGAAATCCTTGGGGATCCTGCATCTCAAACCCCAGAGTTCATGAGCTTTGCAGAGTGTAAGCTTTTCAAGCTGAGAAATCCAGGCGCAGTTCAGAAGCTTATTTTAACCTGAGGAGATGAAGAAAAATTAAGGTTTTTCAACCTGTAATTAGCTTTTTTTTTTTCCTTTGTGTAGATCAACTGTTTTCTGGAAACACGATGTCAGTCAGAGCAACCCAGTCGTCTTTTTCCTCCTCATGTCCAGAGGCTGAGAGTCTGTTGCTGTGCAGAGATCATACTGCCCACCTCCTCTCGATAGAGAAGACAATTTTTTTGTCAGCTTGCTGACTCTAAAGGGATTTCTTCAGTGGCCACAGAGAACTTACTTTCCAATCAGTAGTTTTATCTCCACCCCACTGCCTCTCATTTTCTTTGGCTCCAGGATTTCTCCCGCACTGATTCTTCAAGGTTTTCCTGTCCCTTTCCTGCCATGCTCTGCTGGCTTGGACAGTTTCTCCCCCCTACAAATTCTAAGCCTGCCAAAAAGCTGCAAGCTACTGATCTGACAATGTGAAATCTGTGGTGTTTAATAGGTTGTCTGCAAGGGGGATTGTTGAAGGGTTTTTGTCTCTTGCTTTTCCTACAACTGTTGTTGAGTTAAAATGTTGCTAGAGCAACATTTTCAAGCAGCAAGATGCTTTGTCTCTTCAGGGCTATGGATGGAGCATTCCGAGTAGCCTTAATCACACACATAAAGGTTTTAGTATTTCTACTGTATGGCATTTTATGTTGTCAACTGCTAAAGTCAGGACTATTTCTGAGATTCAGGATCTTTCACATCGGTGGGTTGAGATGAGTAACTTAGAAAAACAAATCTTTATGGAAGATGTAAAGAGACCTGGAATATATAAGAAAATGGGGCATTTTATTAAATGATGCATTAATGAGGCTTTACATTTTCAGCCTGGCACCTGTTTATACTGCCAGTTAGCACTAGAGCTCATGGATGTAACTTTCCATCTTGAATATACGGCTTGTTCTTTTGTTACAGCCTGATTATTCTGCTGTAAATGCAGCACTGCAGGTAGATTCGTTTTTATTGTAGAACAGCCATCTGTGTTTTTAAAAACTTGATGAGGCTTTGAAAAGCCAAGCAGCATCAACTTACAATAGCTAATTTTGATAACTTTAAAATCAGAGCATTCAAAAATAATCTTCAGCAGTAAGTGAAACTGGATTGTGTGGTGCAATGGGAGGCTTATGTGTGCTGGTTGTCTCTGTGTGTTCTCCTTAAGCACCTTTTCCCTCTGCTTGCCATATTTAGATATTGGATAAAGGATTTTTAAATGGTGCCCTAGGGTCTAGTTTGGTGGTCTTAATTATTTACTGCCTCCTTGCACACAGTCTTCCCTACTTAAGTAATTGCACTAACAAATTATAGTATTAGAATGTCTGTCTAAACAAATTGTAGGCACAGTCTGATATTTAGATGCTTAAAGTGTTTCTCTGAAATCCACAGTTTATTGTGCATGCAAAATTACACCTGAAAAAGAGGAGTGATTCAGAAAAATCAGGGTCATTTATGTGAATATATCCAGTGGTTGTAACCAGAGTAATTTACATAATTATAGAAAAGTACTCTGCTGGAATCCACAGTAACTTCATCTGGATCTGTGATACCTGTCAAACGGAATGAGATGCATTATAGTCTTTGCCTCTTTAAAAATACTGATGTAAGTGATGCCTTGTCTTGATCTTGCCTCTTTCATGGGAGGATTGAATGTTCGCTGTAGACATTAATTTTACTCTGGGCACTGCTATTGTGAGGCGCTCTTATTACTTTCACTTACTTGAAACACTTGAGAAACTAACTTAGCTAAGAGAAACAAAGTGATTTGCCAGGGGTGACATACACAATCAGTGGCAAAAGCCAGGCAGGGAACGTGGATTTTTATTTTACCTCAATTACTCCTTGGAAAAACAGATCTTTACACCCTGTCAGCTTACAGTATCCTGTGTTCAGCACCGCAGAAAGGTGTGAACTAGATATAGGATGCTCTGTGGAAGTGAAGGGTGGAGTTATTCAGCTAACTTGCCTTGCCCTCCTATAGGTGTCTGATTTAGGCTCGCTCTCTGTAGGTGAATGGGAAGATGGGCATGCCCAAAGGTGATTATTCCATGCTAAGAGAATCTACGACTTGCTCCCTGGGGCCCTTCTCTATCTTTTGCTTTGAGGCTGTGCAGATGACAAGTTTAGGCTCAACACCCAACTCAGATGAGCAGATGAGATAAATCTCACCCTAAGGAGACATCAAAGGTCTTCCTGTTCTCTGCAAAGTCAGGTGTGAAAAAGGTCTCCCAGTAAGCTGTCAGTCTTTAAGGTAGAGTTCTGTTCCACTGAGCTTTCAAATATTTCAGTCTCATGGTCAGTTCTGGCATCCTTTCTGAGAACACTTAGAAGCCTCCTGGGCAGTGTACGCTGTAGGAAAGCAGGTATCTTAGCACCTCTCTTTCTTTATAGGCAGGTAAGACTACATGAATGCAGTGCCTAAAAGATAGTGCTGGAAGTTGATGCCTTAGGTGAGAGAAAGAGGATGTATATGAGCTTTCCTTGTGAGCATCATCAGAGGAGAATGTTTTGACCAGTCTGGACCCCATGTGACTGAAAAATAGCAGTCTGCAGTTCCACCTCTCTGCCAAATCCAATCCCTAACCACCACTATAAGGAGCAGCCAACAGTGCCTGCAGGGGCAGGGCTCAGAAGGTTTGTGTGCCAAAGGTGGTGGGTTTTGGTTCACACATGCAGTATGGGACACTTGAAGTCAATTCTCAGTAGCTAGATGGCATACTCAGGCTGATAATGCTTGGCAGGAGAAAAAATATCCTGCATTCTTGTTGAAAAGGTACCGTCCTTGTGTGAAAGAAGCCTTTGAGTCTGCCTGTGTCGTGACTGCAGATACAAGGGCAGGCTGAAGTGCACATGTCTTTTTGTCCATACGAAACCCAGGCCTGACTGAAAGATCTTAATAGCAGGTATTTCTAGCACACTGAAAATGAAAAACAATACGGCTTGAAATGATGAGAACTTTTTTTGGGGAAGGAGGGGGTGATAATTATAGCAGAAATAGTGGAGGTTTATCTTTGAAAAGAACTCTTTTCACAGATCTGCGAGCAAGTGGGGGGTTAGTATAGAAAAGGGGTGGTAAAAATGTAGGCAGTTCTGGTTTTTCATCTGATTTAGTATTCTTATCAGTGACAGCTGATGTTTGAAAGCATTTGTATTGAGTCTGTCGCTAATGTTTGTGATGTTAGGAGATAATAGATGCAGACGGATCTGAGCAAAGTGCACCCACATGGCTCCTCTTCTGAATGCAGCAAAATATTCCAGGAAAAAAAAAAGGAGAAAGTTCAGGCAGATGTATACAAGAAAATTCACAGTAGATATGTGATGGCTCATAGGAGATAGTGCAGGAGGGAGATGAAACAGGTGAAAATGGGAAGTTTGGTTTTCAGCTTTCTAGTCAGGTTGTATGGCAGACACTTTCTATCTTTCCACTTAGTTAAGTACAAAAGACGCAGCATTTGTCCATCTCTTGCAGGTGAGAGATGCCCATAAATAAATCATCAGGAAGAAAGGAAGGGAGGACACGTTCCTGCATTTAGAGTAGAATGCCACCCATAAGGATTGTGTATGCTTGCAGTCCTTCAGGGAAGGGGAGATAATGGACAGGTGATAGTGATCTGTTATTCCTTTTTCCAGCAGGCTGCTTTTGTGCTTCTGTGCAACTTCTCGAAGGATTTCTATCTCTAGAAATGGAGAAAAGACCAGTTCAGTTCCAAATCCATATACTAAGAATCTAAACTATATTGGTATTTTAATATATATTTTACATATATATCTTTAATACTGGATATTTATTTCTGATATGGTCTATTTCTTTCAGCAGAAATAGAAGTTACCTAATAAAGGTCATAGTTGCAGCAACGTGGTAATTTGGCATCATGAGTTTGACTATAAAAGATTTAATCTATTTCACACCACCACTGTGAAGAGAAAAATCCCAAGCCTAATGGGTTAACCTCCTGTGGTTTAAAATTCCCAAAAACATTTGGGAAGAAAGAAACTAAAACTTCTTACTGAGGCAAGAGTTCTTGTTAAAAAGTAAAAACTTGCTTTGTCCATGAAAGTGACTCATGCTTTCTGCGCTTGTCATTGCTGTAGGAGACTCGGGGCTGAATGAAAGAAGATGACACCACCCAAGGCACTTAAATGTTGTCTTTCCAGGCTACTGAAGCTGAGAAAGATAAGAGTGATCCCAAGAATAAAGTACTGAATGAAGAGCCAAGGGGCATCGCTTCATTTCCCAGCCCTGATACAGTTTTCTTCAACTGTCTCAGGCAAATCACTTAATGTCTGTGTCTATCTCCCTCTCCGTAGATTTGCAGTAGTACTTTTCCACCTTAATTTGGTGACGGTTTGATTTCTGAAGATCTGAACAGCAGCAGGATAAAGCATACAATAGGGGGAAAATATTTTAATAAATGACACTTCACCACGGAGGGTCGTGATGAAACATTATGGCCTGAAGGGATTGTCTGGGGGAAGGACTGCACTTTATTCTTCAAAACTTCAAGAATATATTGACAAGCTTGAAACAGAAAGGTATAACTCAATTGAAATCAAGGGACCTATACCAAGAATTTATTCAAATTGTTAGAAAAATGAGGTACTTCTGGAGTAGTGACTGAAAGATGAAGAAATACAGTGAAATTCAGATCCAAGGCACACAGCACAGGAATGCTAAAATAATATTTGAGCTTCTTACTGTAAGTGGGTGATAAGATCCTCACCTAATTACCTGATAGCTGAAAGATAGGTTAGTTGACTGATATAATTAAGTGAATTCCTGTTGAAGGTGTATGTGCCTTGTGGGTGCTGTTGGATTATCCTGTGGTGAAAAATAGCCTGTTGCAGCCTTGGTGTGCTTTTAGATGCCTGGAAGTCTGTGGTGTTAACGTGAACTGCTGAAGCAGAAAACACTACATGATATTTGCTTTCTTTATCTGCCTTTTGCTTCTGTTTGAAGAATGCCTCTTCGGGGGGGGGTGAGGGTAACAACTCGTGTTTCCAAATATGCCACCTTCCTTTCTACCTTATCTCTTGAAATTTTGTCAGCGTGTTTCCTTTCTCTTTTGTAGCCTCAGTGCTATTGCCACGTGGGGAGTTTCTGGGCAGAGTCTGAATAGTGTGCCTGTGTTAAGCTGTGGCCAGGATACCTTTTGACAAAACTGTGTCCGGCAAACTTCACAGGCAGTTTTAACAAGGCTTCTGGAACTGATAGGACTGTGAAGTTTGCTGCTGTGACAGCAATTTATAAGCTGTGAATAGAACACTGTGCTGATTATATTGATTTTGAAACCTACCACCAAGGCTGCTATTCATTGACATTCTTGTTGGCGGTGTGTCATGGAAGCTCCGTCTGTGTTAAAAGTGAGATGTATTAATACTAGACTTGTCAGATTTGGCTGGACTCAAATCCAGACAGCGCAGGCTTCAAGGTATCATCAAGAAGATGCCCTGTGTCCTGGGCAGTTTGGACTTCTCAGCGTTTGTTTTTACTGCCATATGCATGCCTCATCTAAAGTATTTTCTCTCCAAGTCTTACCTGGATTCTGCTAAACACTGTTAGCAGAGCAGCCATAGAGCCTAATTAGTCATTTTCTGGCTGTGAAAGTGCATTGTCTCAAGTTGATGGTTGTTCAGAGTCTAGGATTGTTCTTTGCCCATGGAGGGCCTTCTTAAAATGTAATGGGGGCAAAACATTTGGGGTTGAAGTCAGCTGTAAGCATCTGGCCCGCGTTAGCACGAGTGCTGGCAGCTACCCTTGGGTTTGCAAAGTAGGGCACTCTGCAAGGCTCTGGGCCCTGTGGCTTAAGAATTTCCTGCAGCCCACCAGAAACTGTCGGCAAAGACACAAAAATGAAATGAATTGAAAAGTCTTGATGAAAACCTTAGGGGGCTGACACACTCCCTTGTCTCCCTGCAATAAAGAAAGTCTTTAACTTTTCTAATTGCTTCCATTTTTTTTTCTCCTTGATGGTGACAATTTTTCCCCCCAAGTGACTACAGTGGTAGCTCATTTATCATTTTTCTTTTCCCAAGACCATGTGACTTTGTTTTCCTTAATTTTATTTAATTGATTATAACTAATTGACTCTCAGTTTAGGGAATAGAGGGTTCTGAGCCTGCTGGTCTGGTCTTAATTTATTTTTGTGAAGTCTTTTTCTTCCAGCCCAGGACTGAGGTACACTTCTATTCTTTATATTTAAAAAACCAAAACCAACCAAAACAACCTCCCAAAGCAAACAAGCAAAACCATGACAATTAAAAAAAAAAAGATGACAAGAGTTATTCACAAACTTCTTTTTAGACTAATAGAGAAACTCTGCTTTCAGCATCTCACTGGGTGGCCCAGTTCTAGCAAAAGGGCAGCCTGGGCTTCATCGCGTGCCCACGACAAGGCCGGCTGAAGTGGTTGCCTCTTGGAAACAAAGGGCTTAGAGAAGGCGGCCGGGAGGGTTCAGCTGAATGCAAGAGATGCTCTGTCCTCGGTGCTGCCACAGGTTCAGTCTCTGGCCTCGGAAGTCACTTCAGGCTTACCTTAATATCCAGTAAGTCTGCTGTTGGTCTCGCTACACCTCAGATGCAAGCACCCCGGGGTCTCTTGCAAATCAAGTTTTTAGATACCTACATAAACATGGATTTGCTTTTCTTTGGGAGTGTGCATATATTGTCTGGAAATCCAGGAACAAGGCAATGGAGCTTCCTCCAGTGCATCATCTCCCCAGTACAATAGCTGTTTTGACCTCTTAAAAAGGAAGGAAAACAGATTTCCTTGACAGTGGAAATAATTCCATTTCCATCTCTATTATGTAGATAATTATATTTGTTTTCTCATGTAAAATACTTGAAGGTCCTCAAGAGAAAATGATGTTTATTTGATAGATGAATTTAAAAATGAAACTTGCTGAATACTACTGATTCTTGAGGCTTCAAAGTACAGCTGCTTCCTTTACTGGTTCCTTGGGAGTAACCCCCTCTCCGTGGGTAAGAGGTGATGCTCTCCGCTCACCACGTGAGTATCCCAAGGAAAGACTATGTGTTGACTGAGCAAACTGTGACACATGGTCTTCATATTTTATTTGTTTCCATTTCTCACACAATTTCTGCCATATTTTCTGGTCTGGGTTTTAGGGCAATACTCCAAGTAGCCCCTTGATCCTGAATAGTTATTGATCAAACTGCTGGCAAAATTGTTTCTTGTTGCCATTTTATGGTTTGTGTGTATATACTTGCAAGGAGTGAGGGGCATTTCTCAATGGCAGGGTGCTGTTGTCATTAAGCTGCCTGCTCCTTATGCCTTTCTTGCTCTGCTTGGTGATTATTACATGGGCTTTCTGTGTGAAAGAAGGACGAAATGTGCAGGAATCCCTGCTGTACAACCAAAGCCAAGGAAATCTTAAAGAAACTGTCCCGAAGTTGTGCTTTACCCAAGAGCACCATCTTCTGGATGTTATTTCTCCAGTTCTGGGTGTACTGTGCTTGAGTGAAATTCTGCTTGAAGGGCAAGATGGCTGTGGAGAAGTGAAAGCTTGTAAACTTGTGCCTGGTGGGGGACTCACTGTCACTTTCAATTTAGCAAATGCGAAAGCTCTGACTGGACTATTTTCACTTGCTTTTGCAGCCCGGCTTTCTGACCTCTCCATTATTGGCAGAGCTGGGAAAGGTTGTCACAATTCTGTGGATTTCTTAGCTGACTTTTGGGTACTTTTCTGCATGGTCTGGTTACTCATTGTACACTTGCAGTGAGTTCCCTTTGCTGGGCCTTAAATTCATTCCTCTGGGCTGCTTTCTGGCCATTAAAATCTGTGTATTTTGGCCAAATGCCAACTCCTCCTGAAACACTCTGGATGTACAAAGAAGAAAGTGTCTTCAGTACTTTGTTTTGGTCCACTATGAGATTATATCATGGACTTAAGGTTTGGGAGAGATTGGTGGATGGAACTGATGCTGGGTCAGATCAAGGGAAACCTTATTAAATGTCTGTCTTTAAAACTTGAATGCATATAAGCATGATTGCCACAAGAATCTCCTTTGAATCCATGTTTCTTCTGCTTTGGTGACAGCAAAACCAGGCGAAAACACAGCGAGCTCCTTAGATGTGAAAAGGGACCAATTAACCATCAGGTTAAGAGGAAATTCAGTTCATCAGTGCAGTCTTTTTTTTATGGTTTTAAAATAGTCTTTTTACTATTTTAAGCTTTTTCTCTATTGTTCAGTCACTGACATATCTGAAAGATAGTCAGCTGGAAAGAAGTTGATCATGACAGTCCTATGATTTGGCTGGTGCCTTGGACAGATAAGACACAGGGATCTATCAAAAAGGTTGTGACCTGGTGCTCTGGCTAAAACAAAAAAACTCATTGCAATGCAATGTGCAAGATGGAAACAAGAAGGTCTCTCTGACCTCATTTTGCACTGTTTTGCTATTTCATGAGACACTTAAACCAGGGGACATTTTATTTACTAGGAGAAACTTTAGAATTGCAAGGGTGGTTAAGCATGGAAGAGATTTCCTTGGGGGTGGTGAAGTCCTTTTCCTTGGAGGCTTTTGAGAACAGATTAGAGAAATGTCTGTCAAGAATAGTTTGTGTAGCTGAGCCTGCCTTAGGCAGGAAGATAGACTGGGTGACCTTTGAGGTTCTCTTCCAGCCCTATTTTGATGATTAATCCTCAGATTCTGTGCTGCATTGGATCTGAGCTAGGATGTAAGCACGTTGGTTGTTAGTGCAAAGTAAACACTCTGGCTGAACATCGCTCATAAATTTTGCTTCAAGTGTCTACAGTGCAGAATGGGAAGCTGGTTTTATTTGTCTGAATGGAAGAGCCTTAAGGGTGAGGTGGCTGAACTCCCCAGGATGCTCTCAGCCATAATTGGATGGTGTTAACCTCTACCAGAGGCAGGAGAATGCCTCTTCTTTGGACTCTGATTAATTGTGGTAGATTCTGCTAAACTCTCTCAGCTATGTATAACCTTGCTCTTTTGTTCAAAACGATGGTCAGCTTGTATTTGTGGCAGCAAAATCCTTATCGACCCTGTGTTCCCAGTCCTGGCACAAACGCTGTACGTGGTACTAGCAGGGCTAAATAAGACTGAGCTGCTCAGGGTGTGTCTCTTCCTAGGTAAATCAAGAGAATTTAGCAGGGCAGGCCCTTGGGCAGGTTTTTTGAAGCCTTTGGGCACTATTACAATCACATATCTCATGGGAAGCATTAAAATGGACATTTCCTTTTGTAAACAACTGGAGATCTCCACTGCTGCCTTTATCATTATTGCTCCCTACTGCTTCTGACTGACTCAGTGGGAGAGACCCCAGTTGCAAGTGATCTTTTGACATGAATCTCATTAGGAAGTGTCCTCTGAAGTATTTTCAAAGTGCCTTTTCAAAACACACTGCTTTCCCCTTCGCCTCCATCTCACTCTTGCTAAAAATGCATCCCCTAAAGTAGCTGAATAAAGCCAATGAGCGTGTAATGTATCCATCCCTTTTTGTAGTTTCCCTTGATTTCCCACTATTTCACTAGAATGAGTCTGGAAGAATAGTACTTAAGTTTAACATGGGAAATATTGTTCAGCAGGACTTGCTTTGGGTCTTACACACCAAAAATGAGGTCATATATTCAAAAGGGATGTAATTGCTGAGGTTTACCAGATCGGATTTGTATTATGCTCTTGACAGGCACTATTTATGCCTCAGTAAAAAAAAAAGTTTCTTGCAGATTAAAGTTACAGTAACTGGTACAACCAATCTCTGGGTCTATTTTTAAGCTGCATAATGTACAGCTCAATATCCTTTGATGATAGCAGAGATTCAGATTTTATTTGAAGAACATGTCTGTGTGTGAATGTGCTGTGAGAGTTGCAAATCTATTATTTACACCAGATACAGGGTTTTTCTTCCATTGCTTTTTAAGCCAATTTAGTCTGGTCCCTGAGCTGCAGCTCAGCAACTGCATATGACACCATCTGGTAGCCTCGTGCTGTTCGTAGACCAGTGTAAAAGCCATGAGCAGAGGTCTAAAATGGTGAGATTTGGGGTTATTTTAGCAAATTCTCTTTTGAGACACTGAAGCTGCAGGGTAAAGTTTTCTGAGAAACCTCCTAATAGGCCTGTATTCAGTGCTCAGCAGCAGCTCTGTAGATCCATCCTCTACTCAACATTATATGTAAGTGTGAAAAAAATGAAGATAACTCAAATTTGCATCATTTGGGTCTGAAGTTTGAATACCCACCAGCAGGAGTGTTTGGGTTGAGATCATTGGAATAGCAGCATCTTGGTTTCATAATAGTTGAAATACATTCCAGTTTGCAGAGAGAGGAGTGACTGTTACTTAAACTTGTATTTGGATTCTGAGCCTCCCAGAAGCCCTAGAGATATCTCCTAGCCCAGGGAGATAGATTTAGTCAACACCTGACCCTGAAGGGTTTGAAAATTGAGGTGATTTTAACCCCTTTTATTCCCTCATCTTGAAATATCTTTCCCTATCCCTATTCATTTTTCTTCAGGGTGAAAGGGATTTGGAAAAGTAAGGAGTAAATGAGAGGCATAGCAAGGAACTTGTCTGGTTGTGGTGTCGCCTGGAGGTCTAAGGACATGAAGTTATGACAGTAAGTAGTTTTCTCTCTTTCACTGACAAGCTGTCTCTCGAGGCAAAATGGTGAAGGACTATCAGTGAACTTGTATCTGTGTAGATCTGCTGTCTGGGGTGGTGTAATGAAGGCTGGAAACCTCTGGGGAGAGAGGAGTGAACCACAGGAACGGCAAGTGCAAATGAGAAGCTGTTGGCACTGGATTTGTTCCATTGTGAGCAGAACCGAAGGGAGGCTGACCTGCCTTCCTGCCACATCACCTTCGAGTCAGCAGAGCAGCAGCATTCTGTCGCCTGTCCAGGCAGGACCTTTCCTGAGTGCTAAATTTGCATTTCTTTACAAAATGTTCTCTCCATACTGTTTTTGAATATGCAATTGCACGGCAAGCGTGCTTGTATTTCTCTTGATGAGAGTGTTTACAAGACCAGCATTCGTGATGCTTTTAAATCCAAGATTATTTAGTCTGCTAATTTTAGAGCTGTTTCTTTCTTCTCTGCAAACCTGGTGCTATCAATTGTCAGTTGGCCTCAGCTTCAACTTAAAGAACTGAAAACAAATGATGAAACTGATTTTAAAAAATAAGGAAAAATACTCTGTTCCTCTACAGCATCTTGTATTCTTCACCGTGGACTCCCACTACCAGAAAGTGTGAAGAATAAACCTCCTCCCAGTGTCCCAGCTTCCATCTGAAGGACTTTATATGAGGAGATACAAAGGGGTTCCCCTCTGGTGAGGGTTCCAATCAGCAGACAAATACAATGGGCAAGTCTGTGTGTGACTGATACCCCGTGACAGTCCTATGGCTGTAATGAATGACAAGGTTTAGTGGTCTGCAGACCTCAGATTTTGCTGCTACCCCTCCACAGAAACGGTTGGCAGCCCTGATGAGTGGGGAGCTCTCTGGTCATCAATAAGAAATAACAAGGCTTTGCACTTCTGGGCTCTGGCTGCGTCCGGAGCATGGTGCAGGGAGGTGAAGTTGCGTGTGGAAGCTGCTGTCAGGATTCACCTGATCTATTTCTGTACCACCTGACGTGCAGGAGCTGGGGACACGGGGAAAGAGGTTAAAGACTCGATGCAGAATGTCAGACCTTTTCCTTGTGTTTGTCCTTTTGCCAAAACAAATTTAGTGCTGGAGAAAGCTGTCAGCTTCTAGTGCTGAAGAAATATGTCTTCTCTGGCTACAGCTGTTATGGGAGGATCCTCTCGCTCTTGTTTTATCACCAGATCAGTCTCTCTCTCTCTCTCAGATTTTGTTTTTAATGAGATTTCTCGCTCCAGAGCCATACCACAAAATGCTACGGGGCTGAACCTCCTCACATAAGATTACGCACGAATGACTCAGGCCCATTGGCATTCATCCACATCCCCACCAAGGTTGCTGCCCAACTGAACTTATTCCTAACTACCTTTTTTAACTCTCTTCTCCCTTCTCCTCTCCCTCCCTCCCTTCTCAAAAAGACACCCGTCTGTACCAACTGCCTCTTCCATTAAACTGGCCTGGGAATGCTGGCTGCCTGTGGATGGCTTGCGTGACTGAACCACTAACGTGAAAGAGCTTAGTGCTGAACACTCTAGCTTTGAATTCTGCTCTAGGGTCAGAAGTGAATTCGGCAAGAGAGATTTCTTAGCAGCATTGCGAAGGCAAGGGGCATTTCTCAGCAGTATTGTTTGTGCCTCTTGATTGTAAACCTCACAGCAACAGGTCAGCAGGGACCAGCTCTAGGACCTTCCACCTGGAAAGCACTGGCCTCTATCAGCTGAAACAGAAATATTTCTGGTGAAGCCCTGCTGCTGGCGTTAGCTCTCCTCTGTTCCGGAGCAAGAACATAAAATATTGTGATCTTGAGTGGGGAAGCTCTGAACTTGAGAGAGGGTGGGGAAGGGAGGCACATCTTTGTTTACGGCCAATTTCTGAAGAGGTAATGAACAGATTATTACTTTGCTTTGTCATCATTCATTTCTTAGCAGTTTGCAGTGGTAAAAATATGCTAAAGCCATTCCTGAGTTTTCTGTGATCCATTTGCGGTCTGTGACACCTCAGTGGAGAAGAATCTTTGGCTCTGTTTCTTGTCTTTACTATCCACAGTGCACCTCGCTCCACAGAAAACCCTTCTACCCAAATGTAGCTTTTTGTCATGGTTAGATTACTGTCTCAGTGGGGTGCATTCTCGTGACACAAGCCTTGTGTGATTATAAAGAAAAAGCACATTACAGATCAAATACATTAAAAATTATTCGTCTGGATCAGTTTATCACAGGAAAGTAGAGGCTTCCCATCCTTCCAGCACAGGGCTTTGACTTTGTCAGTGACCTGCTGAGTGACTTTATCCAGCAAGGACACCAATTAGCAGTAGTTTAGTCCAATGGGAGTAGCTGGAGACTGATCAATTCATGTCATGTATGCCTCAGAAAGGCCAGCACCAGCCTTTCCTTGCTGGATGGGGTATGAATGGGCATATGAAAGGTGAACTATTCTATATTCTATTACTTATCCCCTTGGGCCACACAGTCTTCCCCTGTAAAGCTGAACTTTAAATATGATAGTTATTAAGGCTTGTCCAGGCTTGAGATTTAGCTCATATAAATTCTGACAGGAACAAATGATTCTAAACTGTGACTAAACCTTTCTTTCTCCCCAGTCCTTTGCCTTTCCAGGTCTGCTGTTCGAAGAGGAAACTGAATCAGAATAGCTCAAGAAGATAAACAACTGCTTTAAAATTAAGTTTTCTAGTTCTCTTTGTAATAGAAAAAAAAAAATATTGCAATGTGATGTTCTTCAGTTGAAAGCAACGTGGTTGTGACAGATACTTTTCTGGTTTGAAATTGGCTCTTTGAGCAGGTAACAAGTGAAGGGGAGTGGAGCATGTCAAGCTGCACGCAGAGCTCAGTGGAGATGATGACATCGTGGAATTCAGTTTGCTGGGTAAAAGCTTTATCTGATAATACAAGAAAGCATTGATGGAAGAGCAGGTAGACCAAGACAAAGCACTGATATGTATTAGGAACCAGCTAGATCTGGGAGTTAGGACACGAGGGACTCTGGGAATTGTTTTTGACCATGATGTTGAAGGGTGAATCCTTTCCCCACTCTGTCCCTGTTCTATTCCGCTTCCACGTCCTCCCCTTCCATTCCTGTGGCTGGCACCAAAGAGCGGTGACTTGTGGGTACTGCAAAGCTGGAGTAATGTCAGGTCTGACTACAGATCAGCTGACTGACGCCAGCTCACGTCAGGGAGCTGCAGTATGTTCTTTCAGTCTGAGTGAAACAGCACATTCAGAATGGCAAATGAAAAGCCAGTGCAGGATGGGAGCCTGTGGCCACTGAATCTGGGGGTTGGAGGGCTCACTAACTTACACACCAGCAAATCCCAACTCTTCTGTTGTTAGGTGGCAGCAATAGCCAGTCAGCATCTTCATGGATCCAGTGCAGGCAAAGTTGGCAGGAAGCCCATGGCCATTCTGTTGGTCACAGCAGCCTGCTGCTCAAGGCAAGTACCTGCTTCGCCTCTACCTAGAGCTGGCCAGGAAAATGTACTGCCCACAACAGCACATTTGTCAGTTCCATTAAATTAGCTTAAAAAGATCTCTTATGTTAAATAGATGCAGCTTTCTTACACATCCAAGGACTGCTTTTCAAGGACTCTGTGTACAGCATCTATCTTGCCAGGGCTCTGATCTCATTGGGGATCTTGAAGCAGTATCAGGAGCTGACTAAATACAGTTTTACTTAGGTTGAAACAACACATCCTTTGACTTAAGATAATGCTCCTCTGCAAAGCTGCGTGAGTCTGCAGCTAGTCAATGGTCCCTGTAAAATACTCAGTGCTGTTGCAGAGGGAAAGAGGATAACACCAAACTGCCTTGTGCCAAGTGATAAAACCTTTTGCATATAGTTATACTGCTATCCCTTGCCCTTATAATGTCTTTCACAGAAGGATCTTGAGACATTTTCCAGACGTTAGTTAATTAATCTCCATAACATCCCTGTGAATTAGGTGACTTATCTACTATTTTACAGACGCGTGAACTGAGGCGCGTAGAGGTTAAGTGTCTTTCCTGAAGTTATACAGTGGATTAGAGGGAAATGGTAGGACTGAGATGAAGGGCCACAATTCTATTTAACAGCCCTGCAGTTACCCAAGAAAGCTACCTCTGTCTCTACACCATGTCCCATTTAAAAGGGAAGTGGTTAGGTTTGAATATTTCTGTTGGTGTTTGCAAAACATTAGCTCATTAGGAAGTATTTTACTTGTGATTTAAATACTCGACATGGATTCTTGGGTATTAAGTGAAATATTGTACTGTGTGAACCAGTGATTTCCTATTTGAAACCAGTTAAATCCTTCTCATGGGGGAATGAAATTGTGAGTTTAAAGACACCAACTGCATGTGTATGTTTTGCATAAAAGCACTGACACCTCAAACTGAAATGTGTGCTTTTGAATGGCTTCCAAGCGGGGCAAATAGGCTCGTTTGTACCTCAGAGGAATTGATTTTCTGCAAATGTGCAACACACTTTTTTCTTTCCCCACCCCCATTAGAAAAAAAAGGAGCTACTAAATGACTTTATATTTCAGGGGACCTTCTGGAAATGTGAGAATTATGTGTTTTATATTTGCAACTTCGGACAAGCCGGGACAAGGAGGCAGGTATTCCATACCTGTCCAAATCCAGATGCACTGCAGGAAGGGCAGCAGTCTTGGAGAGCAGTTGCAGTTGCCACCTGTTTCTTGGCAAGTACCATATTTACTGGCATAATGCCTGTTCCTCTTTGAAATGCTCCAGCTGCTGCTGATCTAGTCTATTTTAATACAGTGTTTAAAAATCTCCAGCTGTTTATGAAGAACCAGTGCAAAGAAGATGATCTATTTGACAGGCAGAACGTAAGGATGGGCCTCACAAATACTCCATTGTGACTTTGGTTATTAATATTGACATGTTGAATCTGGCAGCTCTTGCTGAAGCAGTCTACTGCCAGATGGTGAAAGAATGGAGAGAGGCTGGAAGGAGAGGCAGAGGGACTTTCCACCCACTGCTACCCAGTTGGTAGTCACAGTGGCTGGCTCAGCTAGGGATGAAGAGGAGGCTGGAGGGTACACGATGGTCTGGGTGGTGTGAATGTTCTTGTCCTGCATCTTATCTTTTGTCAACGACAAACCTAAGATAGGTCATCAGTTCTTTTCTCACAAGGGAAACAAGCAGCCGTGGCCTCATTCCAACCCGCAACAAATTACCTTTGTTCTTCCAATTAATTTAGCCTTCTGCTTAGTGTGCAGCAAATGTATAATTAGCTGTAGAAAGACAGAAATGTTATTTCAAAAACCTGTTTGAAATATCCCAAAGAGACATTCCAGCAAGCTTTACCCAGGGTTCCTTTATCTCCATTCCCACTTTAATTACCAATGAGCCTCCTTGTTTAATACTATTTTATGGAGCTCTTCTTTCCTTCTCTGCTGCTATTAGAAAGTTGCTGATGTGGAAAAAAGCCCATGGAAAGTGTCATGAGAAGAATCATGGCAGAATGAGTCCAGTTTGAAAAATCACTATTCAAGACTAAAGTGGAGCCTTGCTTTTTCTTTACCTTTTTTTTTTCTTTTTTTTTTAATTCTTGTCTGAAACACCAAAGCACTGAGGGGCAGGGATGAATTCTCAGCAGAAGAATGCTGAATCTGCCATTCTGTCCTCTTTTTGCTTGGGGAGGTGGAAGTAGCATGATGAGTGGAACACCATCTCTCTTGGTCATGCATTCTCTTAAGAGAGTAGAACAGTGCAGGCATGAAAATACAACATAAATTTGACTAGTGCTGTAATCAGAAATTGTTCTCGTGTTTGTCAAGATGAGATTTTAAATTCAAGTGAATATAAAAAGAGAGAAAGTTGTTATTTTCATCCAAAAATGAGATAATAGTGTGATCTGTGGATTCCCTGTCTCTCACCATCCCTAGAGTCATGGGTCTTTAATATTCTGAACTGTCACCTGAGCTGGGAGGAGGAGGACATCAATAATGCACCCATCCATCTCAGCTCTCGGAAACAAAAAGATTTATTTCCTCACGCTATTCTGATTCTGCATCATGGAAGTGAGTTGTTTCTGATTTGTGCTGGGATAATAAAGGAGAATAGGATTTTTGCAGAGGAATACAGAGATGCTTTGCTTGAAAAGAAGTTTGAAATCTGTACCTATTTTTTGTAGAACAAAGTGGGACAGAATTGCTGCCTCCTACGTGGTCACCGGCACAATCTCATTGCTGTTTCTGATCCATTTATTTTTCAATCACTAAATTTAAGTAAAATGCTTCTGACTGTACTGCTCGTGATCAATTTTGCAGCACAATCCCACCCCCACTATATCCCTAAAATGCTTCATGTGTTTGTGCCCATGGTTTTATCTGTAGGTGATATGCAGCCTTTGTACCACGCTGGAGCACTGCTATGGGCAGCGATTGAAGATGTGAAGGATGCCATCCTGTCCAGTTTTATCACCACAGGGCATTTGGTTGCAGTCTGATCCCATACTGAAACAAGAGGTCACGTTCACAGAGGTTCCACTGAGGAAATGTGCCTGTCTATCTCTTTTCAGGCTGAGGTCAGAGAATGACTTCCCTTAACAAAAAAAAAAAGAGCTGAAAAAGGGGAAACCACAGAGGAGACTGGCTGGGAAAACTGAAGGACCGTGTCTTCATTTGCTTAATTATATAACTTGTAAAGTGCCTCCCCTGAGCCCGAGCAAAGTATCTTTGACAGCTTTCAAGATGTCTCTTCATCCTCAGTGGATTACCAAGTGTTCCATTTCCACTTCCAGAAATTATACAGCGCAGCCTGGAATACAATTCACTGCTGGACTGGGAAGCAGCACTGAAATGACCAAGGAGCTTAGGACAGGAAATGAATGATGCCATTATGCCCAATTTCATCTTCACAGGAATTTTGGGAGACAGATTGTCAATACCCAATCTACAACTGGGTCACTGGGCTATCAAGCCTGGAGTTGAAAAGCACCCTGGATCCTGCCATCTGTTAAGGCCTATCAGTGGCACTTACTGCCACGGTATCTGAGCACCTAATGACTACAAGGAGTAAGGATCTCAGCTGTACTTCTCTTCCAGAACCTGACTCTTCCCTTAGCACTGTGCTGAAGCGTGGTTTCATTACAGAGGGTGCAGTGCCATCTACTGAGCCAGGCTGACAATGTGGTTTTGTACTTTCCTCCACAGTGTGCAGTGAGGTTGTACAGGTATCGATTTCTCCCGGCGCGCTCTGCGGCCTGTTCATTTCAGATCACACTCGCTGCTCCTTCCCTTCTGTCGGAGTCTTCCTCCAAGTTTTCCCTCGAGCTGAATATGTTCCCCATAAATTATGGGTCATAACTTCACGTCAGTAGCACTGAATAGTTACACAAGCAATTTTGAAATCACATTATTCCAACCACTCTCCTGTTTCAGTTTTGTGTCATTTTGAAGACTCTTTGAGGGGGTTCATAGAAAATTACTAATCTTGATCCAAATCAGATCTATTTCCACCAGCTTTTAGGCTCCTTTGCAGTTGTGTAGCTCTTGAACTCTGAGCTGTTTGTGAATGACTATTGTATATGCCACTTACTGAAAGGCTTCCCAGCTATACTGCCAAAACACACAAAGAACACGGCTGCTCTGCGAGAGGAAGGGAATATTGAATCCACTTGGTGGGCCAGAATCCTACAGTAAATGGAGATTGATTCTTAACTCAAACAATCATTGAGGTTTTTCACAGCTAATGAATTAAATAGTAGGGTCCTGGGTGGTTTTCCCTGTCATCTAACAGGGAAAACAGAGGAGATTCGCTCTTTTTATGTAAGCTGGGAGGTTTGCTATGCTAATTTTGGCTGTAATAAGCTCCTGTAATAGAAACGTAGCACCTGTCCAAAGGGGCCTGCTTGGAAACAATTGTATTTCTGCTCCTGAACTCCTATAGAAGTATTTCTTCTGTTAGTGAGAATTTTGCCATGCAATTGACAATTCAGTTCTATGCCCTAGAGAACAGTGGGAATCTAATCAGTTAACATCACCCTAAGATAAGGATTTAATGAATGGTCATTGTACTGAGATAGGCTGCTGTTTAAATAACAGTAGATACTTAAGTGAAAATTAGAGGATTTTTAGTCATGGATCCAAATTCCCTAGTTAAATAAAAATTCCAGTGCAATTCCTGCAGTAATTCTGAGGAATTTCCACAAACTAAATGCACACAATATAAAGTCTGACCTGTCAGATCTTCTTCTCCAAAACTACAAGAACCTTGCTTATCATAAAGTTGACCTGCTTGACCTGTTTTTACTGTTTCTGGTCTTCCACCTTGTCAAGCATCATGCAAAGCCCGAAGAATTACAGGTTGAGCATCATCCAAGAGGCTGGGTCCAATAGGATGGCCAAGTGGGAATGCTCCAGAATCACAAAACCTCACTGATATTTCTGTTAGCATCTGTAAGAACAGTTAAACTAAATCTGTCAGACTTCATAGCATGGTTATGCTTTGGAGCAGACTGGGAGATAGCTGGCTGCTCAAGGTACTTCTTTTACTAGTTTTTTGTGTGATTCTAAAGGCAGAGTCATAGAAAACAGAGCTGGAAAAACCTTACTGTGGCATAACTGTGGTTAGCACTTCCCATTTCCCATTGACCAGAAACAGAGTTTTCCAGCAGACTTGCATTGCATTGCACGTAGCTTTTCCCATCTTTAAAGAAAATGTAAATGTTCAATAATTGTATATTTATGCTGTGCTGTGAGTGTGTTCAGCCATCACCTTGGAGTTGGAGATAGTGGTGACAGTACCCTGAGGTGAAGCAAATATCATCCGTGTCCTTGCAGGGAGGTCCTGTGCCCTCCACCTTTTCTCCCTCTGAGAGCTGAACCTCTCTGTTTATCTCCAAATAACAATTTTTCTCTTCAGACTCAATTAAGACATGCTAACCTTAGTGTAAACATTTTTTATTTTTTTTTTCCATAGATAAATTCCCTCAGGAAAACTTTCTGCTTGATTTTTTTGGAGTTACTTAGCTGTAATCATGCAGAATTCTCTGGGTTTCAAGCCGTGTGCCTCCTGCAGAGGTGTTCTGCCTGCTAATGATAGGCACTCAAGCTGTTCATTTTATTTAGGCAAGGGTATTTGAAGGACAACGATGCTCTACTTTTACCATCCCTTCCTAACTTGTACAAGAGAAACTGCAGAACTTTTGCAAAGTGTCACAGTCCCTTTGCTTAGTAAACCTTCCTTGGAAAACACAGGGGTGTTGCTGGCAAGAATGAGCTACTTGTTTCTGTAGCTTTTAAGAGGTTGCTATAGGAAGAGATTTCTGTCCTCTTCTGAGACAAGCTGTAAAAGGATAAGAAAAACACCCCTACCAAAAATGAAAGCTTTCTGACCTTAGAATTAAATTAATTCCACAAACACCAGGCAGACTGAATTTGGAGTAAGCAGTGAAAATAACTGTTCACTTAGTTCTGTTTCCTTCAACTTGTCTGCTCCTTTTTATATGAATTGCCCTTATTTAGGAGGTTTTTTGAGACAGCTCTGCTGCCAACATAGAAAAGGGTGCTACAGTCTTTGCTGTGCCTCTGTGAAGCATTGCACTACAGCTCTGCCTGCTCCAAGGCAGGCACAAGCCCTGTAAATCCCAGTTTCAGTGAAAGTCCCTCTGCTACCTGAAATGGCAACTGCCCTGTGGATAACTGGCACTGGATCAGATCTACTCAGTCATTTGCAGGTGGCAAAGACCTGCATCTGTGCCAGCTGGAATTTGAGAGCTGGATACTCATGCTCTACGCTGTACTCATCTCCTTGTGTCTTTCAATAAATCATCTGCAACATCCCTCTTTTCTTGGAGGAGCTTGGGGAGGATGTGAACAGTTGCCCTGCTGTTCCTTCAAAGAGCACAGGTACATGTTATATCCTGCTAGACAAGTAGCTTGAGGTGCCTGGGAATGCATATTTCAGTAGTGGACTGTATTTATACCCGCTATGTCTGGAACAAGAAAGGGTAATGAATCACTTTACTGGCTGCATGCATGCAATTAATAAAGCATTAATGATACAGGGGATGGTAGCCCTGGTGTTAACGTTGCCTGCTGGCTAAATTCCTATAAATAAGCTTCTCCTCCTTTCTTTACCAATGCTTGGAATACAAAATCATTTATCCTGCAAGAGTGATTCTGCCCCGTGGTTTATCTGGAGTGTTGTTTCCTTTAGTAGTGACTGAATGGAACTCAGGGCCGTGTTAGAGGCTTCAGAACACAGGGTGTGCTTCAGTGATCCGAACCCCCTAATATCTTCACATTGCAGGGTTGTACACAGTGGAACAAAGACAGTGCAAAGACTAGAGGGAAGTTTGCAGAAACTGGAGGTGTAGGTGATGAAAAGAAGAAAATGAGCAAATCGACTCTGGCACCCTCAGACTCAGCTCTCTGGATCCTAAGATTTCTGTAGCATGGTAAGTGGCAACTTCTTGTTCTCCCTGCCTGGAGAGGCAGGTGCTTTGTCTGGGTAACAGCTCAGTTGGATGAGATTTAGCTGATACCTGATCATTTTAGCATTCATAGCAGGAGTGACTGCACCTACGTGCTTGCTGTGAAGCTTTATGTTCAGCTCTTACTGATATTGCATTTCAAAGTGATCTGCCCTAGTTTTGCTCTGCTCTGGCAGGGGGGTTGGACTCGATGATCTTAGGAGGTCCCTTCCAACCCCAACCATTCTGTGATTCTGTGATATTAAATAATCATTCCTTCCAGGTATAAAACATGGGGTTCCAGTGGGGAAAATGTGCAGGAAAAGTCAGGGAGGTGAGTACATTTGAGTATTAAACATAGCTGAGAGAGATTTCAAATGCTAATCATGACTTTTTCCTGAAGTATTTGTTCTGCCCTATCAGCTAATACAGCAATGGTGCATGCATTAACAGCCTGAAATTGGAACGCAGATCAAGGGTATAGGGTATGAATTGGTTTTAGAGCACAACATTAAATAATCATACCATGCTGGAGCAGTGTCTGTGACAAAATGACCTACAGTTTTGGTGCTGCTTTTTAAATGTGATTACACATTTTAGTTGTTTAACTTCAGTCTATGGAGCAGTTTCAAAGTTGTTTTAAAATAACTTCTGGCACGAAAAGCCTCCTGATTTTTAAACAAGCTGCAGGTTCAATGCATTTGTTTTTAGTGTTGTGTGATGTGTGAAACAGTGATTTTATTCAGTGGGGTTTGGGTGGGTGGAGCAGGACTTCCTAAAACATTCTGGATCAATGAGGCTACAAATGTGTAAAGACAGCAGAAATTTCATTCTGTTTGTTGCATTGTATGAAAGGAAAAAGACAGAGCTCCTATGAATTTCAGTGTTTGGAAGAACAGGACACTTCTGCTAGTCTGAGCCTTAGAAAGGAACAGTGCTGGGACATAAAGGGCCTCCAAACAAAGATGCAAAGCTGGCTGGTTTGTCTTGGTCCACTCCACCAGCCATTCATCTCATTGCTATCTCCATGAAGCAGCACCCTATCCCCAGTTCCAGGTGGCCCAGCTGAATGGAGAACCAATTACAAATGTCAGTGAATGTGGTCAGCAGTGTCCATAGCACCTCCTGTGAACATGAGGCAGGAGCAGGTTAATCTGGAAGCACAACTGTGTGAAATCTGTGCTTTATTTGGTTTTGCTCCTTACTAGTCAGAGAGCAAAAACTCAACATTTATAGTGCCAGTTGTCAGTATTTATAACCAAAGCCTTGCTTAAAACACTGGAAAGATGATGACAAAAAACCCACAACAACCAAACAAACAGACAAACAAAAAAAACCAAACAAAACCCTAAAACCAAACCAGAAAAACCATCAGATGGTGGAATTCTGCTAAATATTGTTTCCTGTTGTTTTAGAAGTGCCCAAAATGGAATTTCAACAAGAGCTTTCTTGTGTGACTAGACCTTTCCTTAAGGGCTTCTATTCACTACATATCTTGCTTATGAGTGGCACTAATAATATAACTTTGAACCCCAAAGAGTGGTGTCAGTGGGGATACAGGGGCAGGAAGCTCTGTGAATCAAACACAACTTCATGGTCATTCACTACCACAGTTACTCAGTAGTAAAGTCTTGATTTTTATCTAAAAGTTGCTCTGAACTATAAGAAGAGCAATTCTAATGTGAGGAACTTGTATAAAAATAAAATTATGAAGACTTAAAACCAGATGATCAAAGGTCCCCCAGTCATCTCCCCCACTGCCATGTGCAGCACTCAGAGAAATGAAGAGCTCTTGTTTCTGGCTTCTGTACAGGTTCTGAACATAGGTTTTCTGAAAATGTTCCATTAAAAGGGTGAGAACTGGGGTTGCTCATGAAGAGGAGCACAATTCTGTGCCTTCTCGTGTGACAGGGTAACATTAATAATTTGGAAAAAGGACTCGAGGATTCCCAGAGCAAGGATCTATGGTTAATTGGCTTTTAAGATACACCCAGTTCTCAGTTGCATGGTACACTTGTCAAATTTATTAAAATGACACATCTATTTGTAACTCTCTGATAAGAAGCTGATTAAATTTTTTGCCTGACTTGTTGGAGATCCTAATAATGTCCCTTCTAATAAATGTTGATTGCATTTATCATTAATTTTAACGTTTGCAGTCCATTAATTTTTAAGATTTGGTCTCTTTTATAGTATGTGTTGTGTGTCAATAGCAGGAGGGCTGGCTTCACTGAAAACAGTGTCAGGTTTGGGGTGGCTTCCCCACCCAGTTTTTATCACATTAATATTCATTAAGAATCACTCTTTTAGTTGGTGGAAGTACGTACTTTTGTAAAAGATCATAACATGCTTGAGGTCTTGCACTTGTGTTTCTCAGCATGAAATTAGGCAAGCAAACACTCAGGTTGTTTCATCTTTGGTGACCAGTCATTTGCATTAAAAATGTGCTGCTCTCCAGAGCCAGGAAGAAACTCACCTACACTATCCTAAAAGATCTGGTGATGAGCCTGGAAGGGTCTTCTTGCTGGTAATTCAAAAGGGAACAAAATCCTTGCAGAATCAATGTTTGCAAAGATCAATGACATTTGCACCTTTTGACTTTAGATATTTGACTATTGCAGTGCTTTTTGATGTTTTATTACCCTTTATTACCTTATTCTTTTTAGAGTGAATGTGTTTTGAAGAGAGAGGATTTGGACTCTGCAGTTGAACTGAATTGGGCACCTGTTGGAAGATACAAAACTTCTGGTTTAGAGTAGCTGGTGAACTAAATTAATTCTCTTCTGTTGTTGAGCGGTCTCTTGGGAATCTAATAAACTCTCCTTCATTATTGCCACCAGGATGTGTCAGATGGCAGAGCTTAGACCACGGTGGACACTTCATCACCCAGGGTCTTCACATGTAGGGTCTTCAATGCCTAAAAAGTATCAGCTAGCCTCACGTCTTAAAGTTTTATCTCTTTCCCCTTCATGTTATCAGTTGCTTTAATTTCCCCAAACTACACACTCTCTGTCCCAGATATCCTTGGCCTCCTGACTTCTCAAAGTGTGTGCCCAAACTAAAGAACAAAGAAAAAGAACAAAGAAAATGAAAAGAACAAATAAAAAGGAAAGAACAAATGAAAGAACAAAGAAGAATTCCTGGAAACCTTCCAGTGTTGCTCCTATGGAACTGATGTTTCTGTGCCAGTGGATAGAGAGCAGCTGAATTCAGTGATTTCCTCCAGCATGCTGGTGCAGGTTAAAATGGGAAAAGCCCGTAAGAGGATGGCTTATTCTGCTATATTTTCCATATCAGAATGGGGGCTCTCACAAAAGGGTCATGGGTCTTCTATCCAGTCTTGTTACATGAACACTTACAAATCTGAGACTTGAGAAACACTTAACTCCATCACTTCTCCAGCTGCAGTTTTGAACAGGATTTAATCTCTCAGTCAAGGATTGTATATTCTACAGCACTGGAAACCAAAGGAAGTTTTACAGATGTATCTAACTACAAGAGCTTCATAAATAAAAATAGCAGGTCTGTAGCAAAATGGCAGAAAAGAACCTTTTCTATTAATACATGTGCATTTGTCAGAGAGACAATTCCTGCCTGACCTTTCTTACCTCAGAGTGCCTACAAGACGAGAAGTTTTTATTCCCATGCTTTATTTTCCTAATGACCTAATTTCATTAACTCTACATCAGAGTCAGAAAAAAAAATCTCAGCAAGCATCAGGTCTTTTCAAAACACAGTAAGGCTTAATGCTCAGGAAGGGATTTGTGTATCCTATTAATTTTCTTAACTGTAAACAAAGCCTCAGTGTCTTGGGTAATAACCACATTTCAAAACAGCATGTGGCTCATTAAAGTCCTAACATCTGAACTTGTACATTAAAGGCAACCAAATAATTAATCTGAGTAGTGTTCCTTCTATTAGTGAGAGTGTGCCCACTAGAAGGCACTATCTGCTAGAAAGTTACAATCTCATGAAAAGCTCCATTAAAAACAATTCTATGTGAATTCCTCCAGAAAAACTGCAGCCTGAGGTGTGATTTTAGTGAGAGGATGGACAGTGTCCCTGGCCTCAGTTACAGGTGTTTCACAGCAAAACCACGTGGAAACAAAAGGATTTTCTGTTTAAAGGCACAGTGTCAAATGCATTTACAGTATGAAGGAAAGAATTGCATGGACTTTCCAAGTTTGGAGAACCACTGAGTGACTTCAGCACTCCACAGGGTTTGGAGGAGAGGTGGGTTAGGTCTCTGACCTCAGGCAAAGCAATTCCCCGTGCCTCATGTATCTAGAAGGAAAGGAACCAGCGGCACTTTATTGGGAGTGTTGAGATAGGAAGTCTAGAAGATGCCAGATAACATGAATTTGCACAGATGTTCCTTCTCCCCCACCCACAATAGATTGTGAGAATTGCCCAAGTGATTCCTCATGAGCAGGCAACGACACGTGCTGAGCATCTGGGAGAGCTGGGCTCCACTCGGGGAGAAGAGGGCTTGGAAACTAGCTCTTGAAGACAGCAAGTGGTGTAGTTTGGTGTGTCTCTGGCCTATAACCAGTGTCATTTAGTGCACAGACCAGATGGTATTAGTTGAAGAGCTGTGTGCAGTCTTATTTACTGTACATTGTCTTCATGGGAGAGATTAAAAGAAAAATCCTCTTAAGGATACCATTAACTCTGGATCACTTACCAGTGGGCCTGTTTCAAACATGGATTTACTATAACACTGTTCCTCTGTACCAACAGAGGATCATTCCTGCTATAAAGCTAGGAATTGAGACACCAGAAGAGACAAGATGGGAGTTTCAAATTTATTTCTGTTGCCCGTGTAAAATACACAAGGCACAGAGCTCCTGAATCCTTCAGCTTGTTTCTGAGTTCTCCGGTCTTAACATTCAGAAAAAAAAAACCCTGGTGGTAATGACTGGCTGTGAAAACTGGTTGAAGACTTGCATGGTGTCACTCATCATTCCTGTCATAGAAAAAATGTGATTCTATTTCCTGTTCCTAAGGTAGAGCTTTTGTCAAAGACCATCTGTACTTAGCAGTTACCTGGAGACAAGAGCTTTTTCCTCTGCGACAGCTGAAATTGTGCTCTGAAGAGTCAGAGTGGAAGAGAAGCAGGTGTTGAAGAGGTGGTAATGGCAATCTGGAGTAAAAATGGTGAGATGCGAGCGCAGGGATAATGGAGAGCCTGAGGGACTTGGACAGGAGCTGGGGGGTGTGGTTTGTCAGTCTGCCCCATCCTTACCTGCTCTTCCCCTTCCCCATAAACACAGGACCCAGAGACTCTGCTTGTTCACTGTAGCTCTGTACCTCACACTCACTTAGGAAAAGCACCTTTGCTATCCTGCAGTTGCTGCTTGGGGTAAGATGAAATAATTGTCCAAGAAGTTACTCAGACACTCAAGCGGAGCCGGCCTTCTGCTGCTGGAAACAGGGCACTGCAGGCACATGCAGGAATGAGCCTTTCTCCCACAGGAGGAAGGCAGCCAGATGAGAATTTATAGTTGTATAAACATCATGGAAAATGCTTCTCCACTCAGTATTCTCTCCTCTGAATTTGGTCTATATTGTAATTACCTGATCCAGATTAGACAGGGCCTGAATCATGTTCCCCCATTTATGATACAGGATCACCTGACTATTTGTTACCACATAATAGTTTATTAGATTTTGTTTTTAAAGGACATTACAAAGAGCCCAAGGCTGGTGTTACAATGTATATTGATACATTTCCTCTGACACAAAATCCCCCTCTTATTACCAGTTTTCATTACAATTTCCCCTCAGTTTTGAAGAATGACCTGTCACGTTGCCTTCGTAAGCCACCAGCCCTAGTTCAGTGGCATTCCAAGAGCAGTCTCAAGTGTGGCCCACGTGTCACTGGTGGGACTGCCAGCGGTGCTTTCTGCAGTCGGTGCTGGGAGCTGCTGGAGCAATGCAAGGGTTGTCAGCAACACCCAGCAGTGGTCATTTTTCTTCACAAGTGCCATAGTACAGACTCTTCTAAATACACTTCTCATTGCCCAAATACTCGTGTAGTCCATTAACCTTCAGGTCTGTAAATGTGGCTATCATTATGAAAACAAACACTTTTCTAAACCCAGTATTTTCAGCAGTTCCAGATTGTGGTTACTGAGAGAAGAGAGGCTTTACACTCCTGACTGGATTCTCTCCCTTTTTTTGTTACACAGCATAACCTTGCTGTGCTCTGTACAATGAGCCAGTGATTTAAACTGAAAGACCACAGACAGAACCTCCTGCAATCCCTTCCCTGTTGCACTATCACTCTTTAATCATTAGTAAACCACTAAATGCCACATCACCCCTTCCAAAGCAGAGTTTTACAGTGTTAAAAAACTGAAATCCCTCAGTGAGATTTTTTCATAGTTAATAGTTCCTTGGCTGTCTAAACAGAACAGATTTGAATGGCAGTGGTTGCTCAACTGTACAGCTGCCTCTGATCTAAACTTCTGGTTCATGTTCCAGAAACACATGGGAGCAGGAGATACGATTGTGACGTTGGGTGCCTTACACTTCCAAAATCACTTCATTACCCTGGTGAGGAAACACCACATTGTTCTCACCGAGGTGAGTGACTGATGCTCAGAGCTAAGATTAATGCAACGTTTCAATCTTGTGCTTCACTCCACTAAGTTACAGGGGCCAAGGTAAGGTTTCCATTTGCTGGAACTCACGAGATGTTTAGCTACCAAAAATGAAATGTCTAGAAAAAGAGAAAAAACTGACTTCACGAAAAAATACACCCAGTAGTTGAGATCTGTAAGATCTGTGTTTTAATAACACAACAAATTGATCCTCATAACAAGAATTCAAGAAGTGAAATTACAGTACACAAATCAAAATATAAACTAACCTATCCCTAACTATACAATATACATTAGGAATGCAAGCTCTGTAACAATATAAAAATGCTTTTACACACATTAGTTGCAAAAAGCTGTTCTGTAATTCCAAGGATTTGTAGAAAAAAAAAAAGTCCTCCAGGATTCATCTTAAGTTACTGGTAACCTGTTGAGGAAAAATAATTTTACATGAGACCATTGTCCTTTGAAGAAAAATCAAACACAGTGAGAAAAAAAGTAAACAGCCTGGTTTGTTACTGGTATTTTTCCCCATCCCATGCTGCAAAGACAGTTGTTATTTCAAATCCCACTCAGAGAGCCAGAGAGGCTGCTGACTAGAGCTTCTTAAAGTTTCCTGTATTCTAATCTAACCTAACACGTAGCTCTTTCTGTACATAGTACAGTTCTCTGTATATAATTCTGCTGCACATGAATTTCAGACTAGAAATCAAAGGGAAAAGTAACATCAAATGACCCAAGGGTTTGTTTCAAAGCAAGACTCACTCTAACTCTTGTTGGTAGCAGGGGTCTTGTTCTCTCCTTCCAATTCTTCCACTCCCGCTTGCGTCATGAGGTCTGCGATGTTCTTCTCCAGGTCATCTATGCGACAGCTCATGTCGTCGAGTTCACTGCAGTTAAGGACTACAGGGGTGATCTAGCAGCAGATGGGGCTTTATTACAGCTTTGTTCAAACTCTTACAGTCATTTTAAAACCTTACAAGTCCCCTTGGTAATGTATGTGAAAATACTTATGATTCTGTAGAGTACTGCAGCTATCTGACTTCAGAAAAAGGATATTTCTTCCAATTATTTGGTCAGACATGGTTTGAAATTTGTCCTGCATTTGCTGAAGCAACGTCTGCACCTAATAGGAAGGAAAAAAATAAGTCTGTTTTCTTTTCATTAAAGAGGTTGCTACACTATTTAATCTCATGGGATGAGATAATTGCATTGTTCTCTTTCATTACTGAGCTCCACTGTGTGCAAACTGTACCATCATTAAGTAGCACCTTTATACATATATATGAATGTACACACAGGAGAACTCAGGCTCACTGAAAACAATTTTATGACCTAGAAAATGCCTGCATTCCACAGGCAGGACTACACCCACAGCAGCTGCTTCCAGCACCCTACGTTAATCCCCCGATGACACCTTTTCAGTATCGGAATAACAGCCTTTCCCGCCGCACTCCCAGACTCCTGCTCTTCACCATATCCCCCCCAGGCACGGGAAACTCCTCATTGCGCAAGGAGGCCCTGGCGGCACAACCCGCCCGGAGGCGGCACCAGCAGAGCGCTTCAGGTAGGGGAATGGCATCGGTGACACGACGGTAACTGCGCTCTGACCCGAGCCGTCCCCGAGGGACTCGGCAAAAGCAGTTCTGCGGTGGAAGCGGATTACAAGGAGACCCGGGGAAAGGGCCCAGGCAACGCCGCAANGCACTGGCACAGCACTATGGAAGGGAAAGGTGGTAAAACATATATCGTTTTGTTTTGTTTTGTTTTGTTTTTAATCCAGAACAATAAATTTGCATGCAGTTTTACACTTAAAACACAAGCTTTCCTCACACGATGGTGTAATAGCTTTTTGCTCATGCTTTTAAAAATACAGCTCACAAATTGGGGAGATTACAAACGCATTTTTCTAGCATGAGAAACGGTGCTGCTTGAAGAGGCTTTCCCTCTTTCCAGCATTTAATTTGAAGTGGAAAGAGCAGTTTATCCAGTGGCAGGTAATGGGGTTGGGAGAGGGCAAGGCCGCGGTGGGGATTAGTGCCACAAGTCGCGGGAGTTACGTAAGTGGATTGATGATTAGAGGGAATATATTATGGTGGCATATTGTCTTCATGAAAGAAAATACAGATGACAAACTTGCATGCATTAAATTAAATGCATGTCTGCCACAGATGAGTGTCACGCTCCTTAAGACACCGTAAAGCTGCCACAGACTGGAGTTTTGTGATGGGGATGGATGTGGGATGTTTCCTAAATAGTTTATAGGCTTTTAGACCAAAACGACTCAGTTGTAGCTTTTGTTTGTGAAGTGAGTTGATGTTTAGAGGCTTAGTTATTGTGTAGCAAGGTAAGATCTCCACTGAAATGGCCAGAAATGCTGAATATGAATTTTAAACCGTGAACATTTCCCATTAGCAGCAGATGATTCTCAAATGCCTCATTTCCCAGTACGATGCGCTGACACGCTCTGCCTTGTTCCCTAACTAGAGCAAACATGAGATGCGGGTGATTGCATTATTAATGTGCCTTTTGGAGCACTGCAATAGTAATAAAAATACTATTTAGTGCTAGTTTGGGGAAATTTTGTTGTCCGCTTAAAAGTAAATACAGCTTCTAATCCTGAAAAATGCTAAGAAATGTACTCCCATTTATTTGCTCAAAGTGTTTACAGAATGTGGCCGGTTTTATGACTATGGTTTGAATCAGATAAGGTCTTGTTTTGAAAAGGTTGTTCTGTCTCTTGGTGCACATCAAAGTGCAGATCACTTGGCTCCCCCAAATGCCAGTGTGAGTCCCATGGTGCATACTGGTGCTTACGGGGTCAGGCCCTGGCTGCTGCCCGGCCTCTCCAGACCCCAAGGGATGGGGCACAAGATGATCTGTCCAGGGACCATCTCCTCCCCAGCACCCTTTTGAACACCTGACTGCAGAGGGAGATGACGTGGTGCTGACTGACACAGCCTCTGCTGTGTGCACCGTGTCTCTCGGTCGGGCCATTGGGGCTTTCTGCTCTGAGTCCAGCAGCTGCGGAGTGGCAGGGAGAGCCATGCACAGAGCAGAGGTCTGGCATCTGATTGGGCCTTCTCGCTCCATGCTGAGGGTGATCTTTGTTCCCTTGTGTCTTCTGGTAAACCCAAATGGCCATGTCCTGTTCTCTTGGTCGGTTTTGCTCTTCTTAGGTAGTGCAAAAAGGAGGAAGCTGTCAGGAAACTGAGGACATGTTGAGCTATTGGAGGCCTTTCTGTCTCTTTCAGCCCCCTCATCAGGGTGTCAAGGCTACAGCTATAGGCTGGATGCCAGCCTGGAGAAGACAAAGGGTCCAAAGCCCTCTTCTCAGCAGAGGTCCTCCACATTTTGGCACGTGGCAATGCACCTGCCTTTATTGATTCTCCATCATTTAACAAGAAACAAATATGGATTGGCCTGATTCTCCAGCTTATTTTCTCGTAGATGCTTTTGTTGCAGCTTGACCTTGAGAGAGGAACATTACTGGTTTGATTTCACTGCCTCCTGACCACACTGTTACCGATTGTGGATAGTTCAGATGAGGCACTTCATAGTTTCAGCTGGTGCCTCCTCTAGCTGAGACATCCCAATACCATTGTAGGGTATGGAGAAGCCTTAGATGGTTTTGACATATGGCTTAAAATAATGCTAAACTGATGCTGGGAGTCACATCTGACTAACAAAACAATTCCTCAGGCCATTAAGGTTTTTACTAAGTGTGAAATGGCCACACACTTGTTCTCATAGCTTTAGGAATTCTTTTTCATGTTGGGATAAAACATTTTTATTATTCATTCGGTTCCTAGCATGGCGTAGTCAAACAATGACTGACTTAAAATTTGCAGGGTTTTGTCTCCTTTTTGAGACTGGACTGAAAGAAAATGCTATGCAAGGAGGACTGGTGGGATTAATGATCCTTTCACAGTAACGTTCAGAGATTACTAAAATGAATGGAGCTGTAGAAGGCTGAATTCTCTTGCTAGTTTTTTACTGACAAGGTCTTAGTTTAAAGTACACAGAGAAGGAGGAGCTTTAACATTTACAAATAATCTGTTCTTTTCCTTAAGTGAGATTTACAAAGATAAATATAAAACTAGTTAAAGGAACTCCTTTAAAATGCAGGGATAGGAGCTTCCAATGCAGAACCATCACACTTCCCATAGCAGTAAGTTGTGGTCAGGCTTTGTTCAAAAGCAGGCAAATTTTCAGTGTTCCAGAGAGCTCAGAATGAACTTTGCCTTCATTAGCTGATTGATGATGGAGACTTTTGGTACTGGTGTCTTTAGGTCTGGTTCAGTTTCTGTTTCCTTTGGTGATGTAGGATTAGAGCTCAACAACTTGAAAAAAGGGCTGTTAATTTAACAGCTTATTTTCTGTGCTGGTTAATGCCAAAATCACCTTAAGCAGTTAATGCTGCAGAATTATGGGCGTATTGGCCGTGAAACCTTCTTTCCAGTGATCGTAACGCAGGGATTGGGAGGCATCTAATGAAATGAAAGTTTAAAAAAGGCAGAATAAAATTTCCCCAAGGCAATTTTTGCAAAGACAGTTGTTCCTGCAGAAGGCCCTTTTCCTACCAAAACCACTGCTGTCGATTCTGTAATAACTTCAGGTTGTTGTGACTTTTCTACGCAGCAGCTCTTCAGAGAACCTTGTTCCTGGTAGAATTCCAGTGCACTAGCTGAGCAGCAGCAGCTTAGAAAAGATGATATTGTAATGTCTGTGCATTCTCGAGGCAATAAATAGCCACTACACTTTAATTGCTTTGACTGTTGGATCTTATTTGGGCTCCCTGAGGACTCTCAGATCATCGTGGTAGTTCTGACTATTATTGGTACAACGGCTGCACACTCAGACTGCTGCAACTCTTCTTGCCTGCTCCCTCACTGGAGTCTGATGAGTTTATGATACTCAGGATAGAAAATCACAGATGCAGGCTTTGTATTCAAGCCAAAGACTTACAATGAAAGCTTGAGAATGAAATTTTAATATCTCAATTGCAGCCTGAGTTGGTCACGGCAGAAATTATTGGGAAAATATAAAAATATAACAAACAGAACTCCTGAGTGACTTCCAGAGGAATAGCTCTCCTTAGAGGCTGTCAGATCCACATAAGGTCAGGACATACTAAACAAAGAACTGTACTTAGAAAACCACTGTTGGGGGAAAAGTAAGTGTTCAGTATTGTGACTCATGTGAATATTTAACTGGATAAAGCCCAAATTACAGAAACGATAAAATGAGGGCTAGAATAAATGTGAAAGTGTTTTGTATGAAACCAGAAACAGTTCTCTGTGCTTTTTCAATTATTCTTTAGCAACTAAACCAAATAGCTGTTGTACCAGTGGCTTTCACATGAAGTTAGCTCCTATTGCAAAATGGAATTGGTTTTGCTGTATTTGTTCCACTCTGGTAATTTATCCTACGTTTTGTGTTTTCAGTCTTGGATTATCTTTTGTGCTGCCTGCCAACAGAACTGATCAAGGAGTCCTTCCCTATGTGCTTCCGAGCTTTTGGGCCACGTGGTGGAAGAGAAAGACAAGCAGAGATTCATTAAGAGTAGAGAGATTTCTCCTTAGGAGCTCAGATCAGAGGAAGGTGAGCAAAAGAGGAGCTGGAGATACAAGGGTTATTATTGTCTATCATACATTGCCCTTCCACTGCCTCATTCCTCCTCCCTCTCCCACTTCATTCTTGCACACAGACACTTCAGAATGTCGCTTCCTTAGCATTGCTACTAAACCCTTTGTGACTGAGAGAAGAAAAGCTTTTGTAATCTCTACTGTCCTGAAGGAAAAAGCTTGCTGACCACCAATGACCACAAAGCCAAAAGCCCTTACCAAAACTCCTGCCGAGGTGCTGGAAGGAGAAGGGTGTTACACTGTTCTTCCTTTAGATTTACTGAGGTCTCAGCAGGAGAAAGTCAGCAGAGACAGTGCCAAAGTGCAACAGTGCGTGGCAGTATCAGGGGCCTAATAATAACTGCTTCATAATTCATGGTTACGTGTGATTGCTTACTGGAGTAAGAGAGGAATAGTGCACAAGGAACAACCCATAAGAGCACACTGAAGAGGTTGTAGGATTTTACTTTGTTCTCTTTAGTAGAACCAATAGTTCTGTAAGGAAAAGGACCAGTTATATGTACACTGGACATTTTACTTGTCAAAATGTCAACTAAATATCAATAATCTTGTTGTTGACAGCTGAGCCTTAAAACAAGCTACTAAGATATGTTTTGCTTCAGCCCTCTGTCCTCTGGTAGATTCAGTTTTTGGAGATGTTGCTCAGAGAATCCATGATCATCACATGAGTAAAAAATATGCATGTGATCAGCATTTGTGCAATTCCTTTGTTTGTGGCCCATTAAATGCAATAATTAAATTCATCAAGAAAAATGTATCATTCCAAAAAGCATAGTAACTTTATAAAGCCATTTGGTATTTTGTACGTGGGGACATTCTAAACTGAGTTGAGAAAAGGCTGCAGGATGGGAGAGGTAAGGAAGGGTGGACCTCAAAACCAGACTTGACTTTAAAACTACACCTTCCAATTCTAACTCTGCTTTGATAAAATTTTCTTGAGGACCATTGAATCCTGTTATTTCTGATGGGTATCTGCACAGGATAGAAAAGCTGGGCTAGGGATTTGTTTCAGTTGAGTGCAAACAACCAGGAGGAATTCCTACAGAAAAAAAAATGTCTTCCTTAGTGCAAAGCTGCCTGAGCTGCTCCTTGCCTCAGTGCTACTGCAGCTAGGGCAGCAGTATGAGGAGAAAAGAAAGTGCCATACCCTGCTAACATGACATATTGCTGTCTCAGGCTCCTCTGGACAGTTCTAGAGATAGCAGTCTCTCTGATACCTCTCTTCTTCACTGCCACTTTCAGGTCCATCCCTGATCTGTTGCTTCTTACCATCAAGCACCGGCTGATTTTTCTGTGAAGAATCACAGAATCCAACCTCAGTGGAAGGGAGTGAGCTCTGTGGATGCCCAGTGCCTTACAGGTAAACTCTTAATGCACAGATAGGAAGCTTTCATTGTAGCTCTGTGCAGTGTGGAGCATGCACCAAAATGAAATACTTTCTTCTCCCATACCCTGACATTTATGACCTATAGTGCCTGAAGACCTGCATTTTCAGAAACCTGAAGTCCATGTGCTCTTTCAGTTGTAAACATTCCACAGGGCATCTCATTAAGGTTCTGGAAAAGAGCAAGCATGCCACAGATGTGAGGAATGATTTTGTCATGCTAATTAAATGTAAATTATTGGATTTTTCAATCAAATAATTAGTAGCAATGTTGCCTGAAACTCTCTGTGGCAAAAGGAGATTTGTAGTACAGAGAGAAGTTCTTAATGGAGATTCAGTTTCTTCTCCAGGTAGGGCTGCCAGGGCAACGTTTTGTACTTTGCTGGGTTTGGCAGTGGTGCAGGTGGCTGTTCTTGATGGGTTTTAGTACAGATCACTACCACTGTTAAAGCCACTGATGCACTGCCTCTGAGGTACTTGAGTGGCCATTGTCATCCTAACCTAGGAGCTGCAAGAACCAGGATCACTGGAAGTCATCTTCCTTTGCCCCGACTTCTGGAGTTTCCTGGTAATGAACCTTCAGGACAGAGACAGATCAAGCTCTTTTGTAGATTGTACTGCAGGGAGAAGATTTGGGGTTTAACCACCCAGAGAGGGATTTACACATCAAGGGACATCAGTGACATGGAGTAGATAGGACGGTGTTGCTGCTCAGGGGTGAGGGTCATACTAACATCTGACCTGCTTCAAGGAAAATTTGGTCTTTTTGAAGATGTAGCCATTTGAAACCATTTTGAACTTGACTTGGAGCCTGCAATCTTCCTATTCCTGCTCCCAAAATAAGCAAAGGGTAGGCAGTAAGTACTAAATATTGTATTTAGTTTTGCAGTAATTTTTTCTGAGCTAGAGTAACTGGAATTGCCCTTGGGCAGCAAGCTAGCTTATTGGCAGACTTAAATTGAAAGCATAACAAATAGAACAACTGAATGCTGGTTTTGTGGTCTTTGCATTTTGAGTCCAATCAATCAAGCCAGTGAAACACTTGAAGGTTCACAAGGGTGTAATAGTACAATGAAGTTATTTTATGGTTTAACTCATAGACAGATAAGCCTGTGCCTTTACAGTTTTATCCTTTTAATCAGCCTTGTCTACTTCTTTGCCAAAAAAAGAATGTGTACTGAATCTGATCCTGCACATTCCTGAATTGCAGTGATGGGCTTGCAGGTGCTGAGAACCTCAGGACACTGCAGGATTGAACCGTGTTTGTTCTGCAGGGCAGGGTCAGTGTCACACAGAAGGCAACAAAACTGCAGCCTGCAAAACTGCAGCCACTTCCTTGGGGAAGACACTGTAGGTTACAGAGTGTGCCAGACACTCATTAAATGTTGACCAGTTTCTGGTTTAGGTACTAAAAGTGCTCTCAGAGATGTTTAGGCTACAAATGAGGTGATAATATTTAATCTCACCTGGAAAGTTGGAAGAGCAAACCCCAAATTTAATACAAGGTTATAATAGCAGCCTCAGGAAAGGACACAAATTACTTTGATTTACTCTTGTGTCAAAATCTTCTGTGAGGTATGGGAAGAGAAGTGCTCTGGAGGCTCCAGGCTCCAGTGGGTTGAGGGGGGAATTTCCATCCAGTGATTGTTGAGGCTTGGGTGCTGTAAACTATATCAAACTTGACTATAGCTACCTGGTGAGATTATTTCACTCTATTTTTCCATGAAAATTTGTTTTCTTGTTAGTAGTTAGACTTTTCTGAGGGACATCAACACTGTTATTCCCATGTCTTCAAATTCCATTCCTTATATTTGTCATTCTATTAAAAGAGCTTCTCTGCTCTAATGGTTATGCATTTTTGTTTGAATTACAGCCGTTGTCTCTGTTTAATATTAATCTCCATGTACAACTTGTTTGCCAAAGTCTTCATTCCTTTCCACAAAAATAATATGATGATTTATTTCCCAGTTTTTGGTTTTTTAAGCACAATAATGAAAGGCTCCTTTATTTTCTTTCTTGCCTTCTGCTGGATGAGCAGTTGTTTAGGTGTCCTACCTTTCAAATGTTAACAATCTACCCTGAATTAGCTGAAGATTTAAATGATGACATTTCCTTGCATATTTCTTAAAGAATTCATTGGCATGTCTGCTCCTTTGAATAGACAAAGCTGGATGTATTTAATTATAAATACTTCATGTGTAGAGAAGAATAGGTAATTATTCTCAGTATCTGTTCCACTAAGATGCTTTTTCCCTCTGTTACTGAGTTAGAGGTTTGGCAAATCAATCACAAATTTACAACTACATAACCTAGACTAGAATTAAAGACAGTCAAAATTTTCCCTCATTGGAATTTGAAACGTTTCCTTCCAATCCCAATTCTATAAAGCCAGGAGCAATGTGTGAATTGTAAATGGACAGAGGTGCCATCTGGAAAACAAATGGACAACCATGGAAGCCAGCAGGGAAGCCAGACCAAAAAAGGGGCAATTACATGGCTGTGGAGCCACTCTGAATAATGGGGTAATTATAAAGACTTTGCAGAATGTGCCAGTCTGTAACCCTGGACATCCCAGGGCAGTGATAGTCGATTCCTGCTCTGGCTGGATCTGGTGTTAAATTCCCATTGATTCCAGTGCCATCACAATTAGGTCAATTCCAAGCTCTTTTGCAAAATGCACCCACTGAGGAATGAATAAAACCAGCATTTGTTTGTTCAGTGTCATGATGGGAAAGGAAAGGTTTTCTAACTGCAACATTCAAGCAAATATGGGTCTAGATTTAGCTTCCCAAATTACTCATTAGAATGAATTCTTCATTTCCTGCCCAAACTGCACAAGCAGTGCTCTTGTCCCCTGAAAATCTGCAGTTGTCTCATCAGTTGTAGGTAGGTAGGCTGTGATATTCCTCTGTGTGAAACATGAATCTATCTGCTTTACTACACGCTTCTTTAAATGCTAGCAACCTTAAAAGTGCTGCCTGCAGTTCCCTGTAGTTGTCCATGTGCTAAAAGAGTTTTTGATGATGGACAGCAATAAATAATTCCTCCATATTCATCATCCTTTTCCTCATTTTGGGCCACGTTGTTAGCAATTCAGCATGATGCATAAGCAGTAAATGCTATTCTGTGCCTCAGATCCAGACAGCTGGTTCCCCAGATTTTGTGCAGAACTGCTTTACAACCTGTTTGCTTGGCATACAGCAGTTCCCTGCTAAATTATTCACTTTATTCTGTGGCCAACAGACTGGATGTTTGTGACATGTCAAGTGAAATTCAATCACTCCATCTGATGTAAACAAGCTCTCGAGACTTGTCTCTTTGAGGAACTGGAGCTTCTGATAATGTGATCATCTTCTCCCAGTCTGCCCTTAGAACTCCCAAGGGAGGCATTAATAAAGTGAAGGCAAGATCCTCATCAGTTAATGGTAGTTGCTCTCCCTCCTCTTAGGCCAACTTAGATCAGGTTGGGGTGAGAATGTGTGGGAATGGGAAAAGGAAAAGGCAGTTTGCTCATGAGAATCCACACCAGAAACCACTGCAGTGAAAGGGGTCCCAAGTAAGCCTGCTGGGACTGGGGACTCACATGGATCCTTTTCAACAGATAGTGGGGCAGAAAGACACAATGCATTTGTGAACACAAACTCCTTTTTTTTTCCTCAGTAAAACGTGTTTTGTTTGGGAGCAATCACAGAGGTTCTGTAGTCTGATTCTGGATTTTTGAGTCTTCAGGTTGCTGGCACTTAGACACTGACCGTATCATTTCCCTCAGTGTGGGAGACTGATTCAGCTCTGCAGTGAGGAGTTAAGAAATGGGGCAGAGTATAAAAGATAGGTGTACTCCTCTGATAGGTGACCCTGCCACAGGAAGGGAAGATGTGTGTTTATAAACGTGGCAAAATGATGCTGTAAAATTTAAGCCTTGAGATTTTAGATTTCCTCCAGTTGTAAATGGGGTGTGGAAGCCACATGTGTATTATTGTGCTACCACACAGCAAAACCTGGTAGCACAGAGGAGCTTGGGAATTCTGTTTTCTTCTAATACAGGGGAAAAAACCCTTCATTTGTTTCAGTGCCTTCATTTCCTCAGGAAAAGCTTAAAGAGACTTCAGCAGAAAAAGTACAGAAAATTATTATGGACAAATTAGAAACATCAGTGGTGAAAAATAATTACTTCTTCGAGCACATCATAGCTGGCAATATGAGGTGCTTTGAAGAAGAAAGAAAATCAGCTTCAGTTATAGGTGATACATCAGCACAACATTCCTAGATTGTCTCTTTTTGGGAACTTTTTCCTTTATCTGCAGGAGGTATCAAAACTCTTCACCATTTTCCTGAGCCTGGCTGTGACAATCCATATAGTAGGTCAGATGATGGAGGAGGGTTTGTAGGAAAGATTGCAGCTGGCAAATCTGTTCTCTTCAAAGGCCCTCCTTTGAGAACAGGAGCTGGGCCCACAGCGTGCACTCCTTGTTGCCACGCAACAGTCAGACAGAACCCCGGGTACCAGACACAGCTCATCCATCATTCCAGGATTTTTCAATATCCTTTTCAAATGTGGCTACCAGAGCTCCGCACAATCCTCGCAGCTGCCTCAGCTGCGCTGTAAAATAACTTTCTTACTCCTACTTCATAGTCCCACACATACATTTAAAGATCCTGTCAGTCAGTTATGCTACCACACCTCATCAGTTTGCATCTTAGTTTCAGGTTGTGTCAATGCTGTTCTGTCTCTATTCATCATAATGCAACAAGGTCACCTCATGTGAACTTAACAGCAGATCGGTCCTAACAGTGGAGTTTTACACTGTTGCTTGAGTGAATAAGACTCTCAGGGCAGGGAAAGCAGTTAATTCATGGTTGTGAGAACATGCCAACTGATTCACATTTCTTCTAAGTAAGCATTTCCTACGGGAAGCTGTGTTCTTCACGCCAGGTTCAGTGTGGTGTTACATCTGTGACACAACACTAGGAATGCTACGGGGCTGTTTCCTTGCCAGATATGACAAAGACCAGGTTTTAATTTATTCAGCTCTTTTCCCCTTGATATGAGTGGCTGATATTGAAAAGAAGTAGTTCTTTTTGTTGTTATAAACTGTATGAAATGTTCAGAGCATGTGATAAATGAGAGTTACACTTGTCTGTGAGAGAACTTATCCATTCTTGGGTCTCAAAACACTGCCTATTTTTAGACTGTATTACTAGTACATGATTATTTTCAGTTCTTGGATGCAATACTTTTCCATACATTTCCTTTGATATTCCATGGTAAATGCTTATTTATGCAGTAAAGTGCATGGCACTATATCATATCATGCTATGAAAGTGTATGCAGGACTACTGCTATGATCTCCTGGTGGATGAATATGGTTTTGTCTGGCTCTGTACAAAAATGTGAAGCCTTTTCCAAGCAGAAGGTAATTGAAAGGATTGCCTAGTCACAGCCCATTTGGATGAAACAACCAGCAAGTTTAAGAAGAAATGAAATGAAACTCTAACAGCACTCATTGCATGGCAGGAAAATTCAACTCTTCTAATTCTGGTTACGTTATCTTACAAACATTTTTATTATATCTGAAGCTGTAGAAGAAATCCATTAGAAGCATAACCCAAGCAGGACACAAAGAGGTCATCTTTCATTTCCCTGCTCCAAGGCTACATGGACTGAAAAACTTGAAGCCATGGATTGTTTCAAAACTTATGTGTGCCTGCACGACTGCCAGGTGAACAGTTAAGGTTATATACTCTAAGTTTCCTACTTTCAGATGTCAAAATGAGCAGGGTCAGGAATGTGTTGTCATATCAGTGAGAAAAAGATGGAAACTGACAGGAGGAGGCACATTTTGAAAGTAAATTGCAACTAGAAAACAATCATAGAACCAAGGTGATAAATACTTGTGAATCAATACTTGTCAACGTGTTATTTGTGCACGTTGTGATTTCATTATTCAGCCAGCCATGAATAAAACTCCACCTAAAGCTAGTGGTTATTTTACTGCACTTTCCAAATCAAAGGCTGTTGGAATGAAACTAGGGCATTAACTAGAGTTAATAATGTGCACTGGCTTCATCAGTTATTGCTCTGTTCAGGTCTGCACCAGTAGTGTCTAGGGAACACAAACAGTAGTAGACTGAGAGCACCTGTAATTATTACTGCAAATTACTAAATTGACCTTGCCAGAAAAAAAATGGAGCAAAAGTTCTCTTGTTAATTAATTTTCTCAAATACTTTTGTAACTTGTGCATTTAGTATGGAGATGGGCCAGATGAAGAAAAGGTAGGCACTGAAGAGATCCACTTAGAGTGGTGAATGATGGACTGAGTACTGTTAGTGAGTCGGGCATTGTACTAATCTGATGAATACCCCAATTATTAGGTGCTGATGTTTTAAGAAAATTGGTTAAAATAATCTAAAAATGCTAAAAAATTAATGGCTGTTAAAAATCTTATTTCTTCATTACAGTCTGCAAGTGAAGGTTCTGCTCTGGTGGCAGTGAACTTGTGGAATATTCTTTTTTGAGCTGGGTGATCTTGGAGCGGTTTCCTTAATTTGCCACGGGCTGCAGATTACAACACAAGCTTGAAAGCAGCAGCTACAGGTAGTATCCATCCTTCTGTGGGAAGCAAACTGCCACTGCTTTGGGCCTTAGCCAGCACAGCTAAATGTGAGGGGACAAAAGCTTCACAAAGCCAAGAGAAGAAACAGTCACCAGATTGCGTTGCTGACCTGCTGTTCAGTTTCTGCTCTGCTTGCAGAGCTGTGTTATCTCTGGGCTGCTGGTGCACAGGACAGCTTACAAGGCACTGTGGTGGTGAAGTATGAAATCAAGTTACTGATAATCCTGGATGTGTTTGGAAATGCCAAAGGTTGAAAGGATCTTCAGGTATCGGAAAAGATGGACCGATGAGATTTTTGGTTTTATTCATTTTTTTAATGGCATTTCTTGTGATCACAGTAACCACTCTGTTCAGTAATGTGACTTCTGGAGCCACAGGATGATGGGACCCTTTGGCTGAGTATGGACGAGTCAAGTGATTGTGGTCTGGCTGGATCTTGAAAGGAGAAGAAAGAGGGAAAGTAACTTCTGTCACCCTTAAATCAAAGCCAACAGCAGCCATTGATTGTATCAGGAAATTCCTGCTGCTGTTAGGAGAAACTTGAGGGACATTCCTTCCCAGAAGCTCCTTTTCTCTAGAAGGACGAAGGAGTTGCTTCATTTCACAAAGTTTCTTGCATTTAATTTTCTGCTCTGCCTTCATTTATTCTTAGTGGAGTGTGTGGAATGACTATCCCTGCTTTTCCATACTGCAGTCCAGCTGTCTCCTGCGGCTGCCTACAGATGGGTGAGATCACCTGAGCCCAGCCTCTTGCTGCCTGGGGCAGAACTGAGGTGAGGAGCTGCCCAGGTGGATGCTGAACCTGGGTCACGTGTGCAGCAGAGACCTCCTCTTGGCAGAGATTTCCAGTGCTCTGTCGAACTGTCTGGCTGCATCAGTTAATTGCTTGTTACAAAGTCATACCAGAGTCCTTAAAGATCACAATGCACTTGTTAATTGGATTCTTTTAATAGTTCAGGAGAGCTCAGTTGTGCTGGGATAACACCAAAGCCATCTTATGCTGTACCTGCAGCATGCCTGCCAAAGGCAGGGTAATCAATCAGTCTGTTGCCACCACTACTGATGTAGTCTACGATGGAGTTTGACTTGAAAGATGAAGAGGAAATTAAGCATAGCAGAGTGATAATAGAATGATCGATACTGCTTGCTGCAGACTTTGCCTGTGCATTGAAATGGGAGATAATTTGTCAGTGCAAGGCCCAGATGTGTAAATGAGTGATAAGTCTTATCTGAAATACAAAGCTAAATAGAAGTGGGTAGTGTGGAAGAGTTAACCTTGGTGCTTTACAAACAAAGCAAGAAAAACAAGAAGGATGAGATGCTGTCCCAAACTTTCTCATTCCAGAAAGTGTAGATAGTTCCAGTGGTTATGAAATTCCTTTTTCTCAGTGGCTGAGTCATGGTTCTATTTTCTCTTGTTAACATCGAGTGTAAAAATGGAATTAGCAGAGAAGTCATTTTCCTCTAAGCACTTAGGTAGCCTGGGTTGTGAACCAGAAACCTGTTGTCATAAAAATTCTTTCTAGTTATTAAAAGACCATTTTCAATGGCAATAAAGTTATCAGTTTGGGACATTTTTCTCTTCAATGGGATGCTCTGTAGAAGGAGCCTTCATTCAGTAACACAATTTGTGCTGACTATCATGGGCCTTGGACTGATCTAGAATGAAGCCTTTTGGTCACCAGAGTGTTCCTGAATACTGATCTGGGGAGGAATACATTTGTGTCTTGCCTTGGGAATCCTCCACAGTCACCAGGGTTGGTCTCTGGAGCAGACATGTTTGCTGTTTGTGTAATGACACTTTGAATTTTTTATTGTGAGAATTGTTCCCATAAGGGAAAATGACACTTCTGAATGTCTGATTGCTTAGAGGATCTAACATTTATTATTTATTCTACATGCTTCTATCAATGGTTGTTGCTAAAGAGATATCCTCATCCTTGTGAGAGATATCCTCATCCAAACCCATACCCAGTGCTTTTAAAGAATATCAAGTTCTCAGGAAATGATTAAGGAAATCATTACGGATCTTCATCTCTTTCCCATCCTTCCATGCATGTAAGAGTTTCAATGTCACTCCAGCTGTGTTATTTTCATCCTCCTGACTTTTTGCGTAGACTAAGGGATGAATTTCCTTACCTTGGCCTCTTCTCATTCTTGTGAAGGTGCTTTTTCCTTCAAGGTCCTTTTTCACAGCACCTAAGCCACTCTCTGAAATGTCTTAGCTACTTTCCTCAGTAAGATGAGATGATGACCCAGATAATGGGATTCTCTTATCCCAATCATATGCTTTTAAATATCTTATGGGGTCCAAATTTCATTATTTTAATCTTCCACTGACCACTATATGAACTCTTTCAATTCACTCTGGCTTTTCTACAGAATTACATTACCTAGCAGTGGCTTGCATAAAATCTTTTTTTAATATCCACAAAGAGTCAATAGCACTTTAACACGAGATTTTGTTCTAAAATTCCTTTTCCAGGTAGTAACCTTTTATTTCTTGGCACTACTGTCCATTCAAATGCCATGTCATTTACCTTTGGCTTTTATTTAACGTTAACCTGACGTTGAATCAATTCACTCATCAGTCGCCACTTAGCTTTCAATCTGTGTAGTTACAGTGGATAGAACTTTTAAATAATTGAAGAGCCATCCATAGTGAGTCATAGCAGTCTTCCAATCCAGAATGACTCTGGGGTCTGACCACCACCCCCTGAGCAGTTTGATTTATGGTTTAGATGGTGACAATCAGCATGCCATTGTTGGTCTCTGAAATCGGCAGTCTTTGTCAAACCAGGAATTTGTGAAGCAAAAAGGAGATAATTGAATTGATATTTGGGGAATAGTTTGAATATGGAGGCAAATCACTGGTTCACAGATCATTTGAGTTTTAAAAGCCTCAGGTGAGTGGGAATTTTTTCAGAGTGCTCTACGGTGAATTAGGCATTCAGAGGGAAACTCAGGCTCGAGCAAGGGCTTGTCACAAAGCTCTGCTCTGCCAGTGTGCTTCGTAGGACGTTGACTAACTGTGGGCAAATTTCAGTCTCCCAGTGGATGACTGTGTAGTTCTTTGAAATTTGTTATGTTCAACGGTAGTGTTGGTGGGGTTTTCTTCTTTTTCTTTTTGTGAAAGGTTATTCTTAAGTATGTACATTTTCAAATTGGAGCTTTTCACCAGGTATCTGGATCTGGACAAATACATTGTTTCACATCCAAACTTGGGTATTCATGTAACAGATACTAGACTTGAACATTACAGCTTTGAGTACATTTGTATCTTATTTGAGAGATCATGCTTTTTCTAAACATTAGTTTTCCCCCCAGGACATTTCAGTTGAGCCAATGCCAGTGCAGAGCATGATCTCTTGTCCTGATCAGCGTGATCTTGGCCTTGCCTGCACCAGGTGGTGTTTTTCTGCTCAGTTGTAAGCACAGCTAGAAATGAGACTCCCTGCAGCACAGAGGCAAGAGTTCACCACCTCTCCCACAATGGCCATGCCCCTGCCTTGCATCAACAGATATTTAGTCCCCTGTGTTTGTGAAGGATGTGGGCCACACACCCCTAGTTTTCAGCACATCTTCCCCTCTCAAAGCATCGATGGTAGGTAATAAAAATCTCACAGAGTTTCTCTAGCAATCTGGTTTCTTTGAAATGAGTGAGAAATAAAGTAGAGCAGGAATCACACGAGGTAAATGCCATGCTTTAGCTGAGCTAAGACCTTGAAGAATTAGTCTGTTGATTATGGGAGAATACTGCTGAGTGTCTTTTTAAATCAGGTAATTTGAAATTAACTCTCTTTTCCTTATCCAGTTAGTACAATCCATTGTGCTCAATTTATGGCTCAGGTTGCTATCTGATGGTTAAAACATGGCATTTCCCAGAGTGTCTCCTGATGAGTTGAATGCAATTTGAAACCCTTTCATTCTTGAATGCTACAATTACAATGAGATTAGGAAGCAGAGTGGTTAAAATGAATTTCCATTGCTAGAAAATGACATTGGTAGATAATTCAGAACTTCTCAAAGGAGGAAACGAAATTAAAAGACTGGAAGGCTGAAAGTAATCCACAATGAGAGACTACCTGCTGTCCACAGAGAGCATGGACTCTCATTTCTTCAAGCTGCAGTTCCCTTTCCTTGCTGTTAATGTGCCACATGTAACGTGAATGTCTCCCAGATCAAGTGTGGCTTGGTAAAAATGAGATAGGGAGAAGGAATGCAGTGAGAGCTTGCCACGTCCTGCTCTGCCCAGCTCCCCCTGCCTGCCAGGAAAACAGGCAGCACAGCTATTATCATTCAAATGGCAATGAGATGTGTGATTTAGATTTTACAGGTCTCTGCCTTTTATACCCTCATAATAGAAATCATTAGGGATCCACTGAAATATTCCATTTATCACAGTAAATTTAGATGACTGGTGACATTAAGTGCTGTTATGGGTCTGGGTCATGATTCCTGCCAAGCAGAGTCCCGTTCTGGCTCAGTGAGTATGCATTAACTCCAAGAGCCAGATTATCATCCATCATGGCTGTTGAGTAAGGCCCAGTTTTTCTAGCAATAGGGTGGGGAGGAAAATGTCCAAGAGAAGTGTCTACTTCTTGCATCAGAGGATGAATTCACAATCAAGTCTTCATGCTTTTGCTTGGGGCTATCAAAGTGTTCGTGCTGCTCAGCCTTTCCAAACTGCCCTTCTCTGTTTCTGCGTGTGGGCTGACGCCAACTCCTGGTCATGCACCGCAGGAGAGTTGCTACCTGTGTGCCTAAGGAGAGGGAAGGAGGGGGCAGGCATCTCTGGAGCTGGACAGTGATGAGGTCCCATTACAAGCATGCAGAACTATCACGTACCATGAAGTGTTTTTCTCTTCTGCTGGTTTATATCCAATCTCTCACAGTGGTTTTGCTCTAGAATTTGAGTGAATCTCAGACTTTGCCTTCCATCCTTTCTCAGCTTGACAGCCAAAAGTCAGGTAGCTCACAACATAAATTCACACTCTTGAGTTCCAAACACTGACTTTACAAATTGCACTTTCATTATGTAAAATAAAGCAATTCATATCCATTGACAGCAGATCCAATGCTTCGGTGCACACTGTTTGGCCTGATGTATTTGACAGCTTGAAACTAGCTGCCTTCCAAACATACAAGTGCATGTCCTGCTGCATGATCCTGGTGTCTATAAGCACTAGCCTGCTTATGTTACAGAAGGAAGTAGGTTGCTCTTAACGTCTGAGTTTAGCCATTTTAATCTGGAATGAAATGCATGGATGGAAGAAGTTAATTTGTTTGTCTTGCTGGTAAACCTCAGGCTTCTGTTGTTATAAGACTGCTTATCAGAAATAATAAATTTGTGCACTTTTTTTTCCTCTGAAACACTGGCAAGGCATAATTATATTATGATTTATTTTACAACCTCAAGACTAGAACCTGAAATATTTACACAGGCAAAATTAGAAATCAAAGAGAATAATAAATCATTCACAACTAGGGAACTGTTATTCTTTCTATGCTCATTTAGTAGTCTGAGTACAGATCAACCCTGTTGTCAGGACTTCTGACAAATGCAAAGAATAAAAGTCAGGTTTCTTGATTTCCAATGCCCTTTCACTCTGAGCCTTATTAATGCTCCTCACCCCAAGTAACAGTCACAAGTGGTACTTCAGCCTTTCTAATACCAACGTTACAAGGTGTCATCATAGAATCATTAACACTGGAAAAGGCTTCCAAGGTCATCCAGTCCAACTGTCAACACAATATTACCATAACCACTGAACCACATCCTGAAGTGCCACGTCTACAGGTTTACTGAACACCTCCAGGGATGGTGACTCCACCATCTCCCTGGGCAGCCTGGTCCCATGCCTCACCCCTCTTTCAGTGTAGAATTTTTTCCTCATCTCCAATCTAAACCTCCCCTGGCACAACTTAAGCCCATGTCCTCTTGTCCTGGCAATGAGTGACTTGCAGCAGCTGGTAAATATTCTAACACTAATGGTTAATTTTTTAATGGGACATATGAAGCTTCAGAAGCTTTATTCATTACTGAGGAATGGTTACTCCTAATTTTAAGGGACTGGATACAGGACCTTACGGGAAAAGAACAAGCTAATAAGTGAATATATGAGCTGATTAATAAGCATTCCATACTAGCCCTTAGCCTGGAGTAGCCTGAGGATAAAGCTAGCTCACACTCTCACTTGTTTATCCAACGATGCTTTGCAGATGGACCTCACTGAAACTCCAGATCACTAAGAGACTGGGTTCAGTGAACACTGACTTGGTTCATGGTTTTTGAGAAGAGGTACAAGGAAACATTGAGTCAGGTACTGTAAATGGGATACCTAGGAGATGGAGAGTAAAGCAAAACAGAGATTAAAGGAACAAGGACTTCTAAGCTCCTTGCAATTTGCCTAATCCTGTTGAGATGAATGTTTCATGTACTTTATTTCTGATAAGTAGTCTTAGCATTTTTCTCCTGTGGATTACTGCTATCTATGGCTTGTTGATCTATGCTGAGTTTCAGTCTCACAGGATAGACAGTTGTGTGCTGCAAGACTGACAAGAAATATTAAAATTAATTAATTCAGGAAGTGAGAGTTGGTTCCTGCATTTTACTACACGGTCCAGGTAAAGGGAATATCTTGTGCAGACCTAAGACCCCAGTCCTGCTGCTGCTAATTTCTTAGCAGATCACTGTGGTCATGTCAGAACTTCCTTGAAGGCAAAAAGTCCCCACTGCCAACTGCTGGGTCCAGACCTTGCCACAGGAAAGATCTGACCCCAGAGCAGATGAGCAGGACCTTCCTAGGTGGCCTTTCCAGCTGTCAGAGAGTAACTTCCAGTGACAAGTGACTTTGATCCCAAGGAGAGACATGAACCAATGCATCGCTGGTAAAACGGCTAATTTTAGCAGCTGCATCTGTTTAATTGGGACTCTCAGCAGAAGATGAGTGCAGAGGGAGCCTGGAGGAAAGTCAGGGATCACTCAGGTGTGAATTGCAAATGTTGTAAAGCTTCACTCTTCCCTGGATAAATCCTCCCAAGTGCTGGGATATTTGTGCTCCTGCCGTTCCTGGCCAATCTCTTGCACTGTCATACAGCATAGTACTAATTATTTTCCACAGCTACTGAAGATATTTGGATATTTCAAAGGCTATTTTAGACCATTTTCTTAATTTTCTGCCTGAGCTGAGTGCTAAACTCCTAGATTTTTTGGTGATAGCTGTCAAAGGTCTCTGAAATACTAAAAACCTCTTTAAAATCTCCAGCACCAAAGCCACCTTGGAAAATCTCAAGTGTTGTGCACTAAGAGACCCAGTTGCTCTCTGTTTGTGTCTCATGTTCCTATGAACTGTATCTATCATGGTTATCTTTTATCAGAATCCTGAATGCCACTGCTATTTCCAGGAGAGAACTTGGGGAGAAGTGCTGCTGAAAATGTTCCACGTAACTGTAAAAGGCAAACCTGGTGCAGAGTTGTATGAGGAGGTTGGCTCTAAAGTTCATTCTTTCTTGTATAAGGAAAAAACCCCATTATTTCAATATAATGCTGCATGAAAATTTAGTTATTTCCTCATCCTTTTGAAGAATGTGACATTGCTGTCTAGTCAAGAACAGCATCTAACCTTTTCTGTCAGTGCATCCCTAGTACATTATTTCTACATTTAGAAACAGTGCTAAAAGCTAAGACTGGAACACACATCTGCTTTGGATTAGATTTACAGGCCATCATGGAAACACAGGAAAAGAATAAAGGGCTGCTGCTTATTAACCCAGAATAATTTGATTTCAGGTTTTGCATCCCAAACGTGGATTGTTACTCTCTTTGGGAAATAATTAAAGGTTGGCAGCACTCGCAGCTATGCAAGAGTGACAAGATCCTTTGTAGTGAGAGATTGTTGGTAGAACGTGCTGTGTCAAACTGGCCTTGTTCTCTTAGAAGATGGATCCCACAGCTGATAAGTCAGTGATGAGGACTTGAAATATGCTTTGTATTGTGCAGTTAAGTTCAAATAGATGGTGAATCTACTGATGCTTCTCTCTGACATACACACAGGCACTTTTCACAGCGCTTGGTTTATCAGTGGTTTGCTGACTACCTCTCCAAACTTTGCAGCAATCTGCTGTGTCAGCCTTTTCCAGTTGTGTCAGACTCTGGCCACCAGTGCAACAAAAGAGTTGCCTGATTTATAGAAAAACTCGTTATCGTTAGTGCTGAACTCTTAAAAAAGTGAGCACCACTGGTGCTTCCTGGTGCCTGTACTGCAGAAGCCCCATTCCTCTGGGAGAGGTGGATGGGAAAGTGTTGCCTTTGAGAAAAACTTGATCTTACCAAGCCAGCAAGTGGGAAGGCAGCTTTTGAGAACCTGCAAGCTGTGAATTCTTTTTCCTGAAAAAGAAACAAAGGATTTTGTCCTACTTTTCTAGAGATTAGCTTTTGTTTAATCTTCCAATCTTCTGGCATACTGAATCACTGACTACTCTAATAACAACACACTGGTTAATCCTTAGGAAACATGTAGTGATAATTCAGCCTAAGAAACAGTTCGTGTTTTACTGCTGCCAGCTAAAAGCTTCTGTTAAAATTTCTGCTGTTAGAGAAAAAAAAATGAAACATGGAGTGTTTGTCTCCTCAGTTTTCAGTATTCCCAGTTACTCCAGGCATCCTCATCAGAGATGGTCAGTTCTTACCAAGCTTCAGTAAAAACAAAGGTCCACCCTTCCACACCATCCGTAAACAAATAACAAAGGAAAACCTGGTAATTGCAGGTGGTGGTTATGTCTAAAGATCTGATCTAGCTTCACAGAAATCAGCAATTTTAATTGTCTTTGGAAGGAACACAGCTGTTTGGTAAAAGAAAAATAACAAACAAAAAATCTATGAATAGAAAAAAACACAAAATAGCATTAATATATTTTTTATATGAGGTTTTTTTTCCTTTAAAGGACAGTTTGGGACAAAAGTGTCATAGCAACAATTTCTCTTCAAGTCATTTCAGCCGTATTATGCTAGCTCCAAAGACATATATTCCTAATTTGCCAGATTCTGCTCATTTTCTGCTTAAAAACATCATCCTAAGACTCCAGGGTTCCACAGCAGCAATCATACAAGCTGGCAAAAATATAACTTTCAGTAAGTTTATAGGCTGCCAGGCCAATAGCAGAATGTCTGATCAGGCTGAGATGTGCACTTTAAGCTGCTCTTCGTGGACCTGCTGTGCTGCTTCGTGTTTGGGATGTGATACTGAAACACCCGAGGGGCTTTTTCAGTACACGAATATCTAAGGGGTAGAGAACTGGGTCAGGATTGAGCTTTGTAACTTTAAGTCAGGTGTCAGCTTTGGTTTTCAGCTGGAAATTGTGAATATCTTGTGAGGTGCTCTCCCAGGATTTGAAACGTCCCGTGCTGTCGATAACATCGTTAAAGATTTTGCACTGGTTTTGGAGTAGGGCAAATCTACTTGTGCCATGATACTGCTGAACATAGAGCTTCTGCTCTCAACCTTGCTGCATATTTACTGCTGTCATGTGGGAGGGGAAGGGGTCATGCTGCTCTTGCTGGGGGCATGCCATCCAAAACACAGGCTCAACAGCACTTCACAGACTAGCCAGTCGTGCAGTGGAAAGCAGTGAGACCTGGTGATGACAAGCTGTAGCACTGCAATTAAAGCCACATTTCAAACTGTGCTTTCATGGCAGCAAGACAGCTCTCCTACACTGGGCATGATCCAACCCCTTTCCCTGCACGTGCACCTGCCTTCTTGACCTTGTCCACTCTGCTTCATTTTTCTCTTTTTAATTTGCCTCCTTCAGATCTTCCCACTGCTTCACTATCTAGCACAGCCCTCTGAGAGGTTTTAAAAATAGAGGGGTGAAAATAAGAACATAACAATGTGCAGCCACTAAGACACATGGAAAATATTGATAGTAAATCACTCTGCAGGTACACACTCGGTATCTGATGTTGTTGGACCCACATCTGTAGTACAACAGTTTGAGTAGCATCAGATATCACTACTCAGTGTGAAAACAAACCGTTGTCAAAAGCGTGATGTTTAATAAATTTAATGTCATATAAAAACTTGATAAAGGAATTGAAATCTTTTTATCATGGCATTTAATGTTTTGCCAGTAAAAAGATGAGAGTTCGTTTTTAGCATTCCCTATTTTCCTATTGCTCTTCCTTTACTAAGTTCATTTTTTTTTTTTTCTTTTATGGCTCTATTTTCTAACCTGGTGTACTTCTGTTTAATTTCAAGAGATTTATCTGCAGAGAAAAGGCTGAAGCCTAAAGAGCAATTCATTTTGTTATGTTTTCTTCCCTCCCACCTTTTCAAGAGGGATAGGAAATAATTTCTTTAGATTTGTATGTGCTTGCACCCACTGTATTTGGATTGCTGAACAAGAAAATGCTAGCCTGATTTTTAATACTTATGTAATCTGGTCCATCTGCTCCGACAGAATAAATAATAATAATTTTTAAAGTCATTTGTTTCACCAGGAGCTCCCAGGTAGCCCTTCAGCTATTAGCTGGAGCTTCCATTCTGGGAAGGCACACACCAATCATCGTCTCTATTTACTTCTTTCCTTGGGAATTCCTTGTGAAAGGAGAACAGGTCCTGAGACCTCTCTGTGGTTGATGCCCCTGCACTGTGAAAGGAGCTGGTTTAAGGCTATGACAAAACCTGCTGCCTTTTTTAATAGGGGCAAAAAAGCTGAATTTCCCAGGGAGTGTGCAACCCAGCGTTCTGCTGCTGCACTGTGTCCCGGGAAACATGTTGTGTCCTTTTTCCTCCCTAAGGATATTACCTTTCATGTAAAGATGCATGTTTGGATGAGCGCCAGCTAAAGCTTTGCCCTTTCTCATCTTCCTTTTGATTGCTTACGGGACTTCACAGAGAGTCTTGGAGCCCCGGGGAGCGAAGGAACATCTCGGTGTTAATGAGTCGGGATCATTAGAAAGTGTTAGGAACAGCGTGGGACGTTCAGACACCCGGGGCTGGGTGGTCAGCATGCTGGCAGACAGAAGGAAAAGTATCTTTTCTGTAGAGAATTTAGGCTGGAGGAAATAAGGGAGAGTTTTCTCTGTTCCTCTTTAAGGTTAGAACTAGTTTCTCTTGCATTATTTATTGGGTGTAGGGTTTCATGTATCCCTTCTCAGTGCTGGAGAAGAACACTGTATGCAAGTTCTCTACAAGCCACCTCTGCTGAGCTAAGCTGAGGGCTTTCATTTTAGGGCTCGAATGCCTGGAAGGTAGAGGAAAAGCAAGCTTGAAATCCAGTGTCCTGAGACAGACCAGTATCTTAGCTGATGACCAGAAATCAAGTGCTTTCAAATCCTCTTTACAATACCTATTTCTAGTAGGAACCCTGGGTTGAGGAATCTGCCTGATAGCACTCCTGAAGTAGTTTGACTAACTCCTGTATTCTGGGGTCAGATCACACTTTTGGCATTTAGGTGTTCCCCTGAACTCTGTTAATCTGTCTCCTATGAATTAACCCCTATGTGCACAGCTAAAATCAAACTCCAGAAGCATTTTTCTCTGGGCTTCTTGTAATATGTGGAATAATCATACTTGACTCCAAATACTCATGCTGACTGTTTGAAATCTTCTTTTTCCCTTTTTTTTTTCCCTTCCCTTGGCACTAGAATACATTCCTGCCTTCTGGGTAAACCTGAATAAAACTTAACATTAATTTGCAATCTTCTTCTTGCCGTCATGCTAAGCTACCCAAGATACTTCACTCTTAATTTCACAGTTCTGAGAACCTCAAGGCAATGCAGCACCTGTGAAGTCTCAAAACTAGTGAAGGATGTCTATGGTTGGGAATGAGTGCAGTGGTCCACTGAGCTTAGAAATGTGCTCAGTGTTATATCAGCTTCTGTTACTTTGGCGTGCCAAGTATCTTGTAGATTTGTTGTAGCTCTCATCACTTCTGCTGGGAACAGCTCAGACCCAGGCTCAGGTAAAAGGAGATTACAGAAGGGGATCTGAGAAGACAAAAGCATGACACGGATCTCTGGGTGATTCTGGGCAGGTGCTGGAAATCTGAGCATTTAGAACACAAAAGGATGCAATTGGTAACTGAGGAAGAAAGCAGAAAAGTTCAGGCTGTGTTTGTTACAGTGGGCAGGGAGTCCCTTGAGTCAGCTGGACATCCCTATAGCAAGAAGCTTGGTCTGCAGGGGAATGAGACAGTTTTTAACTGAGCTGCACAAGGCATGTGCTTGAAAGCAGGGGATGGGTAAGAGGGGCACTGAGGAGGAGTCTGCAGCAGCCTTAGCCTCAGTAATCACTGCTGTGTGCATTTCATAATGAAAACCTTTCAGCAAGATTTGGAGAGGCTAGACTGGTGTCTTCAGTGTCTGTGTGAACGCTCGGATATCTCGTGTGTGTTCTGGAGCAACCATCCAGTGGGCAGCAGTGCAGGGAGAGAGCAGGAGTACACCACGCTCAGCTTCCCCCACAGGCTGCAGGGAGGAGGGAGGTGTTGCCCCAACATTTGGTGGAAGGAAGAAGCAGTGCCACCCTGTCATCTGCACCTTGTCTCACCTCAGAAGCAGGATGCATCTGAAAGTGCAGTTGGCAACCCTAAAAAGTTGACAGCCACGGACAACATTGTGAGGGTGTGTTTAATGTATAGAAATAAATAGTGATTTTAATGGGATAATGGAAAGTAAATAAAATTCCATCCTCCCAGAACAACTTCTGGTTCTAACAGGAAAGGACCCATCTGTCTGAGCACTGAGCTCTGTCTGAGTTGTTCTTTTACCTGCTGCTTAGTGGTGCAGGTACCACTAGATGGCTGTCAGAGAGAAGGTGTGAGGACCTCTGGGAGAGCATCAAGGGCAGACCAGGATTCGGTGCTGGGCCTTTCTGAGATGAAGTCTTAACTATCAGNCCCTCCCTGTTAGTGGGTGTTTGGGAGTAGTCAGTGTAGGTGTTTCACAGGGGGTATGGCCAGTGTTTTTAGGAAGATCAAAGCCTAACTGAAGCTAGACCGTGCAGTAGTAGGAATACAGATAGGAAGGGAAATACAAAAGCTTCTGTTTGGGTTTGCAATTCTTGTCAACAGGTTGCAGGGATCACAATGCAACCAAACTTGTGAAGCCTGAAGTGTTGATGAGGGTGGTAAAAGGAAGGTTGTTTTTTCTCTTCAGGTTTCTGATTGACATTTTTGCTTTTCAGAATCACTTGATGAAGGAAGACAATGACAGTGAACATATTGCAGCAATGTAGAAGTCCTCACAGCCTTATTCTCAACTGTGGTAAGTTGGACTAAATCTATGTGTTTTAAGAGTAATACTGATTTACACCAGGTCTAGGTGCTTGTCTTTTCTCTTTGGTTTCCCGAGCTCAAATCCAGAAGCAGGCAGTGTGAAATAGAGAGCTCTTTTCTGAAACCATTCAGAATCTGTGTTACTTCAATGCAATGAAGTATAGTCAAGTATAAAATTTAACTACCTTATCGTAATATTTAGTTGCACTTGTTAGAATTTTCAGTACACTGGGTGATAAAGCCAGAGGCACTTAAAAGCTCCCAGGAATTATCTGACAACCTGCAACAATGAGCCTTTAATTTGCTGTTATTTCAACAGTGATTAAAAAACACCAAACCTGTGCTGCTGACACTCTTTGTACTTCAGGGGATAATCTGAAACTGATTTACCTTTTGTTCTGCATCGTGATCCCTTTAAGATTCTTGCTCCTTAAAAGTGTTTCCGTGGGTTTTGGTTTTGGGGACTTTATGCCAGCTGTGTAATAACTCTGAGGAATGGACCCTTGTTACAGTTTTATTCAGAGATGCAAAATTCTGTAGACAAAACGTTTTAAAGTATTGTAGAACCTTTCACAATCTCTGAATCGCTTATGCCATAAATCGATTTGACCTCCAATTTGCTTTAGGTATCTTCCTATCAGTAAGAAATTAGTTCAGTTCAAGCATGCATACTTCCACCTTAATGATCTGATAGCTTTAGCTTCAGCAGCTCTGGAAATGACTGTACTAAATCCTGCAAGCACCATTCAGGGTATGAAGCTGTACATCAGACTTGAAATTACAGCTAGAGCTGCTTTCAGCCTATATGGTTTTGCTCCCTCTTTCCTAAAAATATCCCATAAACCCCCTTAATTGTGCTGTGTGAGTCTCTCTTAGCTGAACTGTGTAATAATTTTCTTTTCTTTAATCATGAGTAACTCGTCTTTCGTCTCTCTGAAGCTTTGAAATTTCCTGGAGTTTGTTGTCTTTGAGCTGAGATGATTTTTGTGAAATTCTCATATAAAAGTCTGTCAGAGGTAGAACAGCTCTGACTAATTTGGTGTGGAAGTGGGCAGCTGGGAAAGCTTTGGGACAGCAAGGTAAAACATCCCACTAATGAAAACTTCCATAATTTGAAGAAGTAGATCCTCAAGGCATAAAGTTTTCTGAATGTTACCTGCTTTGTTGTTCCGGTGAAGCTATTTCAAGAACAGTGATTTGAAAGTGAAATTTTAATTAAATTAATTTCTAGTGGATATTTTCTTAGAAGACAGTGTAAGACACTTAAAGGACAGTACAAGACCTACAGATTGAAGGAAATGAAAGCACTTCCTTTGTTTTATTAGTATTCTCTGTTCATGAGTGCAATCCAATTATCTTTAGCATTTGTCACACGGTGCCTTTAAGGTTATGAATTTTAATAAGAAAATTCTTTAACGAGATGGCTCTTTGTAGGGTAAAGGAACAGTTCCTGATGTGGGGTTCCAAAGTGGGCAGGCGAAAACAAAAGAAGCTGTGCAGCTAGGAAGGTACTTGGGCTGCATCCTCTCTGTGTGGGAAGTGATGTGGACCTGGATATGGAGTTAAAGGCGAGTTGTGGAACATCAGTAAATGATCATGGTGTGTGTCTGAAGTAAAGTGAAATGTGGTTGGATTCTCACAGAGGCAAGAGCTTCATTGACCTCTAAGGTCAATATAAATTGTACCTCATCTGCTTTAACTTTAGGCAGGAACAAAATTCTGCATCACTCCATTTGTTCTTACTGAGAATAGTCACAGTTTCATGAAGCTGCAAAGAAACTGTTTTGAAGAAGCCAAGATAAAACCTGTTGACTTGTCATTAGTGTCTGCCTGACTAATATTTGGCTGAATGCTTGAACTGGCAAGCAGGAAAATATAGAAGAGATTATGACTTTATTATATGCAAGTGTGGAGTTCTATGCCAATACATTAAGTCCTAAAGGATTTTTCTAAATGAAATTGTGAGGTATGAAGCAGTAGACCTTTTCTTTTAAGATTTACTATTGTAAGTGTTGTTTCAGGATGATTAAGTTTTATTACTTAGTTATGGGACTTCTTACTGGTGATAGAACAAACTATAACTTTGGGAAGAGAAACACCCAAAGGATCTTCTACAGCCCTTGATTCTTACAGCTGGGGTAGTTACAGCAGGAATCAAGTCTGGAAATAATGAAATCTGAGCTGGATTTTTATCCCTCTTCCTGAATCTACTGTAATATTTTCCTAAGGTGCTTCTTAAACACTTGATGCTGATAATCCAAACCTACAGCATGTAGAGAAGTTGTTTCCTTCGTGCTGCTCTCAATACAGATCTCTCTGCCAGCGAGGTTGCCCTGGGATAGATTCTTCTCACCTCCCTGTGAGCTCTTCATAGTGCTCAGATACTGGCATAAGGGTACCACAGGGTCTGCACCCCACGTGTAACAACCAGTTTGCCCAAATGAGTCAGGGAGTTCTGCAGACCTCAGCTCAGCTGAGTGCTGGTGCTCTGTAAGGAGAGAGGAGTACTCAGCTCAGACTCCCTGCTTTGCCTGCTGGGAAAATCCACTTTAATGCACCATGTCTGAGGCTGGCAGAGAACCCAGTGCACATACTGAGCACCCGATACATTCACAACCTTGTCCTGTTCCTCAGGGCTTGTGCCGTGGCTGGAAGTGGTGAAAGCCCCATTTAGCTCAGATAAGCCACTGCTACAGAAGCAAAACAGTTCACAGGAAGGAAGGTAATTCTTTCAGGAAAGGTGCTAGATTATCTAGCATTTTAGCATGCAGAAACCAGATTCCACTTAGGAAACACGAGAATTATATCAGCCTTTTATCAGTTCTAACTTTAACATGTGGCTAATAATTTATTACTTGTAGAAGTGAAAACTTTCTAATGCTCCTTCAGGGAATGTGCTGTACTTTCCATTTGCTTGACCTTCTAGGTTTTCATCATTATTTATAGATTACTGCAGTGTATTAAAATAATTTTCTGAACAAAAAATAAAGGAAAAGCCAAAACCTTTTCTGAGGAATAAAATCAGAAGGGACGTGCTGAGTGTAATTTCTATCAGCAGATGTGCTTAATTGTTCAAATTAACTGCAGAATACCGTTTGGGTTTGTTTGAAATAAAAATAGAGACCAATACAATTCTGAAGTAGTTCTGCTATAATTCATGTGTAGAATACACAGGACACTTAGTGAATTCTCTTGTCCTTTACACCTAAAATAATCTACTGCTCCCTCCAATGAATTTATGTGACTTAAATAATAAACTTGGTAATAGTTATATTATGAGTACTAGTAACAGATTGCCAAAGATGGATAAAAAGCAGATTTCAGGAGCTCTAACAGTAGGTGGAAATAATAAAATTGCAAACCTATGAAATTAATGGGAGTTCATTACTGAAATAATAGTATGTCCATCTTCTGTAATGCTTCCCTAGCAGAGGAACTAATGAAAGTCAAAGAGGAGAAACAGCTGGAGAATAGCCGGGAGGTACCAGGGCTGCAGTGAGAAATTGAAACCATCTGCAGAATCCCTGAAGAAATGAGACTTAGGTCAAAGCAGAGGTCTCGGCCCTTCAGTGCAGTATCAGCATCAGAGAAAATTTGCCTTTAGTCTGTGATCAAAACCTATTCACTGTGGTTTTGTTCCAAGTAAGACTGGTAGTTGAAAATAGGGGTTTCATGTGACTGTCACACTCTCCAGTGTCCATAGCTGGTTTGCAGAGCAGGGTTTCTATCAACTGCCCCAGACAAAGCAGCACGCTGGGGTTTTGTGGGTCCCTTCATTGTATAGTCAGAGCTGTTGCTGTATCAGTTAGAAGCTTAAAAAGAGATGCAATCACTGGTGAGGGCTTAGCAACTTGGTTTCCCCTGGGTAACAGGTGCTGTTCCTCGGCTGAGATGGCATTTGAGCTAAGACAAGCTGGATGCCAGGCACCTAAACTGCTCTTTTAATTAAGTCTGGTTATGAAATGATATGATCTTGGCAACAACAATATCTGCCGATTGTAACTGCTTGTTCTGAATTTGTTACTCAGTTGAATTACACAGGAACTAAATGTTCCTCTCAACATATTTTTTCCCTCCCTAGTAACACAATGAATCATGAAGGACATTTTCTATGAAAGCTGGTGCAGCCCAGACCCAGCTATAGGAAGAGATTAAGACAGAAACAGAAATATATGTTATGGCCCTGACAGTGCTGAAGATACAAGCACTTGACTGATAAACTTTGGTGATTTATTTGTTTGTTTGTTTGTTTTACCTCCATATTGTGGCACATTCTTGGACTGTGTTTTGGAAGAGCTTACCCAGGGTTAAATGCTTGACTGAGTCAAGGTTTGGCTTGCTGTGAATTTGGATGCATGTTATGTCCACAACCCCACCTACACCAGGGAACTGGTTGGACATTAAGCTCTTACAAGTATTTGGGCAATAAATGCCTCAATATTTTTCCAGCTATCTACATGTTTTGAACAATATTCTGTGGCACCCTTTTGAACTAACTCCTGAACTAGCAAGAAGACTGTTAATTAGGAAAAGCAAATGGGTTGTTTGTATTTCCAAACTGTATTGCTTGTCAGTGGGGAGAAATGGCTTTGAAAAGATGTGGCTGTTGTGCATCAGGATACATGTTCTAGCAGGCATCAGTCAGCAGAGAGCCAGTGCTGTCTTTGGCTCTGCCAGAGCACAGGGGCAGAACTGGACTCTGCTGGGGATTGTGGCAGTGTGCAATTGTTTTTCCTCAAAAATTGGAGTAACTGCAGAGAAATACAGACTCTCCCAGAGTGGCATCACCATGTGTAGGACCACAGAGAGGTCATGGTCCAGACTGGGATTGGATTTTATCTGGTGTACCGTCTACATAGCCTTACTCTAGAGAATAGCTGGCAGATAAAAATGCACCTTGTGGAAATAAATATAAAAAATCAGATACCCTGTGCATGAACCAGCAGAAATTCCACCCTTTATGTGGCAAATATAAATGCCTGTCATCTCGTGTCGACTTGTTCCAGTTGTGTTAGAACATCCCATCTATAATCTGCCACAGTTTCTCTGGTTTAAATCATAAGGTCAGTAGCAAGATAAATCCAAGAGATTAGTTTGAGTCACGTGATCCAAATTGTGCCAACAACTGTGCTTTTCTGGTTTAAGCTACGCAGTGCAGTGAGGATACTATCCAAACACTGAAGCTCCCAAATGCCTGCATGCAATTGCATAACTCTGCAAGGGACTGTGTTTGTGTGTCCACGAGGGACACAGGTCACAACACCTGGAAGTACCCCCCGGGCTCCAAACTGCACCATACTGTGACTGAAATCTAGGACTGAAAGGTCACTTCACTGAGCTTTGCTCCCTCACGAGGTCATGGGGACCTTGGTAAGATTTAAGACATGGGATAATGAAAGGAGAAAATCTGATTAAAAAATAATTTAGGCCTTGATTCATCTCAATACTTAAATACATGGCCAACATGCAGCGTGTCCGAGTTCTGGGGATATCAGCAGGGCTGCTTACAAACTGAGGACCTGTGAGCTGACCTGGGCCCTCCATAGAGGTGTTTGCACAGACCCTGCCTTCACGGCTTGGTATCAGTTTCACCAGCTGCATCCACAGCATCTAGCAGGATAAATTGTAAAAGATCATCCAGACTACCCCATGAAGTCACGTGGTTGACTTCTGCGTAGCCTGCCACTTTCTCCTGGTGCTGTACCTGTATGTCCCAAAAGGGACATCTTCCACTTGCATTAGGAAATCACTCCTCTTGCCTCTCTGGCAATCATTTCTTCTCCTCATTCCTTGCTGTTTATACCTATGGATACTTCTGAACTAGCATCTCCTTTCCAATAATGGAGAAGCCATCACCGTTCAGTGACAAAGATAACACCAACTCTTTTTGATACGGTCAACGAGCTTGGTTCTGTTTATTCCTCATTATTTTTATTCCTTCATTATTATTTTAAATAAATATATGAAACAGAAGTTTGACAACCTTTGCTGTCTGGTATGAAATGTTTATGGTTTGCAGACCGCAGCTGCATTCCAAGCAAACTCTCTTGCAGACACGATGTATTTTATGCCATAGCAGTGCAGTTTGTGATTTATAGATTGATTGTCTGGCTACAGGCAAACTTTGAAAGCTTTCACACAACGGTGCTTTTATTTTAAGCTTATTAGAGGCTTTAGATACAGAATTCAGATTTGTATTGAGGCTTCTTCTGTATGCCTGGTAGATGAGCATTGTATAAACAACACTGGTGCATAGCCCTGCAAGAATCCATTCTAACACTTGGCTCAAGATAGTAATTGCAAGAACATTGGAAACTCAAAGGCAAATAAAATAACAAGAGTATTTGTGCCAACAGAAGCCGCTTTGTTTGTTACTCATTCAATATTAGGTGTTCAGCAAGATACGTGACTGGCAGAGACAAAGTTTATTCTTATTAGTCATAGAGAAGGGTGAATATTTATTGTTGAATAAACTGACTTGTGACATTCTCAAAACCTCCAGCTTTGTAACGCTGTGGTGGAGTAACTGTGTTGGCTTGACTGCTTGTTATACCTATGCTGGCAAATTGCATCGTAACCTATGTTGTTGCTTTGCTCTGTGTATTAAGTTGCCGTACATGTGCATATATTCCTACTCCTGTTCTTGGGAGTTTTACAACCCAGCTTAGTTCCCTTTGTAGATGTATTTGATCGGTGAGGTTTGGTCCTCCAGGACCAAGCTGTCTGTCTCATTGAAGGTGTCGCTCTCACCAGAGCTGTTGGCATTTTTAACTCTGTTTAGCCGTGACTGCAGTCGTTCGTGTTCCTTTCTCAACTCCGAGTAGGAATGGGAGAAAGTGTGGAATATTGATGTTGCAGGAAAAGACATGATGAGAATCCCACTGAGGATGCTGCTGAGAGCCACCATCTGGCCTGGGACGCTCCGTGGTACCATATCTCCGTACCCCACAGTGGTCATTGAAATGATAGCCCACCAGTAAGAAGCAGGTATGCTTGTAAATTCAAGCACCTTCCCAGATTCATTCTCAGCCAGATAGACCAAAGGAGAAAACAGAGTGACAGCCACACATAAGAAGAGTAAAAGCAGGCCAAATTCCCGTGTGCATCTCCGAACTGTCAGGCCCAAAGTCTGCAAGCCCAAGGAGTGGCGGGCAAGGCGCATCACGTACAAGATCCTCAAGGCACGTAAAACCCGTAGCACCAAACCAACCTTCTCCAAATACGTGTTGCTGCTTGGCCTGTCGTCCTCCTCATTGGAGTCATCCTCTGAGAAGATAAGGGAAACATAATAGGGTGAAATAGCCAAGAAGTCAATGATATTCAGGGGTCCTTTGAAGAACTGACACTTGCTCCTTGCCTGAATGAATCGGAGGCAGAACTCCAGGGAAAACCAAGCCACACAGATGGTCTCTATGACGAAGATGTAATAGCACTTCTGGGAACACTCGCCCTGAAACATAACACAGAGAGAATGAAATAAAAGAACAGTCTGTGAACCGGCCTCCAGAAACACTAGGGAAGAAGCAACATGTGTCTGCTTGAGTCACTGGTATCAGAAATGAACAAATCCCAGCTAGCAGGTAGTCGGGTGGCAGCCATCTCTCAGTGCTGCGTAAACGATAATGAGCATGTGAATTAGCTGAATCAAAAGATTTATCTAAGTGCTTATTTTTATTATCTTGCTTCTTCCAGACTAAGTGAATGAAACTCCTCTCCGTATAAAGTCTTGGCATGCAGCCTGTAAGTCCCAAATAAGTCCAACTTTCTGGTCTCAGACAAAAATTACTTTACACTTGACTGGTTTATGGGCATGTATACAGTTCCTAATACAGTTCCATTCTCAACCAAATCTCACGAGCAAAATTGATTAAACACACCACAGAAAACACTGGATGTTCAGTTACCCTCTGCAATGCAATGGAATGTTGGTTTTTTAGAGATCCTCATGATAGAATTACTTCTCTTCTTAGGAATCACAAATCTTTTTGTTCTGGCAGTGTTTATACCCAGTAGCTCCACAGTCATCACCTGTTAAGATCATTGGCTACCTGAGGTTCCCCAGGTAAGATGGTAACATAACTCGTACATATATGTTTTGCCCATTCTAACCTTCAGAACAATTTAGCTCTGTAGCACCATTTGGAGATTTCTTCCTCTCTCTGCACAGCAGACTGTCAAGATCATAAATTATCTCTTAAAATAAACCCTGCAGAAGGTAATAAGGGCTTTGCCCTGCTAGAGTTCCATGTACAGGATCAGGTTATAGCCCCATTTGAAGTCATTGCCATGGCAGTGCCTGGAGTGCATTGATGTTTGCAGAGCTGCTGACTTGGCTTGATGAGATTGCTCACAATCAGCACTTGTGTTGTGCCGTGTTCGCTTTTTCTGAGTTCTAAATTATTTGTACAGTGCAGCCTGGACTCTGCACAGACCTGCCTATGGTCATTCTAGTGATGTGGCCTCTGAATTATTCATTGTTCCCATCCAGCTTTCTTTTATTTTTTGTTAACTGGACTGAATTTGCAGTACATCTCTTACTTGTTTACCTTTATACATTTTCAGGTGACGTTGCTCTCAGATCATCATGCAGTTTTCAATATCCCTTTCTTGGAGAATACATGAAAAGAAATTTTGTTTGCTTGAAGTTGTAACCATTAAGATCTAGGGTTTCTTTTGAATTAAGAGTGAAATTTCAAGGTACAGCATTGTCAGGACAGTTTGGGAGATTTTTTTTCTTCTCAACTTCCTTGGTTTCCTCACTGTTCCCCCTGGAAAGTTAGAGGTATTTAGAGAAAGCACTTTGTGCAGTCAGCTTCCTAAACACGTCTTTCAGTTTTCAGAAGAGCATCCTTCAAATCAAACTTTTCAGGAGTGTTACTGTACATTTTATTTCTCCATTGTGCATAGTTGTGGATGCAAGGGACGGTGAGTTCTCCCCTGTTAGCACACTTTGTCTTTTTTATGTGCTTTGCAAAAGACTTCCCAGAAATGTTTGCATATGATTCAATCCACGGTCCCTTTTTCTGCCGCAGCAAACAAGAGTGACAATATCACTGCTCTGACACTATGACTAATGCAGAGAGTTTGGTGTTTGCTTCAGCCATACCTACACTATGTGAAAGCGTGCAGCAAAGCCAGCCCTGTTCCCATCAGAGGGAACTGATTTATCCATGCAGCACAGGAGTTCTGTATGGAGGTGACTAACTCGAGCCCTAGAAATAATGCAGCTGGGCTACCATCTGGCAGCAGGGCCATTGCACTCCATCACATCGTGTGGATGTACCATGATTTACTCAGTCTATAGACAATATCTGCCAGAAACTTCCAGGCCTCTTTCTCTGCCTGTCTCTTATTTTTCTGGCACCAGTGTCTGGAAAGGGAGCGCAAGACCCTGGCTCCGTGGTGTTTAATGAGAATGTGCTACTTGATTTCACACTGGGAGACAAAATCCATCCAGTGAGTTTGGATGTGAGTGTTTTATGTGTTAGGAATATTTGTATATATTATATATGTGATATGGTGTATACAGAATATCCCTCTCTGCCAGTCTCTTTGAGGGTTCTCAATCCTTTGAACATCCTGTTCCATAGCAGCGACTATCAGTAGAACAGGGAAAACCAGGAAACATAAAGTACTAAAGCCAATTTTTGTTTCTCCTGGTATTTTTGACATTTTTTAAACCTCAGAGTTATTTATGTTTCACTTACAGTTGTTGTCCAAAGAGCTGGCAGAATAAACATGGACTTCAAATGCCATGCTCTTACTGAAATACAGATGCTTCTGTGTCAGGGGTAGGTTCTGTTCCATGTGCTGTTGTCACCAAAGTCCCATTAGATGTTAGTTACTTTCAGGCAGCTGTCAAACTATGGCCCAAATACCCCATCCAGGAAAGGGCTTTTTTTTGCATAAATGGCCAATAAAGGAATTTCTGTGCCTCAACCACTTCTCTGTATTTCCTCTTTCCAAAAGCAAACACATTTGGGAAATTCTAGAGATCAGTGCCTGCCAACTCAAACCACAACAAACAACTCCCTCTCTCCACCTCACCTTTAACTAGAGCAGAATTCTGAGCCTTTCTTTTCAGATCTTTGAGTCAAATTTGTCAGCGACTTCTTTCTCCTCCTGCCTACATTTGTGCACCCAGAGTACCATGGTGTAATGCAACCTAGGAAAGCTCCAAGCTAGTGTGGTGTTGACTGGGAACATGAGGGGAAGGTGAGGTTTTATTTATAACTAACTATAAAATATTTGGGGTTGACTTTCCAGCAAAACCTACTGACATGTTTTACATGCTCGTAGCATCAATCAGTACTGAAACTATCATCAGCTCTGACAGGAGAACAGTTCTCACAAAGCTGCTGGTGAGGGAGTATCTAACTCTTTATAAAACTTTATTCACCCTGCACATTTGCTTTTGAACAATGCAAGAATTTATCAGGATTTATGGAACTTGTCTCGAGCTGAAATTCTACACTGTATGATATAAATGTAATAAAATGAGTGCCTGGTATGAGAAGAGAATTTGGCTCAGCAATGAAGGAAACAGTATTTTGTATGTAAGAAGATATATTCTGAGCCTGATGCCTGAAAAATCGAGTGATTCCTTAAATTTATAAACCACCTCAAAGAAGTGAAGTGGCTGTTTCAAACTTCTGTACCACCAGAGATAATAAGCAATTCATGCTTTCTCCCCTTTATTGCCTTCTGCTGGATAAGGCAATGGCTCATTTTCTGGCTTCTCTCATATCGTTTAGAGTGTTACAGTAAAATTGCTCATTTTAGGATCCTTCTATTAGCTTCTTTTAGATTTGAAGAGAGAGGCTCATAATATAAGAATGGCTGTACGGTGTCCAGTTAGCCCAGTGCCCTTTCCAGCAGCCTGAGACAACAGATTCCCAGGACAAATCTTCCACTTCTAATTTCCACTCCAGAGCTTCCTGAGCTGGAGATGGTGTTCTTGTAACCAAAGTGAATTGCTCTTCTATAAAGTTTGGCCATTTCTTTTCTCTGCTGCCTGTTTTACAGAGACTCACCCCTTTCCTCTGAACTCTCTTCCCGTTAGCTTCATCTGAGGCCCCTAAGCTCTGTCACAGGAAGGGACAGTGGCTACCTGGGTGACATTTACTTGTTTCCTGCCATTTGCAGTTTTGTAAACCCGTGTTGGAGCCGCTCTCATAGCTTGTTCCCATCCTGGGGAATTCTGCCTGCCTTAGTCCATGGGCGAAGCCATTCCATCCTTGTTGCCTTTCTCTGGCCCTTTTCCTTTCTGAGGTGGAAGGGACTGACACTGCAGTTTTAAAGTGTAGCTGAGCTGTAAGTTATAGAGTCAAATTTCTATCCATTTTATGATCAAAAATTCAATAAATTCTGCTTTTTATTGTGCACACTTTAAAAAGGTTAAAGTTGGAGCTATGTGGGGACAATTAGAATGTAATCAATCTAATAGTGAGAAATGGTGTGACACTGAAAAGTGTTACTGCACCTTTCTTGGAAAATCTTCTTTCAAATGGATTTGAGGTTCAGGAATTGAGCACCTCTGAGGTCAGGTCAGGTCAGGGTAATATCTCAGGCTGAATCTCAGAGCTTAGTTGCATAGGTAATTTTACAGAGAAAAACTTCATTCATTAACTATGCATTCAAGCTAAGTGAACTCGAGATATGTGCCACTCACAAGATAAAAACATTTCCTGGCCAGGTGCCCTCCTAGTTTACCAGGAAACATTAATTGAAGTGTGATGACAACTAGGTTAATAAACAAAATGAGACCTCAGAGTTTTGCTGCACTAACCTCTCTTACAAGAGGAATAAATCTCATCTAGTAAAAATTATACCTTTACATACATCAGTAATTGTAGCAACACCCAGGGAGTCTGAATCAGTATTTCCCCTGCAGAATATATATCTCATCTCTCCTCCTTGGCTTTCAGATGCTGCTCACTTTGTTACCTTTTCTAGACAAGGAAAAAATGTATTATTTATTGAGAACTGGGTGAGATCACCAAGGAACTATTCTTAGGCCTTCAGGGTCTGCTCTTTGCTGACCATTTGTGTCCCATTTGGTTGCACTCTAAGACACTTTATAATTAAAATATGGCTAGGAAAATATGTTCTGAATCATTACCTGGTCATAGAATCATAGAAATGTCTGGGTTGGAAGGGACCTATCAAGGTCATCTGGTCCAACCCCCCTGCTGAGAGTGGGGACATCCTCAGCTAGAGCAGGGTGCTCAGAGCTCTGTCAGCCCCACCTGGAATGTCTCCAGGGATGGGGCCTCAAGCACCTCCCTGGGCACCCTGTTCCAGTGTCCACCACTCTTGTGATAAAGAACTTCCTCCTTATTTCTAATCTAAATCCACTCCTTTCTGATGTAAAACCTGTGCCCCTCATCCTTTCACTCCAGGCCTTTGTAACCAGGCCCTCTCAAGGTTTTTTATCAGCTCCCTTCAGGTACTGGAAGGTCACAATTCCTGGAACCTTCTCTTCTCCAGGATGAACAATCCCAGCTCCCTCAGCCTGATGTACCCATTAGTTGCCTCCTGCCAAAGATTTACCCCCATACCTTTTGCAGTGGATATTTTCCCTTTCATCCACTGAACAATCCCAGCTCTCTCCAGTCTAAATCTCCCATTTTAGTTTAAACCCATCACCTTGTCCTGTTGCAACAGACCCTGCTAAAAAGATTGTCCTCATGCTCCTCTTAAACTGTCTGAAGATTCTGAGCATTTGAACCTGAGTCTGTCTGGCCTGTTGGGCATTGATAGATAGGGAGTCAGGTTTTACCTCTGGTCCCCTCACCAGTAGCAACTGGAACAGATTCTTTATTTCTAATCCTTTGCAGAGCACCGTGGGAATCAGTGGTACCATTTTCCTGGCAAAGTAGTGTCTGGTGACTTATCAGCAGGCTAGCAAAGCTTGAACTTTTCTGGTCAGGGTTGCTATAACCCCACCTGCTCGACACTGTGGCCATGGACTCGTCATGTTTTGTTACTGATTCCTAAAAAACTAAAACACAGAAAACCAAACAACAAATAAATCCCTTTTAAGCAATTTCTGGAGTGTGAAAAAAGGGGAGTTGAAACTATCTGAAAACATCAGAGGAAGGCATGTGAAGTTTCTCTGAAGATTAGGAAAAAAGGTGAAAAAAAAGCCTGTTGTTGGCAGTATTTTGGATGTGAGGTGCTGCGGCTGTATTGGGATAGGAACTGGATAGGTGCCAACTTTCTGTGACTGACTTGAAGAGGAAGCCCATTGGCAGCAAACTGATCCCGTTTTCTGCAGCGTGTCATTGGGGATTTCACACAATCTACAAACAGTCTGAGATGCAGGACAGGCAGACCTGCAGCATTTCCCATGATCACCTTTTCCTGTTGTCCGTGATGCCGTTAGTGATTTTAAGTGTTACCTGGATCAAATAATCCATTTCCTAGTTAAATGGGCAAAGCTGCACCAGTGCCTGTAGAACACTTTGCTAACAAGCATTGCTTGATCAGTATCTGGAGTGGGTCAGAATCATGGCATCCCTAGAGAGAGAAATATTTTCAAAGCTTTAGAGTGGAAATCAGCATCTACATCAGCAATATGTATCTGTGTTGCTTATACAGCATAATTATGAGAAAGGCAACTAATCTTCTTTATGAACCAGGCTGGTAAGTCCTTGAACTGTGCTAGAAGTCACGAGTGAACCACTGTGTGCAAACACTGTTATTTCAGAGTACATTTATGGAAACCAGCTGGCTTATCTTCATAAAACAAATGAGATGGACAGGAAGCATCAAAAACCTCTTCCCATCTCCATCCACCCTAGATGCAGTAGCGATTGCTTCTGAGTAAAGGCTGCTTTGGTGTTCAGTCACCCATACTAAGCAGTCTCAAAATGAAGCTGAGAAGGAACTCATAAGGCAATATGCTTCATGCTCCTCGAGTCAGACTCCTGTTTGTGCTCTAGAGTTTCCTTAAATACAGGACCTGAACCTGCTTAGCACTCTGCAGTTGAAGGACAGGCTGCCAGAACATCATCTTTCATACCAGAAACGTGCCTGTCTCTGTGGCTGATGCAAGGTCACAATTCACAGCTGCTAAACCTACCCTGACAGGTCCAGATTTCATTTGGCTCATTCGAGCAGAGCCAGCTACTGCTCAGATCCTTCCCTCTGATCCACACTGGTTTGTGGACAGAGGCCAGTGTCCACTGAAGTGGTAGCAGATGGGATCTGTCTGTATTGTGGCTCTCGACATGCCTTGTGCCTGCTTGTGCTACCCAACACTTAGTAGAGAGGCTTATCTCAGCAAGAGTGCTCTTCTGGCAGTCTGGCCTTTTGGCCCACTCAGAGAGAAAACGTTCAGCCCTCTATGTGAAGGATTTAGAAGCAAAACTCATGGGAATTTTCCTCTCTAAGCCCAAGATTGACAATTCCTAGGCAGGTTGCTGTTTTCCAGCCTTTTGCACCTCTCAAGGTCATACATGGGCAGTGCATCTTGGTCTACAGCCTCCCCCTGGGCAATTCCTGCTGTGGAAAACAAGACAAGCTATGGTAATAGTGAAAAACCAAGTTTCAGTCCTTGCTCTTGGCTGCCCACAAATCCAAGGCGGTGGAACTGTGGGATGAGGCTACAAGTCCAGGAAGCTGTTAGGCAGGAGCAGAGGCAGACTAAGACCTCAGCATAGGGAACCAAGATACCTAACCAGCTTCCAGCTGCTCTTCTCCCAGTCCACAGCAGGAACAGATGCAGGGGAGAAATCCCTTTGGACTGTAAGATGATGAGTCAGTGAGGAAGCGTGGTGCTGGGCTGTGTTCCCTTCATACCTGGAGCTGTGGGATCCAGCTGCAGTGCTGCAGGTACTGCTGAATCACTGCGACCGCATTGCCGCTCTTACCTGAATAATTAAACCATGCTCTGCTGAATCAAATGATGGGTAGGGAGAACTTGAAACCCCTATCTTATGGATCACTTCAGTGCTCGGATTTACGGTTCCAGACTAATGCAGTAAAATCCAAAGGTTTCCAGCCTGCTGAGAAAGAGACTGTAACCTGATTTACAGAATGATTAGCTTGTTAAAGGAGTGCTGCGTATTCTGATCACAGAATGATTTCCTACTCACTTTGCTTTATGGGAAGGAAGCCTGGATTTAGGAAAACAATTACTACAACTAGTACATTTGAGGAAACTAAGCTAATATTGGGATTATATTAATGTGGGCAGTAGAAAGAACATAGAAGGAAATTATTACCTCTGTACCAACACATAATTATCTCCTCTGGGGCAAAAGTGTAACTAAAATAAAATATTTCAATTAACTTTTAAGCTTGGGTCCTTATTCTGCAGACACCATGAGAAACAGTCTGAAGAAGCTGAATTTGATTTAAGCCAATTGGTGGCCCCAAAGTGTTTGTGTTAGGACAAAGATGTGAAAGTGTTACCTGTTTCTTGTTTGTTTCATTTTATAACTGTGAAGAACAATGTAGTCAAAATGACAAAGTATATATCTGGAACTTAGTAGGATGACCTTCAGTTTCCAGTTTTTCTGCTGGTCACATCATTTGCCCTGTTACTGCTTCTCTTGCTTCCTTCCTCACTGCATTGTAAGTTCTATGGAGCAGAAACTACTTGTTTCTGTACTTATGTAGTACAGGGTGCACAGCAAGGTCCCAAATACAGTTGAATCTTTTAAAAGGGAAGACACTAGTACTGACAGAAGGTGCTGACACTGTGGGAATAAACACAACATATGCAGGCATAGCCCTGATGCTGCTATGAAGTTCACAGTTAGATTTGAAGAGATTATGCATTTGACTGAAGAGTCCTCCAAGATTTCCAACTTATTGAAGGAGAAATTTCTAAAGCACATACAAATGTGGGGGGTTATTTACTTTTAACACATGTTGCATCATTGCTGTGAACTTGGAGGATGCATTCATTTCAAATAGTGCTTTCCAAAGACAGAGGAGGTAGATATTTCCTCAGAGGAAATGCTCATCTTCCCAGAGGTGTTTACTAAGTAATCACCTGTTCTGAACCCCCTGAGATGAGGAAAGTGAACAGGATTTTTTCCAATTTCAAGAATTACAAACATGAAAGAGGGAAAAGGGAAGAGAAAACAGGATTCCCAGTGAGGAACACATGTGCTGGGTAGCAGTGGCTTGACTGCCTGTTGCAGAGCAGCTAGAACAGCTGGGTGTCCCCCCAGGATAGCGTGCGAAGCCAGGAGACTTAGTGCTGTTGGGATACAGCCAAAATTGGATGAACATAAGGCAAACTAATAATGTCTAATTGTGCTTTCGGAACATAGGACCTTGTACTGGCAAGGCCAGCTTCTGTAAACTGTTCAGAATCCATTTACTCACCGGAGTGTCCAGACTTTCTGAAGAAAATTGTATTCTGTGGCAGTGAGGGTGAGCTGAGACACAGATCTTCAGCAGCCTCTACCCACCACTGGTACAGAGCAGGGCTTAAGCAACATGAACTTCATCAGTGCTGTACGTGTTAGATTTAATGCTGAAATATGCAATTCTGTAGGAGAATGCCTGGAAAACGGTTCCTTATGATGTGGAACTATGAAATCAGAGTCTGAACATAATGGTGCAGTGTCAAGGTCAAAGCTTTTGACATTACTGAACAGCTATGCAAAGCTCAAAAAAAGGCAGGTCCTGTAAAGCACTAATTTCTCTCTCTATAAAACTCCTAGGCTTGAATATTCTGACTTTTGCTATTTCACATCTTCTTATTTCAATTATTCTTTCTTCAGTTGTTATTAATTTAACTGATTCAGTCCACAAAGCAAGTAAGTGAGCTGGATTCTACTGTGCCGAGTATTCCTGGTAGACTGGGTGGTTTTTTGGTGCTTCAGCCAAGCACATTTCCCTGCTTTAAAAAGCTGCAATCCTTTCCTTGCTGCTAGAAATGGTCAGAAGGAATCAGAACTGCACTAGATGGCTGGATAATGTAGGAGAGTGAGTGTCCACAGTAAGTGTCCTGATAAAACCCAGCAAAATGTACTGAGCAGATGCAATAAAACTAAAGCACATCCAGCTTATTTTGTTTCAGTTAATACTTAGTCATATGTAAATACCAATGTATTTACAGCTAGGCATGTACACATACGCCTCTATAGTCTTACCCTTTTAAATGAGCATTAGAAGTGATTCCATTAAATCTCTTTGCTGTGCAGCAAGTCATTCTGGGCCGTGCTTTGTGTGATGTATGCTTGTGGTCGAAGGTGAGTTTGAGCCCCAAGTTACTGGGAGATTCCCCTGCTTTTTGGCTATAATCTGAGCAGTGCCCCACTTTGTTAGTAGTGCTCAGTGCCAGCCATTGGAAGAGATGTTTCTCAGCAGGTATCATTTCACCCTGGCTAATCAGCTAGAAAATTCTTTTTTTTTTTGATCAATATTTAGACGCCCTTATTTAAAAGCTATAAAATAGTAGCCAGCAGTAGCTGTCAAAATCTGGCCATCATATTCAATTTACCAGAGGTGATTCCTTCTAACAGCTGGCCAGATAACACTTTGTTGAAAAGTCTTCTCTTTGCAGACTGTGTGAGCAGCACTCCTCACTGACACTCTCCATGGGGGATATTATCTCCTCCAGTCACTCCCAAGTTCTCTGGGCTTTCCTTTATTAAGTGCACTAGAGATATTTAATATTATCTGCAGGTTATGGACAAGGTTGGAGCTTTACAACCTAATGCTTTTGTAATGGATTGAATAGCTTGAGGACTGAGGATACACCTTTTGCAAGAGGATGATATGTACAGAACTGGTGAGATACAAGTCAGTGTGAGTTTTCATAATTAACACATTTAGCTGTGGCCCTGGTGAAACAAACAGCTTGTTTGATTTTGTTTCTTTTCACAGGAGGACAAATTGGTTTTTCCCCTATAAAATAAAACTACTGCACTTTTAAGGGAAGTGTATTTCTCAGCTGTTTCCTCTCGTGTAGAAGCCAAATGTGCTGGGTTTAGTATCATACAAACACCATCAGCAACACCAGACACTGAGAAACCTAAGCGAAGGCCTCCAGAATGAAATAATAAAATGGTCCTGTGTATTTGGTACTGGGTTCTTTCCCTCTGTTCATGTTTTATCTATTCTCAATGCAACCAGAGACTGCAAAGTTACTTTTTCAAACGGAGTTAGAATTTCACATAATCAAATGACTCCAGGAATTGGAGCTTAAAAAAGAAGGGTATTTTAAGTTTCAAGATAAAATCATGAGATCTGACGATGCTGGTTGCCACCTGAATCAGTTCTGTTTCATTAGGTTGTATACAACACATAAAGCAGTTACAAGATTCTCAAGGTCAGTTAAGAGCAAACAAAAATGAGCTGTACCAGGATCTGACCACTCACTGCTCGCCAGAGAAGAGAGGGAGAACAGAGGTCAGACCCTTCCTCTCTCTTAAACCACACTTCCATATGACATCATGGAAGCGTGATTTGTTGTGAGCCATCTGCACTGGGGGAAAATGATTTGCTTGTTACTGATGCTGAGGGGCAGGGAATGGAAATGTGTGGAGTTTCTTTTTCTTCTTTTCCCTCTATGACCTTAATTTGCTTGCCTTCCTGAAGAACAAACCTTGCAGTATCCTTTCTGCTGAGTCATTTCTCCAGAGGATGCCAATTTTAGGGACTCATTAAAAGAAGTATCTCTTCCTAAGGAAAATCCCAAGAGTACCTCGGAGCAGTCTCCCTGTCCAAGCTCTTCTGTGCTGGTTTTGTTCCCTAGTTCCCTGGTGTAATGATGTCTTTTCCATTGGGTTAGATGTGCTGAGTGGTGACTGCTTTGGTTACACCTCTTGGATCCTGATTGTAACTCTTACGTGGGACTGGGACTTTCAGGGGACTTGGATGGGACTCTTGCCATGTGTATCTTAATTCCTTCCCTGGAGGGAAATACTGATAAATATTGTTGCTTCACCTTCCTTACTGTGTATGCGTGGTCTCTGATTTGGATTTGTAGTTCTCTTGGTCTGCCCATTCTGATCAAAAATCAACAGATTTTCTCACCTCCAAATATGCCTGGTTTTCTGTCTTTACATACACACGTGCCATGAGTACTATGGATTTTAGTGATACTATATTTGCTTCCTTACTGAAGACAGTTTGTTCTCCATAAAGAACAGATGCAAATATCCTAGATAAGGATGTACTGCCACTGGAGGATGTGGCATTTCAGTTGGTTTATGCCCAGATAACATAACTCATTACTACTGAGTTTTCTTTCCTTAGCATCCTGTATGATAAATCCTTTTGTATGTCTGTTTCATGGTCAGACTTAAACGTGAGATCACTGGAGCTGTACATTTACTGCTCTACACTTTTCCTCAACTTTTGGCCTCCTTCGCCCGGGGCTGTTCCCTCTGGGTTGGGATTCGTGGCAGATTCTTTTGTGATATATAGTAACAGAATTGTTTGCACACCTCTCTGTGTTTTTCTTTCATATCTCTAATGAGGAGATTCCTAAATGCCATTTGACATAATCTAGAGTGTGTGCATGGCATCAGTTACAATAACTCGTTCTTTATTTTACTTCCAGCTGTATTCCTGTCTGTAAGCTGACCCTCCCCTCCCTTTTCTGCTGCCCGTGGAGATGGCTCTTTCCCTCCCCTCTGGTTGCCAGGGTGACTGGGCTTCCCTGATGCAGATGCTCTTGCCTTGGCTCCTTTCCATCCCTCTCCCAGAGACTGGTGTTTCCACTTTCTCTCGGTTGGGGAGGACTCCTGCTTGCTCTTCTGCCTGCCCAGGCAGCTGTCCTCTCTTCTAAGCAGACCTGGTTTAGCAACTGCTAAAAGGACAAGTGATTTCATGTGCCTGCAGGGTGGGATCAGCCAAGCCTCTGAATGAAGTGGGAGTCACCTTGTATTTTTTTTTTTCCTTTTTTTTTTTCCTTTCCTTTCTTTCTTTTTTTTATTTTTAAATTTTTATTGTGATCCTCCTCCTTAAGCTGGAGTCCAGCCAGTTCTACTCCTTTAATGTGGCTGTGGTGATAAGAAAAAGGACCCCAGAGTGGTACATATGCAGCAGAGGTAAAGCCTTTTTCATTTGTATTCAGAATGGATAAATTCAATTTCCAGTGTTAGTGACATTAGAAAACAGATCCTTGCAGTACTTGTAAGCACATTTGCCATGGAGGTTTTGCCAAGCTTTAACTCAGAGATGAATAAACCTCAGGGTAGGGCATCTTTGAATTCAAGGGTGGAATTACAGCTTGTTTAGAAACTTTACTGAAGGACTCTGACTGTTTTCTGTCACTGAGCAGACAGATAATCATGTGATTCCTATGTTCAGCCCCAAAAGCCAAAATCTCTGATTCTGCATGCTTGTCCCAGGTTGCTGGTAAATGTGACCCCTCTTGGAATCACTTTCAGAGGTCAGCCAGTGAATAATTTTGAGTTACAAAGCAACGCAGAGTTGCAGTTTGTGTGGGTATGACTCAGCTGCAACCAAGAAGTAGTATTTTTAGTTAGTTACGTTCTCTGAGTTATTTATCCAGTTCAAGCTGAAATGATCTTTTGAGATCCCAGTAAGAAAATCTTCAGTGTTGCAGGGTAAGAATTTAGGGATGGAAATGTAGGGAATTTTCCATCCCTAGTGATGGAAGAATTACTGTTTAGTAATTCTCTGCTTTTCCACAAGTTAGGAGTATTTTGTCTCTTATATCCCTTATGTTTTCTCTGACATACTTTTGAATGATTCAGACAATAGGGCATTCAATGCTCTACTCCATGCTCTGGGACACAGTGACAAAGTGCATTAAACTGCTGCTCTAAGTGTAAGTTATGTAATGTTTCCAAAAATTTGGACAAATGTGCTCCTTTGCTCAAGTTCATCCTTCATCCTCTCCTCTGCACTTTAAACCTTCCATCTTTCGAGCTTGTTTTAATCCAGTTTGCTTGTTTTTAAAGTAGTTCTATATATGCAAATCTCTAAGTGGTAATGTCATCTGTGTCTTATAGGAAATCCAGGAACAGCAGCTACACTGCAGCTCCCAGATATAACCCTCAACACACTTCCCTTTCTAACATATGGTTAATTATTTTTAAAACACACAACATATTACATCTAGCTGAGCTCTGAAACATTATGTGCTCGTTCTTTTGCATGAAAAGTATTTATAAAAGCTTTTTCTGCAGTGGTTGGGAAATTAAGACAAAATGCATCGGGCTACTTCCATTAGCAAAGTTAGTGGGAAGCACTTGCTAGAGCAGAGTTTGTAATGTTTTTACATCTAGCTGTAAGAAGGATGTTCTATATTTAAAGCACTTCCTTGGAAGAAGCTTTGGAACGGTGTTACAGTTTTTCCTGCCAAAAGTAATAGCTGTGGAAGGCTGCAAGAGCACCAGACTTATTACTGAAAGGTAATAGTCTCTCTATGGAAATGTAAGTTAATTATCAAAGGGTTAAATGGGACAGGAAATGATCTTAAATTTCAGCCTTCTGTGCCATCCTTAGTTTTATTTAAAGACATCAAATATCATGATTTATCTTCACCATGACTGTGCTGCTTTGACTTACTGCTTGAAAAATAAAATGTATGCAGAGTTTTGTGTTCTGCACACCATGCTGTGCTAGAAATGTAAAAATGACTTTGTTCCTCGCTATGCAATACTCTGCAGAGTGTCCTACCCTTCAGCAGTGGTCGGGGCAGGGAGTTTATCTGACCTGCTTTTCCTTAGCACTTCTGGAAGGGCAGCTTGCAAATGAAGTGCAGGATTCGTTAGAAAGATGAGTCAGGGTTGTTGGATTAATGTGGACATTGCTACATCTGAAATCCCTTTACATTGTTACTTTCCTCTGGTTTGTTATTACAATAGCAAATCTCTTAAATGCTGAAATATTCACAACAATGTGGTAGTGAAGGTTCCTCCTGTATGATACAGGCTTGATTTATTTGCCCTGAATTACTGTGGTTTAGTTGAAAAGGGTTTACAAGCAGTTAGCAGTTTAGCTAGTATGTGGCATCACTCCTGCACTATGTACCTATAGAGAATTCTATTAGCATGGAATTATGAGTTTTGGAGGCACAGCTTTTAAGTATCTGCAAAAATATTTCATCTCTCATCCTTTAATCTTGACACAGCTATTGAAATGTAATGTTATATCATTATAAAAAGTAATGGCTATTTCTTCCTCTTTAAAGATTTGACTGTATTATAACAAGAGAGGATATCCAAAAGCAAAAATGCCAGAGAGAAACATTTCTTTAGCTGATGTGCCCAAATGAGAGCTTGCTTGTAACCAGAAAGTGAAGCACGTTGAAAACTCCACAATGTCAGTTTGAGTGCTAACAAGTTAATGCAACTTACACTAGGAACTGCTTCTTAAGAAGGAAAACACAGTGCTGCATTAGAGAGCTCCTATACCTATCCTTTCCAGAAGGTCTTTCCTGTATTTTACCTAACAATCAGTAAAATACTTTGTTCACATTATTCTTAATTGAGTATCACGTTGAAAATGATAGAACTAATTTAAGCCATTGTTGCATTTTCTGGTTTAGACCGTTTGTTTCATTACCAGTGGTGGATCATCTCTGTATCAGGGGTTTTTCTTTTTAATGATGTATGCCTAGCAAGACAGACAAATTTCTTTTAATTCTGTAGTTAGACCAGTTAAAAAGGACTTACTTACCCTGTCTTCTTCAGCTCTTAGGTCTGGCATTGTGCTAACACAAAGGCTTATAGCTGTGGTGGCCACAAAGAGAATGGAAAGACAAGCAAAGACTTTGCCTGGGAGTCCTGACTGGGGATTTTCTACCATATCTCTGAGTTTGTTCATAAACTGTCCGAATTTGGTTTTCTCATCCAGGACACATACAGCTTCTTTGTTCCTCCGAAGCTCCTCTTCTTTGCGTACCTCGGCCAACTCCTGCAGTTTTTGAAACAGTTTCCGAAAGCAGCAGTTCTCCAGGTTGGATTCCTCAATCCCCCAGTATCTCAGCTCCTCCTGAAAAGACAAGGCACACATGTCTCTTAAGAGCATCAGCTTCCCTGCTGCTAGAAAGCTGACAATCATCCCAAAAGCATTGGGGTTCCTGTCAAAGAAGAACTCATGGGTGTCTTCATCGTAATCGTCACACAGCTGAATTATTTCTTCATAGCTGCTGCAAAACTTAAGTTTGCTCAGTCTGGTCAGAGGAAATTCATCTAAAGTACTCCAAGGTAGCAGGTACTTGATGCCTCCAACATTTATCATGATCTCTGTCTTTAGATCGACTGCAGAGACTTGATCAGGGTGGTAAATCCTCCTGGCTCTTTGGTAGTGAACCCCTTTGACAGAAGGGGTTTCAACGGAGACGGGGAAGAGGTGGCTCAAGGAGTTACAAGAAGTGTAGCTAATGTTACTATAGTCTTGGTCACTGCCTCTGGAGAGAATAGGCATCTCTAAGAGTTCTCACTGGGACATCCGAAATAGCATCAGAGCAGGGTTATCTGTCAGCCAAAAGATGTAGGAAGGAGGAGAAAACATAGTAGAGGTTATTGCAAGAGAAAAGGTGTTTCAGGCTACTTTCCTACATCACAAAATTAACGAGTGCCTGTTTTTGTAGGTAAAAGTCACCTCTATGCTGTTTCCTGAAATCTGCAGCCTGTGAATGCGCTTTGCTTTGCAGCCTCATTGGTTGTCTGGCAACACACAGACACAGAGGAGAGCTGAAGCCTCATTCATAATTATCGCAAAGGGTCGGGTGCCTGCAGATCCGAACGCGAACAGATCGGGCTCTGCTCCCAGCAGATCTCGGTCTCCTTTAGCTCGTTCTGGTTCCCGGTGGCTGTCTCTTTACTTTCTTCTTTCCATAAACCCTCAAACGCACACTAACTCAGCTAAGCTGCTTCATAGTTCTTGGAGTTCAAGTGGTCAATTACCTGCCATCCTCTGGATGCAAAGTTCCTAATTGCTTTAAGTTGAATGCTCCGATCACAATCCCTCTCCCTTTCACTGCCCGCCTGCTCTGCCTGCCTCTCAGGCGTATTCCAAGGATTAGCTGGTAGATGTTTCTAACATGCCTTAAGAGCTAAAGTGCTGTAGAAATGATGATTATTCTTATCAACCCACTCTCATGTCACTGCAAATTAGCGAGAGGATATAGGCAACGTCTGCCCACCCTGGAGAAAACTTTGTTACGCTGACAGAAAGCATTTTATCAGCTCTGGGGAGGGGGGGAAGCAATTGAAAGACATCCCCCCACACGCACCTTCACTTCCCCCTTTCAGGAACAACCCCCTGCTTCTTTCATAATTTCTAAAGATTCAGAGGCATTTATTACCCCAGGTCAATGAACTGCAAAAATTGCAAGGAAACTTCCCTGAAGTTACTCACCACCGCGCCACGGGCTGCTGCCCGCTGCCTGGCTTCCCCGCGGGTGAGGTACACATGCCGCAAACTGCTCAGCTCTCCTCGGAGTTACAGTCCAGCAGAGAGACCTGGGGATATTTTACTGGATTGATTACATGAAAAATCACTCTGGAGCACTCTGGGGATCGTGGTCTCTTTCCTTTCTCTTTCTTTCCTTTCCTTGAAGAGGAAAATATTCGTATGTGTTCATCTAATAGTTGTTGGATGAACAGAGAGCGTCCGAAGTGGCAGCTCCTCTTCTGGACTCCTGGGGCTTCCTGGTGATGTATGCTGAGTGAGAGCTGGTGGATCCTGCCCTCTCCCTGTCTCTCCTCTGTTTTCCCTTGGGACTGTCAGTGTGGTCCTGGAAGAGGAGGGGAAAGGGAAGGGGGAAGGGCTTAGAAATAATCTCTCCAGCATCCCTCTGTCTATTCAGCAGGCAGCAGGCAGCAACTGGGTAAGAACATGGAGTACAAGGACAGTCTCCAACTAATGAGGTTTAATTCTGGCAAACCTACTTAATAAAACAATTTCAATGCCTATTAACTCTTTCTACTGTAGTTACACCACCGTTGCTTGCTCTGGAGACACCAGTTAAATTCCTCAGAAGCAGTTTCCATGTCCTGTGTCCCTCTTGAACCTGGGGTTTGCTCCTAGATATCCCTAGATGGTGAGGGGAGTTTGTTGGGTCCATGGATGCTGGGCCTCAGCAATCCTTTGGCTATTAGGGAAATGCTTTCATCCTGTAAAAGAAAAGGATAGGTGCTGAGTGCTCTCTTTTCCAGAACTGCAGTGCTTTTTCCAACAGCCACAAACTTTTCCCTTTCTTCTTTACAGATGGTGAGAAATCAGACATAATCCTTGCTTATCTCACACATGGCTTAGGGGGGTGAGCTTGCTGTAATGCTTTTGGGTCCTGTACTGCCAGCAGGCCTTGGGCTGCCTCACTCTAAATTGAGGATGGCACGGATTTGACCCCTTGGATATTCTGCTTGCTTGGCCTCACTCAGGGTTCAAGAAATGTACGATCAGATCCACTTGACAAGTACCCTCTGTGGTACTCCCACGTGCAGTAAGAAATGCCTTAGCTTATGTCTGTAGCCAGTGTGGCTGAATGCACTGAACCTGAAGCCTATTGCTAGAGAGAGCTGTGAATCTGTAGGATTTCCATGCCCCACTGAGTATGAAGGTCATGTGGAGAAGTGGTTATGAGCTTGGGTCACAGAGCTGCTTTTCTGCCCTTGGCACAGTAGTACAAGGTGCAGGTGGAGCCCTTGGCTTGCTCTGTGCTGTGTGGCCTTGTAGTGTCTGTGGGACTCGGGTGCTGCCGAGCCGTGCACCCTGGAAGGGGATGCTGCAGCTGTTTATCAGCTCTGAGCAATGCTACAGCACAGCCCAGCATGGGAATCCTTTGCTAACTGGACTTTCTGGCACACCTCTCTTGGCCCACATGGTGCCCAGAAGATTAACTTCTTATCAGGTTTCACCACTGGGGTTTCACTCAAGTCCTAATTATGCCATCCACAGAGGAAGACCAAATGGATGCCTAAAGGCAAATGAGTTCTGGGAGCAAAGCTCAGAATCACTTAAATCCTACCCTCTTTGTGTGAGATGCAGTTTGTTCTGCCTATCAGTCTTTCATACGGATTATTTTTGCAAAGAAAAAGCAAACCTATCCTAATTAACTTTGGATGGATTGTTTCACAAAGGATAAAACCAATTAGCATTTCCTTCTTACCTCGGGAAGCCCTTGTGTGATGTTGATAAAGGTTATATTTCTGAAACCAGATGAGTTGAAGGTGAATAAATCCCAAACAGCCAGTAAACATCGTACAAATTTGATTAATTTAACTGTTATATTTATTTATCAAGAAATACATACATTCTACTGTTTTAAGATCTCACTTCCAGTGCTAGGCACCCTAATATTTGCTTTACTGGGATACTCAGCAGTGTGTGTCTTTAGATCAGGACCTCATTGCCACCTAGAAGCATACACGTATCTGTCATTCAGTCCCTAGGAGTCATCTGTCTTCATAAATGAGACAGAGAAAGGATGGAAATGTTTTTATCTTAATTTTATTAACGGGATATGAAGGCACAGACACTGGAACTACTTCATTAGGTGTCTGAGGAAGCCAGGCCCTGATCCCAGCTCTGAGAATGTTAAATGTGTAGCTTAGCCCAAAGCTGTCCTTCCACCTTGGCCAGCCTCTGCCTTCTGTTCCTCCGGACTCTCCTGCCACGTCTGGATGAGATTCTCCTTAGTCGTGGAGAATCTAAATCTATTAATTGTGACACCACAAACTGCAATCTCTCCCCAGGTGGGGAAGGCATATTTCCTGGCTCAGTTCGAACTTCTGCTGACTTAGGTTTTGATCTCTTTTTTTGTTTGTGTTTCACAACTACTGCTGTAGTCATCCTGTTAAATTCCCTTTGGATTTGCATTATGCAGTATGAAGTCCATAATCTGTATTCTCTTTTCTTGTTCTCTATTTTCCTTACAGTTTCTGGAATTGCTCTCTCCTTGTTCCTGAGCCATCTGGTCGTATCAACTTCTTTTACATGCCCCTTATGCCTTAAATGCAGCTTCCATATGCTTCATTTATTTGTCGACACAGCTGATGTTCCCATCTCCTCCCTTTCCTTTCCCCCTTTTGTTCTTTTGCCATTCTACTGTAATAGATTTTAGACCTGCCTCTGTATCCCCCTTGTACCACAAGGGCAACATCCTACTGCTGAGAAGAAAGCTGAGCAGGACAGGTAGTTCTTCCCCAGATGGCTCTGGGAACAAAGCAATGGCACGCTGCCGTACAGCTCTCTCAGCTGGCCTAAGCCTAGCCCCATGTAAACCAAGGTTAAAGCTGTGTGATAATTGATGGTGTAACTCCTACTGAATTCAAGTTCAAATACACCCAGCAGACATCTACTAGGCTGGCTTGAAACCCTGTGGGTGTGACGGTGCCGTTCTCATCGTGTCCCTGTGACACGCAGAGAAGAATCCAGTGAGAGACATCCTTTATAATGGACAGAGTTTTCTTGGATAGCTCAATAATGAAATCATTCGCAGGGCTAGTATTTAGATATTGATTATAGTTAAATGCTGTAGAAAATGGGAAAGCCAGTGAATGTCACTGGCTTTAATGGCTTGCTTACCTGCGATTTTATCTCCTCTCTTTTGTTCTTGGCAGTTGTGCCAGAATGCTCTATCTACACAGCAGCAGATACATACAGAATATAGATATACAGTAGCAGCAAGCTTTTTTTTTCCACCCAGTGTGTAATAAAACTGCAGAATTTATTGGCACTGATGTTGTGGCGGCCAAAAGTGTAAAGTATAAAGAAAAGGAATGAGCAAATTTGTGCCAGGAAGGTCCATCAGATAGATCCAACATCTGGCAGGGAAAATCAGTAACCCACACGTTGCTGGGCACCAGGGAGATGTTTTTAGTGGGAATACCTCAAGGTAGATGCTTGCCCGTTCTGTTTTGGATTAGATTTTTGGTAGATGATGTACTTGGGGGCTGCACAGACCCTCGTGTGACTCTGTGGAGATGTTCTTATGCTGACAAAGCCAAGAAGGGTGGTCTAGGCTCTACTAAATTGGTCCTGCATTTCTGGGCTGATCATGCCCTACTTACCTGACAATATTTCTCTGTCAGAACAGCAAAAAAGAGCTGAAGACAGAACGGATTATATATGTACGTGTATGTATATATATTCAAGACAAGGGATGTGTGTCTACAGTGGGCAATCTGACAAAGGCATAGATGGTACACTTTGAAACTGTGTGGCTTGCAGGTCTTCCAATCACTCTGCAGGAAGCAGGCTTGTTATTTAGCAAAGGCACTCTTGTCAATCTCCCTTCCTTCCCAGCTGGGCATTTTGTAATGCTCCAATATAATACAAAGGTAATTACTTTACCTGGCATCTATAACAGAAGATGCATTTCAAGCTTTTAAAGTCAGAGAGAAAACAAAAATGTAAATCAAAAATAATTCTTTAAGGAAATACGAACACACTGAAAAAGAGGAAAAAGAAAGAAAGAATGAAAGAAAATAATTTTTAAGAACCTCTACTGTCTTCATTCATTGGCTTAGCAATTAGCCCAGAGCTAAATCTACAGTTGGTGTAATTTCATCACAAAATTATTGGATGCTGTTTCTTTTGAGTCTACAGTCTTGGGCCGTGTGGGCTAATTCTTCGTGAAGCCTCAGCCAATATCTAGCTCTTGTCTCTCCCAGGTTCTTTATGTTTGTGCCACGGGAGCTTTTATCATAAATAAAATGATTTTTCATTTTTCATTATTTACAAAATAATTGACATGGGATTGAAAGAAGCATTTTAACACTCAAAAATTACTTTAAATGCTTCCATTATGTTCACAGGTGGCTAACACTTCTGGAAGTAATTGGATTTAGATAGCCTTGTTACATGGAAATTCAACATCTTTTCAGATCCTTATATTACTCATTGGGCTTAAAGAACAGCTTAGCCTTTTTTTTTCCTTAGTTTAATTATGACATTATATATTGCAAGGTAAACTTTCAGGATTTATGCCAACTTTTTATTCAGTCCAGCAACGTTAGCTTCATTTTCCTCTTTATTTCCTCATAATTTGTCTTTATGGAGCAATAGAAATACCCTTTCTTGCCAAATTCCTAGTCTGTATGGATAATTAAATTGACAGTGAAGGGCTTGATTCACCTCTTCATTATTCAACTCTTACCAAGTTGCAGCATTATTGATTCCAGTAGAATAATGCTGCAGTCGCCCAGGAACATGTGGTAAATCAGGCAGTGGGTGCCTGGGATTTGTTAAGCACTTTAATAATATATTGTTAGTTCATCCCAGCCTTTAAAAACCTCAGGCATGATCCATGCTCCCGATGTGCCACAGGCTGTCTTAGGAGACTGACTCACATATTGATGGCAGTGCTTTATTCCTTATTTCCATCCCCATCTTCCTCAAAGTTGTTTCTTTGTCGAGTTTGACGAAAGCCAAACACGGCCACTTCTCTGTAGGAGAAATACCACTGAAGAGAATTAACTCTTCAGAGCATTTCTGTGCTATGCAATTGTAAAATAAGGTTCATCACAGGGTTCATCACAGGGTTCATCACAGGGTTCTTCATGATACGTAACGCACAAATTTCTGTGTCCTGCTCTTCTCTGTGCATGAAGACTGAACCTAGGATTTAGCTTGAGATAAGGTTCCCAAATGTTTCCGTGCTCTTTTTGTCTGGACTTGTTAGAAAATTGTACCTGTTAATGGACAGGACCTGAGGAAACTGATTTCAAATGCATAAACGTTTCCCTGTCGATCCCAATGAATTTTGCATAAGGGCTTGAATCACGGAGGTTTAAAAGGGTTTAGGGTATTAAAATGCTACGTGGCATGGGTTGAGGAAACAGAGAGCTGAACACCATGGCTTAGAGCTGAGTGCTGTTCTCTCTCCACATAACAGATTGATTAAGTGAGATGTGCCCAGGTAATGTGAGAGTCACGCTTTAGAGGAAGACAATCTCAGGTCCTTCGTTACATGATCTGCAGAATAATTCCCTCCTGATTGCAATTCTGGCCACCAATCTCACCCTGAGCACCAAGCACCAGTTGAGCATTTGAGGAAGAAGTTTTTCCACTATCTCTGGGTGCTGGTTGTCAGAGATGAGTGAATAGAAGGTGCCCAAACTTCTCATGGGAAACACACGCAACCTTCCCTTCCCGGAGTGCCAACAAAAGGGCACATCTGTCTAACTGCATGCACATCAGGGAGAAAATTTGGTATGCATTTTTGACCTCACTGAGAGCCTAGAAACTGAGGGAGTTAGAACAGTCCCCAGTGACAGTCAGCATGAAGTTTTCTTCAAGAGTATAAACTTCCATTTTCTCTCCTAGTCTGCAAGCAGATTTAGACTGTGCACTTTGATGTTTCTATCAAAGATGAAACCATCAGACAACATAAAACCTTTGGTGAGATAAAAATTGGAAATAATATAAATATTTTTCTTACCAAGTGCTTTTCATTTCAAAATTCCAGAGCATCTATGAATGGCAGCATTTAATATAAAATATAATATCAAATTTCAGTGATCCACCTCAGGATCATTGGAATACCACAAACACCCAATATACAGGATTGGGTACAGCTATACAGATATAACTTCTGCTGTTTCCAAACACCCTCTAAAACCTGGTATTCAACTGGCATTTCAGTGCCAAGGTTGGTTTGTTTTTTGTACCATTTTCATGCATTTCTATAGTTGGAAACAAGAGACCTGATTAAGAAAGAGAAAGCTTTGCTTCGAAGAGAAGCTCTCTGCACTGGGATAGGTGAGAGAGAAATTGTACCTGTGCCACACCACACATTAGAGCAAAATAACACCCATTTCACAACTTGAAGGGGGAAATGTGCCCAAGAAGGTGTTGCAAAGTTGCTAGGAAGAAAAACTGAAGAAGCATTTAACCAGATGTTTCAAGTAGCATGAACACCGTTGTTAGGCTCACATAAGTACCCTTGGTTTTAGAGATCACAGGGTTGTGGGTGTGCATCTGTTGCACAGGCACCTGATTTATGGGGCACACACAAATGTCTGCCATGCACTGTGCAGTATTGAAAGAGAAAAGGTAATATTGCAGTTACAACCCAGAAGTTCTTTGTTCCTCTCTTACCACTGTAACAAGCTTTCTTTGCCATCCCAGGCAGATCACTTAATACCTCTGTGCCTTGGTTTCCTAGTCAAACCCCAAACAATTATATAACCACCATGGTCTTGTAAGGAGAGCACTGTTTAGAATGCTAAGATATGACAGCAAGCTCCTGGTGGGGCAGGGAGGACAGGAGGTATTAAAAAGTTGATCTTCAGATACCCATGCTGGAGAAAACTCTTGTTTGGTAGGTGAATATGCTCCTAGTAAGACTGATTATCTGAAGTTACGTAGCTCAAGAATAAAATAATGGCAATGCTTTTGTTTTTCAAATAGAAAGCAGAAACAGCATTAAAATTACATTAGCTCCTGTGACGAACTGCTAGATGAAATGGGAATTGCTAAGCAGGTGAGTGGAGTTTGAATACTGAATCTTGTTGATTCTTTTCCCTTCTCCTGCTAGGATTTATTTCTCAAAAAGACTAGTGAAGGAAGGTCTGAGAGTTTTTTTTATAGTTCTTACTGGTGGGATTGATTACTTCATCCTGGGTTTTTAATACCATACTGGTCAACTGAATTACCATACAAATCCAGTTCTTCATTTATGATGCATTAAATGAAAAATAATAATAAAAAAAGGAATCATTCCAATTATATTTCTTTCAAGTCTTAAGACCTTGTGTTAAAAATCAATATCTCTAAATGATATTGTTGTGCATATAGTATTACCCTGTTGTTAAAAAGTACCCTTAAGCTCTTCTTAATAACTTAGCTGGTTCCTCATCGAGCTCTGTATCTATTTTAATCAATGAAATGTTAGCCATGTTCAGGCTAAAATACAGAGCTGCTATGATGTGATCTCAGTGGTATGAAACTAGTAGAAAGAGTCTCTGTGCCTGCATTGCAGGCTCTGCAAACCAGCGGAAGATCCCCATCCGCTGAGCTCAGACTCTTTCATTTTTCCCTGGGCGAGAGAATTTTTCCTCCTTGTGCTGGTCCATGCTTTTCCCTCCAAACCCCTAGTCAGACCCATCTTTCAATCCATCTGACAACAGCTGCTCTTTGCAGGTTCATAGTTCCAAAGCAAATTAAGAGCTGCAGAGCCATTTTCAAAAGTAAGCCCTTGGTTTTGCCCTTTCCTTCCTAGCAGCTCCTGCCCCCTTTCTTTGGCAACTCACAGTAGCAGCCCAGGGCCAGACCGACCCCTTGCAGCACACAGGGCTGCAAAGGTTTTGGCAGTGAAAAGCTTCCCTACTGCAAAACCTAAGAGATAGCTCAAGTTCCTGTCTTGCTGTCAATAGGAAAGTCTTTTCCACTGATCTCTGGCTGCTTCGTCAGCCTTTCATGTAGAGGAACTTTTAAATTGCTTTGAGGTACTAGAGAGCAGGCTTAGCATCCAACGGCACCAGGATTAGGAAGGAATAAGTGCCCCTTATGAGCTTCCCTGCCCAAAGCTGACGTTCTGGGCCGTTACCTCTTGCAAACTGATCACTCTGTTCTCAATCTGTATTCCTTACCTCCTGTCCTACAAAGTCAGGAGGATTTATCAGCTGTGAGCTGAAAGACTGGAGGGGAAAAAGAATCAGAAAGTGTTTCATTGACTACAGTCTTAAAATTATCAGCATCCCGATTTGGGAATGGTGTGACTGAGTGGCTGAGCAATGAATGGGATGTGATTGGTGTTTATAACCCAGCTTTTGTTGTAAACACTACAAAAATATATTAATTAATGATAAAATCAAGGGAAATGTCTGGCAGGAGAGATAGAGAGAGAAACAGAGGTGGAGCTAGAGAGATTAGAGAAAATAGTAGGCATTAATAAAATTAGGTTGAGGAACCTGAGGAAAAAACAGACAAATATGTCCACTGTGGGGAACTAATCTAAAGCAAACCAGCCATAAAGTAGAAGAGAGATGAGTGCAATGAAAAGCAAGTATCTGGAAAGCAGAAATGCTGTTTGGTTTTATAATATGATGGAGCAGCATAAAGCAAAACATAAAATTACTTCCTCCGTGTAGTCCATCCAGCCAACTAATCAAAAGATGCTTGCAGAGATATTTAAAAAGATGATGCATGGATTGTGGATTAAGTGGAAATAGTGTTCAGTTTTCAGTTCCTGTGGCTTTGGATTGCATTGTTTGAAAAAGATTTACAGAATTTGAAAGGAGTGGGGTAGGCAAAGTCATTTAAAGATATGGAAGTTTTGTCTTATGAAAAAAAAAAAGAGGAAAAAAAAGAAAATAAGAACTTGAAAGATTATCAGTGACATTACAACCATGCCCAGGTGTTGAAGGGGTGTTAACATGAGGAGCAAGAAAATACTGCTTTGAACACTCAGGTGAAGACACAAAATGTTGGTCAGAATGCTTGGGCTAAACCATAGAAAATGTCTTCAATGAAAAGATCACTTGGGCTCCAGAAGGGAGGGGAGATTTTCTAGTGAAGCTGCTCTTCTGCTCAGAAGTTTTGTCCTGCTGGGTCTTAGCAGCCAGCAGCTACTCTGGATGAGTGCAAGCCCTTGGTGTAAGCAGGAGAAAGTGTTGTTTGAGAGAATGATTTTTACCCTTTGATCAAATAAGGGCAAGATACAATGCAGTAATGGTCCTGAAGGGCTGACCAGACAGAGGGGAAGTGTTGGAAAATACCAGCATCTCTCAGTCCTTCACTGAGGTGTCTCCTGAAGCTGCCACAAGAGGAGGGAGCCATGCAGAAGCACATGTACCCAGCACATGCTGGGTACTGCTGGGTATTCCCCCAGTACTGCACCTCCCACGCTGCGGGGAGGTAAGTAAGTTGAGGATGTAAGTTGAGGAGGAACTCAAGCACCCCCTACTCTCTCTTAAGCAGTACAAACACCAGCCAGAGCCTTTTCCCATTCACTGCTCTCATTTGTGCTTTGAAACCTCTGATGTGGAGCTTAAATGACAGATCCCCCTGTTTCTGCAGCGCTTTCTTCCTAGTCCCTTTCAATAATTCATATTCATCTACACCTCATTCCCCTGCTCCTTTTCATTGCTCCTTTGATAATTAAACATCAGGACATGAAAGGTATGTGAGATGCTGAGATATTACTGTGGCTCAACATGCACCTGATGGTTAAGTGAGGTAACTTAATTACCACTTGGTCTCTTATTGCTTGCTTGGGAAATAACCAGGCAGTTGTGTTACATATAAATGTATGGCAGCAAGTGAGGGAGAAAAGAGAATTTGAAGGCTCATTGTAGCTGTAAATTTTTTTCATGTATTCAGGTCAGAATTCTGTAGTTCATTTTAACCAGTTCACATGGAAAAACACAGATAAACATGTGTCCTTGCACCCTTTTTCTTGTGGTAAGCAGAAATTATCATCATAGTTTGAAGTGGTTTTACCCTCAGTAAGAATTCCTCAGTTTGGACACAGGCTGCAGAAACTTGGTGATTTTACATTAGTGCAAACATTTGGTTCCCAGTCTGTGCCCAGGATGAATTCTGTCTCCGAGATGTCACTGCACAAAACTTATCATCTTTGAACAGTGTTATAAAATGACTTGAGTAAATGGCAGCACTTGGCATGGATCCACCTCGCTTAACGAAGGAGTCTAATTCAAAATGTATTCATTCCAGGCTATTCATTTGGATAGCAGGAAATAAGAACCTCCTTAGAGGGTGATAGAGATCTCAGAGAGGACTGGTGCCTGTCCTCTGCTGGCTCTGTAGCTGGCCAGAAGGGACAGTCTTTCAGCCCTCCAATAGATAACTAAACTCCGTGGATGACTCCAGGCTTTGTGCATGGGTGTTAATTTTCCTTCTAGCCATATTTAATCTGCTGAAGGAATTAGAAATAGGAAAAGGTTTTGATTAGACTGATATAACCCAAATTGTCATAAGCTCATAAACTAACACAGGCAGCAGAAGCACCATTAAGTTCTCCCTCATATCATTCTTGCTGGGCTCCTTCTACTCTCTGGTTCCCAATCATATACCTAATGAGTTTTGTGATTTCTGCTGTGGTTTGTTGGCACTGCCATTTTGCACCATCACTGCAGTAACTGTCCTCTCAGGGGAGCTTTCAGCAGTCAGTTTTCCTCTCAGGAGTCAGCTTGGTGTGTCTGTCCAAGCTGATGGGGCCAGGCAATGTTGTGCATCTTTGTATTCGTTGGGTGACAGTACAGGGGTTATAACTTGTCTTCACCTCAGCCCTGCTGACCACACTCTGCTGCTAAAGCTTGTAAGATCAGTGCAGATACTTCCTTCGTTCATCTGTAAAAGCATCAGCAGCTAAAACCAGGAGAGTACTTGGCGGTGATGTGATCTAAACACAAGATTAGTGGAGGGCTTCAGCTGAAAGCACAGCCTGAACAGTGACTAAGGAAAAAATCGTGCTGCTTTACTCAGCACCGCCCAGTTCTTGAACTCAGAGGCAGAACTGCTGCTGGTCCTGGTGATGCTGCTCTCCTCCAGCTTTGGGGAAGCAGATAGGCCAGCAGAAAAGCAGCTCCATCACCTGCCTTTCTGTGCATCGTCAACAGAACTGGTCACCGAGTTCAGGCAGAGTTCAGTGATGAATGAGAGCTAAAAGGGACAGAGGACATAGCTTGGGCTGTAAGTTCATCATCACTGATTATATGAGGAGGAAGGAATTAAAGCTGATTGGAAAAACCAGAAGTGGTATGATATTTTCTGGGGTTTAGAATGAGATCTTAATTTTAAGAAACAATTTTGTGAAGCTTCATATTCCAGCACATTTTGGCTGGCTGCAGGGCTTTGGAAGGAGTAGGAGATTCCAGACGAGCATTCCAGTAATGCTCATAATTATTTTACTGCTAGACAGGTGTTATTATTTTAATGTAAGCTGGTATTATCTCATCATTTATATTCCACCTCAAAAGAAATGTTTCAGGGTATTAGAATACAACCACCTCTGTAGCATCTGCAATGCCATGTACTTTCTGTGATGTTTTTCCTGTATCATGGCCCTACAATTTCCAGCAAAAAAATGATGTTTTATTACATGAATATTGTCTAGAAATCAATACTGTCTCTCCATTATCTGGGACAAGACTGGTTTTGCTATTGCTTGATCATTAATGGTGTTGCAGCAGAGCTTAAGAATCCAAGGAATAGACTTGAACACCCTCTTGTTTGGTAAAAACACAGGACAAACAGATGGTTGTTGTCTCAGAAAGCTCACCCTTGAAATAGATGCAACAGACTAAGCCAGTCACTGTGGGTTTGTTTGGACTTCAGTATCATTATGAAAACATTAACCATTTTCAAGGCAAAAACTGGGTCTCTGGATTCACTGAGAGACTCTCCAGTCAATTCCTCTCATTGTCATTCACTGGCCAAGTGCCCGAGAGGTACAACTGAAGGGCCAGATCCTGTTCACCTCTGTCCCAGGATTATTCTGTTCATTTCAGTCACACTGGATGCGGTGCTGTTAATTGTGAGTAGAAAATGTTCATCTGGATGTGACAAACAAAATCTGTCAGCACTTGCTCAAGAAAAAGAAGGACCATATGTTTTCAGGCCAAGGCCAAAGCTGAATGCTTTAGGCTCCAGTAAAGGGATGCTGAGCTGTAGATCATATGCAGGAAAGTCTGTAGAGAGGAAGATAATTCATATCCTCAACTTTAAATTCCCTTCAGGCAGTAAAGGAATCTTTGCCTGATATTAGCACATCTTAAGCTAATGAGTCCTTTGAATTGTAGTCCCTTCCAGAAGCTATTTACAGTGGACTTAATTGGCTGATGGTGATATGTTTGAACATCGTCCTTCAGTAATAAATTCCAGTGATAATTCTTTGCTTTTCTGAAGCTTTGTTCTGTTAGATTCTCACCATGTATCTCTCCTAGGGTGTCTTTATATAAAGGGCAGATTGCAGTTCTGTAGTCAGAAGCCACACACCTTAATAAAAGATTCAGTAATCTTCAAAATACCTTGTTTGGAACAGATATTAATTTCATTACATTTACAACTCTAATTGTTATGTGCATCCCAGTGTTTGTTGGAGAAGTGCTTTGACTTTACATGTGAGTATACAGAAGTTAGAGTGAATTTATTATAAGGGCAAACTCTTCTGGCTGGAGATTCAAGAAGGATTCCCATAGCCTTGTACTTCCATTACATTCAAGTTATTAAAAATCAATTTTTAATTACTCATCACAAGTAAGCCCGGAATGCAGAATGCTGATTTACTAACGGCCCTTTGAGTGTTACTGCCATGGCAAAGTGCTCGTGACCACCTCACCCAGCTTCAGTGCCCTGCACCTTCCTGAATTCAAGACTGTCCTTCCTCATGCCCTTCCTAGGATGAGGTTGTGGGGGACATGTCACGATACCACAAATGTTTTCCTTCTTTTCTCCAGATACACTCGGCTACACTTAAGTTTGTTTAGGCTGATTTGAAGTTGAAAATAGAACTTTTCTATCCTTTTGATTTTACCAAGTTATATCATCATTTAATATAAATGTGGACTCTTCAAAACTACAGTCTCATGACTAACTCATTTGAGATGCTGTATTCATGAGAAAGCCCTGAAAAGTGCCAGTTGGCTTATTATTAACATTTTCATGACATTACTCATAAAAAAAAAAATTCCAAAGCATTTTTTTTCTTATTATTTTTGATCATTTTTATGCAGAAACCATAACCTCCTCAGTTAGTTGCCTCACAGTTCAATATATAATTGACAGGAAAGTGATTTTATTGCTATTCCTTGTAGCATTTGTTTCAGATAAAGAAGAGAAAGCAAAAGCTGAATTCATTTGTGGGTAGATTAGCTTTGAGAATACATGAGACTATTCCCACAGTTTCACCTTCTTAAAGCAGTTACCTCCCATGCTGTTTATTTGTCCTGTTGGGTGGGTTCAAGGAAACTTAATTTTAATCCTTCAGTGCTTAATCCTTGCCATAGCTTTCCTCTATTACCTCAGGAGATCAAATAACATGTTTGGGCTTAAGCTCCTTTTTGCCTCCCAAGGCTCTTGCTCCCCCAGGCATGCACTTGAATGAAGATCCAACCCTTTGTGCTTTGGTTTTCCATCTGTAGACTGATGATCTTTCTTCTCTCTGGATTTAAAGCTTTGGGGAAATGATCTAGAACTCTCAGTAAGTGTCTGCACAATACCTAGTATGGAAGGGACCACTTCTACAAGGGAACTCTAGGAGCTTCTCAACAAAGAAATAATAAGAAAATAAGTCTTGGAGAAAACTTTGTAATATTTATGGAGAGAGGAGAACTGGTACTGCTGAACTTCTCCAAGAGAGCAGCACCGTGCACCAAGTCAATCAATATACAGCCACTTTGGACCAAACAAGCTAAAGCAATCAGGTATTAGGGGAATTTGCTTTTGACATACAGATATGCATGATAAAATTTGCATGATAAAATTTGGTGCAGAAGCACTTGCCCTGCAGTCCAGCTTTGTTTTACTGTGTATGTTACATTCCCTTCGGCATCAAACCCTCTCCATAGTGGAGCAGGAGGTTCCTTACACTTGGTCTTCACTGCTGAACTTTTCCTTTCTCTCTGCTGGATGGCAGTACACTCGATGTGAGGGATCCATGCTGCACGAATGGCTGAGCTGCAGCCTGATCAGAGACTGATCTCTCATGCAAAGGAGCTGCAGAACAACTGCTGTCATTCTTCATTTAAGAAAGAGTTTCACAGATCTTGTAAAAGGGTGAATTTTTTGAAGGTTCTGGTATCTCTTCCTTGAACTTCTATTCCATATGGTTCTTCCAGATCAGTGTTTGTGTTGTAATAACTCTGGATGTGGAAATGATGGGGTTTCAAAATATTTCCTTCTTTTCTCAGCCTCCTTCAGTGGATAAACTTCCAGTGCCCTCGATAACCTGGCATTTAGAATTTAGGTTAATAAATGCTTGATTACCTGGATGAGTAAGAAGTCCACTCGGGGATTTGACGTGGCAGAGCCTGGAATGTCTGGCCCACGCTGGAGGCAATTGAGGGCACATACTGAAGGCTAGTGACCCACGACTTTTTGCTTGGCCATTTCTGGTTTTTAGATATTAATTTCACGGTCCCTCCTCTCTGGGAATATTTCAGATGATGTTGTCTAACACTCATTAACATGACCTTTACTTTTTGCCTATTCAGTCATTTTCATGCCTAGACAAAAATATAGCCATGTGATTTCTGCCAGTTTCTGACTTTGTCTGACACCTTGCACAGGGGGAGCAAGTTATGTTGTGACTTTTTGGAATCATTTCCAGTTTTAACTTCTCTTCTGAATCTGATTTTATCCCCTCAAGAACCAAGCTATTATATTCCATGGGATTACACCAGCTAAGAGAGATTTAAGTGAGCAGAAAGGCAGCCCGGGGATGTCAACATGTATTTATTGCATTGACACATTTTGCTTAAACTGTGTATTTAATGTTCTTTCTAAAACTCTTCACTTGTGCAAAATAATGTTATTGCAAAACAAATGGCATCATCACATTTGTGAGTGAACTTTTATTGTCTATATTTCTGCCTTTAATGCTGTCACTGATAGCATCTAAAAGGATTCTGCTTGATATGATGATATCTTCTTATCTTTCATTGCCTCCTCCTTTTGTGGTTTGGTTCCACTGTTGCTAATCTTACTGGTTTGAAGGAAAAGTTGTTTCTTGGGAGGCAATCAGCAGCTAAGCCAAGCTATCCACACTCAGGTTATGCCAGCAGTGGGGCTCTTTGGCAAACAACTTAGAGGAGAGGGCAGAAAATTGAGGTCAGTTCAATCACCTATTAAAACATCCTACTCTGTAAGTTGGTCATTTCTGTTTGGAATGGGTAGAGCTCCTGTGACAGGAACAGTTTTATTCATTGGCATGTCTTGGTTTTGTTCAGTTTTTAGAACTATTCTCTGACCTTTAATTCCTCTCTTCCCAAGGGCTGTTTATCCTCCTTCTAGTATACAGTCCTGCTGCTGTCAAATAACTCATTAATGGTTTAATCAAACAACAATAGTTTGATTAAAGTCTTCTCTTGGGTCATGAGCAGTGAGAGGTCATCATTAAAACTAGTGACTCAGTCATGGAAAGAGTCATTCCAGGAGGGGAGGTTTAGAAGTGTCTTCAGAGTGCCCATCAGTGGTGTCGTGTTTGTTTTGGAACCTGCCTGTTTGGTGTTGTTTGCCTAGCAGATGATCTTGCTCTTCTGCCTTGCCCTGGCATCCCTCCTGCCTGCCTTTGTGCCTTCTGAAAATGCTGAAACCTGAGGCTGGGGCTTCCTTCACACCCTGTCACTGCGGCAGCATCGCGAGGTGTCGGATCACAGCTGCTTGGTTTGCAGCAGTAGCCCAGGGGTTTGGTAGCAGTCACAGAATGTAACCAAAGAAAGAAGGTAAAGAAGCATTTTGGTAGGAGTGGCAGTGATTTTCCTGCACTGGCAAAGACCAGTTATTTACTGAGAGAGGAATATGAAAATTCCTCATAACTATGGCATCTCAAAAGCTTTTTCTTTTCATGCCCTGTATATGCAGAAGATGATGTATAAAGAACATTTCCTCTCAGCCCTTTCTGTATGAATCTTTCATGCAGGTTTTGTAAGAATTGTTGTTTACCTCCACTCTGTAATGCTGCATAACTTTGATTTCTTAATTCTTATTGCTTGCCTTGAACATATTTGCATGTGTGTGGTAATAAATATACATACACATACCCACTGTAGGACATGGACACATCACAAGCAATGAGTGATGATCATACCTGATTTTGAGGAAGGCAGGAGGCAGAAGTGCTGCTCTGTCTCCTTTAAGAAATTCTGGGCTCTCACTAAACAGCAATGGGGAGTTTTCTCTTTAACATTTCTGCAGGACTGCTTTGCAAAATGCAGAAATAATTTCTTGCATAACATTTCAGTGTTATAATTCCCTGTAAAGGGATTTAACATACTCCACAACATTTTCTATTTCAATACAATTATTTTGAGAGAATTAATGCTCTTTTATTAGCTAGAGAAATCAAGGGGAAGTTATTTAAATGGCTGATGGATTATTCACACCAGCTTGTCTGCTTCTAACAATCGAAAGGGTTGTACCAAGTGTGGACTCAGAGCTCACCAGCAGCAGATTTCAGCCTCAGTCCTAATTTTGTCCTTTCAACTTCAAGGTCGAGTGAAAAGTCCAAAATTCTTTGCAAAATTATGTCTGAACTTGGCTGGTTTAGATGTGCTAGCCAAACACCAGCCACTCCAATTTGTGAGGCTACGGCTTATGGCTAGTGTTAATGTCTCATTCAGTAATTATCTTATGAAACAGGCAGATTAAGCAATCATATGGCCACACAGATGAGCACTGTCATGTGGATGACATTGGCAGATTGTGCTCATATTAAGTAATCATCGTGCCTAAGGAAAGGTGAGGAAAGAGAGTTGTATAACATGGTTCCTCACCCCTTTCTCTTTCCTGTGTTAAGCGTCTCTGGGGCAGAGCCTGGAAGGGTTTTGAAAACTCCATAGCAAGTCGTTGTGAATGAGCTGACTGCTTGTCAGCTGAACTGTATCTTTGAGAGAAAAGGAAGTAAAGAGAGATTATTGTCTAGAAATTACAATCTCCCAGCTTCTGCTTCTTCACCACATGCTGAGGTCCAGTGGGGTTGTAGAAATGAGCCACCTTCCACATGCCTCTCAGTGGAGCATTTCTCACTTCAAAACATGCACATCAACCACCCAGTTCAAACTCATCACAAAGTGTAAGGGTGGGAATCATTTTTTTTTATGCAAATGGTGAGAATAACTTTGTTTCCCCCTGATTTTTGGTGGTGGTGGTGTTTATGCTGACTAGCCCTGTTGAGAAACAGCCACGGCCAGTGGTTCAGGTTCCTGCCATCGTGCTCCAGTAGGGTGGGAGCTGAACGTGTGGCTGCTCGCCACAGTGAGAGCTGCTTTGCAGGATGCTCCTTATCCCATCAGCTTTTTCAAGGATCAGTCTGTTGGTTGGCAAAAGCCAATTTTCTGCCTACGCCCTACTGGTCTGAGCAAAATCATCTTCCAGCAGAGCAAATTAAGCAAGAGAATAAGCAGCTTTGTGTAGGCATGGGCAGTGTTCACTCCAGTGCAAAGGTTGGTCCTCCCTCCTCGTCCCAGCTCATGCTGGGCACATACTCTGAAGCTCAGGTGCAAACATAAAACACTTGGCACCACAGGACTGTGTAAAGGAAAGGAAAAATAACCATGATACCTGAAGGAACTCTGTCTATATATTTTTTATATGTTTTATAATGTTGTCTATATTTTGTACTCTAATCTCTTCATAAAATGCATGGGTCTTAAAATTGCTAAATATTTAGATTTAGAAGTTTGTAATGAAAATTCCAAGGGTTCATAGAACATCCTAAAAATGAAATGATCTCTGAAATTCCCTATCTTGGGTTGATCTCTCCTCAATGAGTTCAAATTCTAAGAATTGTATTTCTAAGCCATTCTGGAAAGTGACTTACTCTTGATTAATTCTCCCCTATGAGCTCTGGATTCTTGTTGCTGATCACAACATCATGAGTAATGATGTTTGGTATTGCAGTAAAATGACCTGGTGATGTGGTCACAGCTGTATCAAGGTGACTAAAACCTGGGAGATCTAAAGGATTCAAGTACCTCATACACCCCGGGATTATAGAACAGTGAATGAGAGAAAGAAATAAGGACTAAAAAATTATATTCAAAGGCCTTTGAAGGAAAATCTTTCAGATGTGACTTACATATTAATCCAAAATCCCTCACGTGGCTGGAAACGAAAGAAATGCTCCTTTAGTTTTGAATGCTTTGGGTTTGCATTTGAAAGTCAAATTTCCCAAGTTAAACTGGACTTCTATTTGCTTGGCTTTTTTGTGTCTTTATGTTCTCAGAGTTGGATGGACTTTATTACTTCAGTTTTAATGCCATATCTGGAAGATGTTTGCTCGTGTTTTCTATATTCAGCATACTGCCATCAGTGCTTTCCATGGATTTGTGGATAATTCTGGCTTGTGTATTTCTGGAAAACATAAAGGCTGACCAGTAAAAATCAAGTGTGAGAGAGGATCTGGGTGTCTCATAAATATCTAAATAGATCTCTAATAAGAAGATCTAATAAGAATCTAAAGAGAAGATTTTAGACTCAATCTAGTCGTTCTTAAAACATTTTTTGTAATGTAAATGTTCCCTGTTAAAAAGTCACCCCTCAAGACTTGAGAATATCTATCTTGGCTGAGAGAGGAGCAGTTCCCTTCAGAAGCAAGTACTCCCTCCTCTGAAACCCTGCAAATTATCTGCAGGCTGGTTTGAAGCCTACTCTTGGGACATGGCAATCACCAGTGCCTGGCTTGGAGATTCCCATCAAGGAGGGCTTTCCATAGCTGAGTTCTCCAGTAGTATCTGGTTTTAATGCCTTGTCTCTTTCCCCTCTCTACTTCTTCTGAATAAGTTGTTTAAAAAAAGGTAAAACTATCTCACCTTAGGATCTGTAGCTTTGTATTTTCAGTAGGTCTGCCCTCTTGCCAAGCCCAGATGTGACTGCCCATTGCCCCTTTGTGAGTTAAACTAATGCCTTCCATCCCCACGTTTGGATAGTCCAAGAAAGAAAAGTACCTGGTGTTAATAAAATACAGCAAGCCTCTGGCATGTGACTTGGTGCCCCTGAAGTCTGAAGAGCTCTTAGAGTCAAATCTGGGTCTAAATTTTCCATATAACTCCTAAGGGTCTGTAAAATGAGCTGAACCTGACCCCTCATTCTCCGTGTGCCACTGAAGGGTGAGAATGGTCATTTCTTATTGCCATGCCTTTGTAATACAGTCCTCTCTGTTCCACAAGGAATGGCTGGTCACCATTCAGCTAAAGCTGTTATTGCCCAAACACTCACCTCTGTTTGCTGATTTTTTTTTCTTTTTATTTATGGTTTTTTGCATCTATTAGAACTCTTTTCTTTTCCCTCGTATTTTTTTTGGTGAATGGAGAAGTATCCAGGCCAGCAGGGTGGAAGAATTTAAATATTTAGTATCATGAATATTTTAATATCTTCAGGATTATATTTGAGTTTGAAAAGAATGAAAAGGAACATGTACTCCTGCCCATCTCTCAGACTGTCATCAGCCTGGGTCTAGCATCTCAGGCTTCCTTAGCAAAAGACAACATTTTAGAGATTATACTGTGAGGTGATGTTTGTTTAACTGCAAGGAGTTTGAGTTGTGCAAGCCTTAGCCTAAGAGATTACGTGGCAATGTACATGTTGCCTATGTGAATGGGGTACAAATATGTCTATCTTTTAAAGTATCAGCCCAGTAAGACCAACTGAAAATTGTTACTGACTTCAGGGCCACTGAGAAACTGGAGGTGACTTTGTGGTGCTTCTTGGATAGCTTTTCTTGTCCAGAACGTGGTCTCACTTTGTATTTGTGTTCCTGCCATTTCTCACCCTGCTGCCAAAAATGTGTGGAAGATTATTTCACCTTCCAGACCTCCTTTCCACCACAGTTAACAGCAGCCTAGAGCTTCACAAGGTTGAAAATAAGCTTCTTGGTGTGCTCCTTTTCCCCATCACTAGCAGGGACCTCTGTGGAGATGCTCTGAGAATGTTGTGGTCACCACAGGTGAGGACCAGCACCTCTAGAACCCTGCACTGCACCCACGTTATCCAGCAGAGATCAAAACAAAAAACATTATGAGGAATTTTCAATTTCCTAGTGCTTTTTATTATGTAGCTTTTGTAGGTGTCTGTCTTTTAGACACAGGACAAATTGGTCACAGGTTTGAAATTTAAAAATCTCTTCATTTAAAAAATGTGTCATCTGGTATGGATTAAATTACTGTGACAAGTTCAGCAAACTGGTACAAATGTCATCTCTCCCTTACAGTGAGTGACATAATGAAACCAGTTTCTTGTCTGACTTCAGAGCTCAGAGTAAGATCTAAGGGAAGAAGGAAAAGCAGATGTACAGGCAAACTCTGGCTATCTAAGCAGGGAAGAAGAGAAGTGGTGACAGCACCATTTACTGCTCGAGGGGCTCAGTTACAGCCTGTGCTCACAGAGCACTGAGCTGTCCTCAGGTTACTTGCTGCTTCTGCTGACCTCTATTGTGTGTGGAGCTGATCTCTAGATCTGTTTTCTGTATACCTGACACTGGCAACAGCCTGCTCATTAAGCAAAAAGAAACTAATCCTTACCTTTCTCTGTCTCTGACGTGGGCTTCTGACAGTTCTCTGCCATAATTAAATATGAAAGAATTTCTTTCAGTGGTGGGGAATTCTAAGGCCATTCCTTTGCAGTTCAGGATATCCACAGGCAGCACCGACTGCAGGGTTTGTGTGACTCCAGCTTACTCTAAGAAGTATAATTACATCTGATACCCAATTATGCCAATCTCTTACCTGTCAACAGGCTTCTGCAGAGGATGATTCAGCCAACACTTCTCCTTTCAAATGCATATTCTTGCAGCATACAAGAATTAAAGCCCTTACAGTACTGAGTATATGACTGTCTCCCCTCAGTACTGTTTCAAGCATCCATACTGCTCTGTCCTTGTAACTCTGGAAAGATCAGCTGAGAAACCTCAGCTTGCTCCATTAACAGAACTGTGAAGTACCTGTCTCTGTACCTGTGTGTCCAGAGAGGGTTTTATAACCAGAGCCATCTGTAGCATCTCTGCTGATCTGTGTAACAGGGCACAAAGCCAATCTCCCTGCTCTTGTGTCAGTTCCTACTAGCTTGTGGCCACCCAGAGCATCCACTCCTCTCCCTGCAAGCTTGCTCAGGGCTTGGGTTTCATGCTGTCCTAAATCTCCTGTTGGATTTGGTTGTGTCTATTCATGTATTATATCAAGAGTAAATAATAAAATTGTCAGACAGAAAGAGAGGAGCAGGTAGATCAAGAATACATTGTCTGCTCCAGTAATGTGCTCCAAATGAAGAAAATAATTGTTTCTTTTTTTTCCCCTCCTTTGGATGGCATTCTAAATTAAATACCTAGGTTATAACTTCAGCCTACCTCAAAAGAACAGACCAAAGGGAATGTGAATACTTTTGAAACACCAGCAGTCTGGTGAGTACCCAGATCATAAGCTACCCCCCTGGCAAAAAACACACATGCTGGGGGAAAATATCCTACAGTTGTTTTCATCAGGGTGGAGGACAGTGTGGCTGTGGAGATTTATAAACCTCAGGTGAGACTGAAAATCATTTGCAGACTGGAATAAGTAGGAAATAAGTCATTTTGTAAATCATTTTAGTTTTAGACCATCCCCCAGACTCTGAGTATCAAACAGTTTGCTTTTACCAAACCATTTTTGTAAGGAAACTGAGGGAGAAAGTACTTAATGCTGCATCTTACATGAGTTACCTCCTTGAGGAACACGGGAATAGTTAACACAACCCATACATCCCCTGTGCTGGGTGAGACTCCTTGGGAGAAATACTGTTGCCTTCGAGCAGTCGCAGAATCCCCTTTGCCTAGAGGGACTGCAGAAATCTTCCACCTGTACTAAACACATGGTAATAAAAAAATAGGGAGGGAAAGAATTTCTAGAGGCCTGATCCCAAAGCAGGTTTCAACTATTTCTGACCCATTTCTAACAGGCACTTGCCTAAACTGATCTCCTTGCTGTCCATTCCCCATCTCTTGCATAATGGGAAACTGAGAACATCCCACACTGACCCATTCCTGTGCTGCCCGTGCTGAACTCCCTCTGTCAGCAGAAGGGTGTTTGTTGGGTTTTTTCCTAGTTTTCAGGCTCCTGCAATTCAAGCCTGCTCTCTCTTGCCCATCACTGGTGCATATGGAGCACTGCAAAGAGAAGAGCAGTCAGCAAGGTCATCTCCTGTAACTTAAAGCTGTTATAACTTCTTCTGGACTAAACATTCCCAGTTCCACTCTTTCTTTGTCAGTGATGTTTCCCAGCTCTCCGATCAGCTTTATTGCTCTCCTCTTACTTCAAGAGCCACACTGTAATATTCTGTACACCCCTGGGCTACAGATACCAAAATAGTTCAGATTGTAAAGATGTGATCTTGCAGTGTTGGGCAGCACCTTGCATAGAAGTCTGACTGGGGGCCCATAACCACAAAACTAGAGCTTTATCCTGCACTTTCAGCAACAACAGAAATTCTGGTACCAGCTTAGGTCAGGATCAGACCCTTGAGGATGTTTGCCCAGTGTTGCAGCAGCACAGGCAACCCAGTAACAGGCTGAGTCTGCAAAGCAGGGATCAGCTTGGGTGATGTATGACTGCAGGTAGGAATAGGTGGAATAATTTCTGAACACGGAATAGCTGGCAGGAAAATGCCTGGGTTGTAAATGATCTTTATAAAATTAACTGACCCCAGTTCCACTGCGAATGTGTGTTGTGACTGCATCTGGAAGCACCCTCAGGGGTACTCTTACTTCTCACTTTCTCAGCCTCAAAGACATTCATCTGCATATTGTTGCAAAGTATTGTATATGGAAGACATCATAAAGCATCAGTCATTCATTGCCTATGTCAGCATAACTTTAATGTGAGCACTGGAGCCAGACTTATTCTTTTTCTGTGATTCTGTGGTTTAGAGTCATCCTTTCTGGAAATAGAGCAGAAAACTTCTAAAGCTTTGCACTTTTTAGAGTGAATATGGGTTAAAACCAGCAGAAGACTGGAAATTAAACCAGAGTTTTGTACAGATCACTTGTGTGGATGTCTCTCTGCCTCAAGGTGACTTAACACACCTTTTAGTCCCATTAGATTATTAAATGAAATTGGGCTAATGTGCCAGGTAGAATATTAATATGGAGTTACTGGTACTGTGTCACCCTGCTGGAGTACTTTATATTATCAGTGCAATATATTTCTAAGAAATAAGATAAATATTGTAGTACCTTTGTTATTCGAAGAAAAAAACAATATTACTTTTTCCACATCTAAACATTGTACTGCCTCCAGCAGTACATGGTACAGCCAGTTCCCATGTCCAATGTGACAGCCTCCCAGAGAAATTAAATACTCCAGTGAGCTGAAGATGCAAGTTAAATGCAAGGTGAAAGGTGGCGAGAAGGAGCATCGACAGCACACACAGTCCTGCTGTGCCAGGTTCAGCTGCCTCCTGAGACAGGGGTTCCTCTTCATGCAGCTCAGCACCTTTGCAAAGGTCCCAGGTGACCCCTGCTATGTGGACAGGGAGATAGAAATATCATGGAAGCAACTTTTATCTGGTTCTCATGCTGTTTAGGATAGGAAAGTTTTCCAGATGTGTGTGCTCCTAGTCCTACATCAGGGACTAGGTTATTCTTACAACATAACCACCTTGGATAGAGACATTTTTACTTAACCGTGGAATAAATGAGTGCAGCCACAATCTTAGGGTTCCTTTCTGCAGAGATGTCTTGTGAAAAACCTCTTACTGATCAGAGATGCTAAATCACAAAGCTAGGGCAGGGCTGAATTTATTTTTCTGTCATTTTTATTTGGATCATATGAAAGTTAAGAGAAAATTTGGCTCTAGGCTTGAATTTAATGAGAGATACCAAGGCACTAAAACTTTCAGTGGCTGATTGCCTGTTGAGATATTACTTCCTTAAACATATACCTATCTACAGATTTTATCTGGATATTTAGATGCAAGAAGCTCCTAATATCTCTTTATAGATTCACTAGCATTTGTTGCTACTTGTATAATACCACTTTGTTGTAGAGAGGCAACGGATTATTTTGTCACGGAGCAGAATGCGTCCACTCATTGCTGATGTTGATACAAATGTCCTTCAATATTAAATTAAAAATATGTGGTTCTAGTGCAATCTGTCTAGACCAATGACTTTCATCCTTCTGTGGTGTGCTGCATCATGACACTTTTCACATCTTTCCACAATTTCTTCTCCATTTTAGGTATGAGCAGCAGCACACATGGCAACCAGAAATAGCCTGACTGTCTTCCAGCAAAATGTCAGTCACCCTTTAAAGCTAATAAAAAGCCCAATACCTCACTTTTCCTGGGCTCTCACACGTCAGGAGAATGTACATCCAAAGCTGTAGGACTGGCCATCTGTTCTGCTTACACAGTGCTAGTACTTGGGAGTAGTGAATTACTCAGATCCTCTCATTTTTATAGACATCTGGAACTGGCGGTCATTTATTAAAATAAAAACAACACAAAAAAACCAACAACATAGGAAAATGAAATTGTGCTGAGTGCTCTCCCCATGGGATCAGGAGAAATTGCAGGACCAGCTTTTCCTGCTATCATCTCTCTGCCTGCTGATATGATAAAGATGCAGCATAGTTGCTGGGGTATTTATTTATAACTAAGAAAATTTTTGTCCCCTAGTCTGCCTCGAGGCATCTTCTCAACATTTCGAAGGAACCAAACATTATATTTAATTCTAGGAAAATTAAATATAAAGCCAGAGAGGGTGACATCAAAGTTACTGATTTGTACTCTTAATGACACCATAAAGCACATGATGAAGTAGCAGAAGACAATCAAGAGCCTGATGAGTGCAGGAAGTTCATAAAACCAAACTAAGTGACCAAAGTTCTAGACAGACCAATGGGTCAGGATGTCAAAGCTTTTATAATGAATGTACTATAAATATATTTTAGCATTATAGTAGGAATTGGTCCAGAGGAACCCCAAAAGTGTTCTGATGCACAAAGCAGTTCTGTATTTCCTGGGGAATTATCAGTGAGCTGAAGGGACTTGGCCCATTGCAGCAGCCAGAGAAAGATTTCATGGGTTGCTGACTTGATAATTTAACTGCCAGCCCTCCTGTGCCCAGGTTTGAAGGATCAGCTGTCCCTGGGCTGGAACACACTGGAAATGTATTGAAACTATTGCAAGTTGCTTGCAAATCCCTCTTCAGTGCTCAGAAAAATAATCACTACCATCTACAATGGCCTTTCTTTCTAATACACAATTTGTTTCAGTGTAACAGGGTAGGCAAGTGGAGCAGGCAATTTTATTGGAGAAGTTTGGAGAGCAATTACCTTAAAATTCAGTCTTGCTGGGATATTTCCTGCCAGCAGCTCTGGTTTAGGAATGTACTTGTTCATGTACTTAGATTTAAGCCAGAAAGTCAAATGAGCCAACAGGATTTCAGATGGATGGAGCAGGTGCTTAACAATTGTATTGCAAACACCTGCCATTAAATCACAAATTAAGCTTCCAAATTATTACTAGCTTATTAAAAAATGAAAATATTCTCTTATTTGTATCTCCTGTTTGCTTCTGGAAGGTATATTTAGTCTACATTTTTAATCTTTTCATTACAACCATGAAGTCTTACTCTTGAGTTTCTTTCTTTTATCTTATTTAATATGGGCTAAAACTCTGAGAAGCACCAAGTTGCTGCACCTGAAACTTAAAGAAAGAGGGGGAAACAATTGAAAATACTGGCCACATGGCTTAATGTCGTGTATTGCTGCTGTGAAACCTTCAAGCAACTACTTTATATGATGATGCTGAAATGAAAATGGTAATTGGAGGCTGGGTAGGTAGTTTAGACCTGAGGAGCTGGTGATTTCTGGCTTTTTCCTTTATTCAGCAACAATGCCTTTAGCTGAAACATTTTCACAGAAAGCTACCTCCTCTGGAGGGCACTTAAACACCTGGGTAGTGACCTCTGAGACCTCAAGAAGAGGGATTTTGTATTTCAAAACTGACATTTCTTCAATGGCATTGATGTGCAGAGCAAATGTTTACGTGGAGCTCGTGAAGCTCAGAACCGTGAAATCATGAGAAACATGACTTGTGGGATCTGTTGAAATAATGATATTAGAAATTCATGTCCAATCATTTCTCTGAATTACCATAATTTTATTGCTTCAGGTTTAAATATTAACTCTTAAGCATTGTAAAGTAACCCAGGCTATCTGTGTCTGCTGCAGGATATTATACCTAACACTGCAAATCTGAAGCTACTCATCACTTGCTTTACTTCAAGAGGTGCTCATTCACATCATGATTAAATGTTCATATGTATATATTAAATGTTCAGTTGAATTTTCTGCCTTTATTGTAGCAAAGTAGTTAAACACAGCCTTACTCTTCATTATCTGAATTGTTCCTTGGGCTTCTCTGCTACTCCACGTATTTAACACTAAGTACTCACTGCCACACTTTGCTGGATCCGGGCTAAGGAGCTCAGTGCCTTTCAAGACTGAACCCTCAGTGAGCAAGCCACAGATGGCAATTTGTGCCAGGATACATGGGCTTGTTATTTAACATCTCAGATGGCTATTTGTTAGCACTTTTGGCTGGAAAGCTTTGACTGTTAATATAATCAAACACCTGCTCTCTGTCAGACCCGAGGCATTTATTTTCATTACTGTGGTTGCCTCAAACAAACGAGAGGACGGGTGTTGGAACTGACATCTTTGGAGATCTCTGTGTCCATCTGGTGCATCAGTTTGGAATAAATAATTTCTTCATCGTGGAAACAGGGTCTGATGCATCCTTTGGGAGGTGCAATGAGCAGGGTACTGAAAAATCATCCGTGGGAACGTTGCCTGTCTGAGGACTGCAAGATTTAACTCAATTTCAAAGACTCTTAAGGGAGGAAGGAGTCCAGGAGGCACGGAAATTAAATGGAAGTTTCCACCCTCAGCCCCTCTGGTTATAATTTTTGGCTATGTTTTTGAGTTACGGTCACAGCACGTTCATTTCCCAAGGCTGTTGTCCCTCACAGTCCTTGGCAGGGTTGGCCACCTCGGGCTCCTGGCTTCCTTCTTGCTTCCCAACATTCAAAAAGCAAAAGTAGCTGGAAGGACATGGGGTATTGCAGGGCATCTGCAGCTCTGGACAAAAGAGAAGAATATAGAAGACAGAAAAATCTAAAGGAAACAGTAAGATGAGAAGAGGAGGGAAAAAAAATAAGGCACATAGGACAAAGGAAAATGAGGAAAAAATCAAAACCAACAAAACATTGAACGTGTCTTGAGGGATGCAGTAAGTAACCTTTCTGTGACATCTTTTCCACAAGGCACCACTGATCAGGGAATGAAAAACAAGACAAGGGAGATGAAATCTGTGAAAATATTTTCTGTTTCTTAGCTGCAAAGGTAATTCTGTGCCTTTATGCTAAATAACCCCATTACAAATAATTTTAAATTAGCTGGGATAGAAACAAGAGAGAGGTCAGCTAATGTTTGTTGAAGGCTGCCAAAGTCTGCAGCCAGCCAGGTTCAACAAGCCAACATTACAAAATTAAACCTAAAAAGCAGGCAGGACATGGAGAGGAAGGTAAATGTTCAGACAAGGTCAGTGGTGGCCGGGAGAAACCATTTTCAGTTCTTTAGAGAACAGTGTCCATCAGGTGCTAAGTATCTGCTGGCCAGGTACTGAGCTCTCTCTCGTTTCCTGGAGGACAGCTGGAGCCCATCACTGTCACCAGATAAGAAGGCTCACACCTGCATCTGCCTCTCCTGTGCCCCTGCACTGAAGATTGGTTGCCCCTTTCTGCTCTTCCCTCTCCCCTTTCCCATTTCCTGGCTGAATGTTTTATCTCTGGGACACTATCTCTTGTTTGTAGGTGTCATTGGCAAATGTAGTAGCTCTAGACCTGTAGAAAACAGTGACCTGGGATGAAATTTAGCTTCATTAAGCTCTTGTGAGCTTTGTTATGTGTTTTGGCAAAGTCAACACTTCAAATGCTCATGGATTGGTCTGCTAAGGTCAGCTTCAGTTCTCCTCCTGTATGCATGATCAGGAAGAGAGGCAGCCTCTCTGGGGTGGCCTCTGACTTCTGTGGAGAAGGAGATTGAATTGCCCAGCAATTCCTGCATCTCATCATCTACCCAAGCCAGATGTCTTCCACGGGGTTTGAGGAGCCTGTGCTAACTAAACAGGGAGGATTTCTGGAAGGTGAAACATATAAATGTTGTAGTGTAGGTTTAACTGTAACTAAGAGAGAGTATATAGCAGGATTCTGAGTTCCATCTCCCCTCCCCTCCTCAGTGGGGAGGGAGAGGGCATTTGGTACCAAGATGCTGCAGCAGCCTTTCCCAGCATGAAGCTGCTGGCCTTGCTTGTGCTGTGGATGTGCTAACCTGGGTGTCACAGGCCAGAGAGCTGTGAGATATGTAAACAGAACTTACTTTAAAAAGCCTCTGAAAAACTAGAAGGACAAATGTCTTCCTTCCCCAACTGATCCCCCATCACTACCAAAGAAATATAGTGAGAGAAGAGAGAGATGAAACACATCTCTGCTGCCCTCAAAATCTTCCTGCAAGACTCGTGCTGACTTTGCATTTCCCTTTTCTCTGACCACAGGGATGAAAGATCAGACCCAAGCTGGACAAGATGAGCACTGTTGGAGTAAGGGTCAAGCTGGTCCATGCCATAGTTCACTACATTATTGCTGCTTGTTGACATGTTCAGTGGCATTTAAGGACCCAGCCAGTTTCTCTCACAGGAAAGTCATATGGGTGTCTGGGATTTTCTGTCTTCTACTTGATTATTTTTTCTCTCTACATAGTAAGAATGCAATCTGTCACTGGATTATGTAAATTTACTTAGCAGAGAGATTTTTAAGACGGAAACAACTGTGTGAGAACTGTCTGCTGAAATCCTAAGGCCTTTAGGTCTGTGGAAGTGAGCTGTTGCTGGGGAGGTTGAGTAACATACTCTGCACAGCACAGCCAATGCACGAGGAGGCAAACAGCGAAGGCAAGTGACTCATTCCTTTCTTTTTCTATCGTGCACGTGTTTTATTTTTAATCCTATCTATAGATAACAGGGTTTTTTTAGAAGCCAGTTTACTGAGGAGTTTCTCTGCACTGTTTTTCTTTTTACAGTGTAATGCCCCTGATAAATTTTTGAGGCATAGCATTGTAACGCTTGCTAGAAAATGAAAACATTGGGAATTAATGTTTGGGGCTGGGAAAAAAACATTTGACCACTCAGGGCAAAGGGTCTTCCATAACCCCAGAAGTGGTCTGTGCTGCTTGTTGCTGCTCTTAGCCATGAGTTTCACTGGCATTGGAATGTGACCGGGAATGTCAAGAAACATTATGCATTCCCCAAATCCATGATGCCTCTAACAGCATAGCTGGAAGCAGCCAAAAAAGCTGCTGATGGATCTCTTATAGTTTATTTTCTTTCACAGTGGAAAAATAAGCAAGAGGATGATGTGAACATACCAATAGATACAGCAACTGGGGTTGCTTTTATCCCTCTCTCTCATCCCCCACTTAGCTCAGGAGAGCCAGTGAGCTTCCTCCAAATGTGACCCATATCACCATGGTCTGTTGGAGGAGGATTTGTATCAAGTAGCACAGATGTTTGTGGGATGACTCCACACCCAGAGCTTCTTCAAGTACACTCATGTATTTATGTGGGAGTGTGTGGGTAGATGTGAGTGACTGCATGGATGTTCTGACCTACCATGCAATGTGGCATCTTCTACCGAGCTCTGGTCTCAGTGCTGCTCTACCTCTGAGTCATCCTATGGATTTCTTCTTCTTGGAGGTTATTGGCAGTGGCAGAGAAGATGGAAAGGGCGAGACTTTGGCAACAGACGGTGGCTTCTTCATTGCAAAGCATCCAGGAGTTTAGTGGAGCCAAACTGGACGGGCGTGCAGCAGATGTTTGTGGCTATTTCTCATTTTAAATCAGATTAGAGTGATGTAGTGATTCCATCCATTAGGGATTGTCCTAAAGTAACAAAGGATATTGTCTGTGATAGCTCGTTCAGACAGCACCGTAACAAGAGTCGTGGCGTCTGCTTCCAGCCCTTCCCAAGCCAGACTTGCTAAGCAGGCACTGATTGCACCCCATAATCTCTCCCTACGTCTCCTAATTGTTTGTTCCAGCCTTTCTTCAAAGGGCATTAAATGCAAAGCACTGGAAAACATTTTATTTGACCTTTCAAAATTAACTAAATGTTTTAAAAAATGCAGGAGTTAAGAAATATCTCCAACTCTTTAATGCAGAGACAATCGAGGACAAAGCAGAGAGAGCAATCTCATGGCATTTAGCTGTGGGACTAATTTGCAGTCACATGCCATAGGTCTGAAATCCCTTGCAGTCATTGAAACATGGTAATGGCAAAGCCTGAACCTTCAAGCAGAACCACAGAACTTATATATATATAAAAAAGAATCTTAATTTAATCATCTAAAGAAAGGTTGAGGCACTGGGCTGGAAATTCAAGAGGTCCAGGGTCAGTCTCCAGTCCTGCCAGCAGACTCTGTTGTTTCTCTGCCCGAGTCCTATGGACTGTCTGTGATGTAGTTTAGAAAGTGGGGATAAAAGTAAAATGATGGGGTTTTCTACTTAAAAATCAAAACTAAAAGAAAATTGTCCCCGAGACCAACTTGAGGAAGCAGTTAAATCACTGAATGAACTATTTTCATCAAGCAGTGTTGCATTTTCAGGATTTTCTGGTTTCCTAGGAAACACAAATTTGCCATCACCCAGTCTCTCTGCATGCCCTGCCTGGCTGAGCAAACCCACCCACCGAGCTACGAGGGTCTTGCAGCGGCTCTGGACGGGCAGAGCTCGTGTCAAACATCCACAGGGTCATTTCTGGGGCTGGCATCAGCAGGGTGCAGGTCACTGCAGCATTCCTCGGCAGGACATGTGAAGGAAAGACAGAGTAGAGGTGTAGTCAGGAGATCTGTTTTCAATTTAGATTGAGATTTTCGAGTAACAGGAAAAGCCCAAACCATTCCAGTCCAAAGAGGGACAGTTTTTGTTTCTGCTACGTGATTTTACTTTATGGAAATTGGAAGTTTACAGTGTTTGCCTTAAACCATGAGGAGTATTTAATATTTGTAAGATTCCTGGGTGGAAACATATGTCTCCTTCATGAAACAGATAACACAGCCAGCTGCCCTCACTGTTCCCTGTCTTCCCCTGGAGATCAGTAGCCAAGGGGTACTAATTCTCTCTGGCTCTTATTCAGGTTAATTATTTCACTTCAGATGCCATAATACAGGGAACTGAGTCTATAAACCTACTGGTTCCTAAGGAAACAGTAAATCTGAGAAGTCCTTATCTGAAAGTAATAGAATTTTTCCCTTTGGTAGCTGACAAATTTTTAAATTGATTCCCTGGCTTAATTTGTAATGATTTTAAAAGATAATTTTCAAAATAAGAAAATGTGTGTTTTTAAAGTCATTATCTCTTCAGTATTTTAGGTCCTGTCTCCAGCTGAAAAAGTATAAATGCTTTAAACAGGAACAAAATGTTTTCAAATGACAGGAATTAAACTTTTCAGCTACACAGAACTGATGACAAGAAATCTGATTTCTGTTCCATGCAGATTTTCAAAGTGTTGCTAGATTGTCCTGATGCACAACATGAAACATTTCCAAAATCTTCCTGTCCTTCGGGGAACAGGAAAACTTCTCCCACTCGCTTCTTGTCGCAAAAAGAGGTATTTCATATTGGACTTGAAAAACATTGACAGATTTCCTCCTTCAGTCGAAGGAAGGCTGCGTGAGTTTATGTGTTTCAAAGAAAATTGATATTCTGGCAGACAACATTAATGTCTATGTGTGTATCTTTCAAAATGCAGTTGTCATCCGATGCAACTGCACTGTGAATCATATCCTGAAGAGCTAGAGAGGGTTTGGGCTATGATTAAAATGGGGTTGTTTTGGTTTAGTTTGTTTATTTCCAGGAAAAATTTGAATCTAGTGAAAAGTTAAGTGTATTATTATTTGAGATTTAATTGCTACGACTACTGAAAAGCTGAAAGCTCTAAAAGTAGGAGCCTCGTGATCTGAGTTCAGAATATTTTGAAGTGGATAAATATCAGCGTACAGTGGGTGAGGTTAGAGAAGAGCTTTGCTGGCCTGAATTTAGAAAACACTCAGTTCTGATGAAAAATAAGAAAGGTCCCCTTGGTTATGCAAGAAGAGGGGGGAAGCATCTCACTGAATAATCCTGGTGGATTATACAGACCCAGTGCAAGTCCAGTATTAGCCACCAGCCACCAGCTTCACATCTGGAATCGGGAGGCAGAAGTCAGAGAGTGGGTGGCACTCATTAAAAATAGATGTGCTGAACAGTTAAGGTGATTATTGGTCCTGATTTGCAGGATTAGACACAGGGACCAGTCTGTCAGGCTATTTCTTCCCTTGACTACACAAAAAGCATCTCCAGGGCTCAGGCAAAAATCAATTTTATGGCCAGGGAGGGGAGAGGGCAGCGTTTGGGAGGAGGAGAGAAAGACACCTTCCCTCTGCTCTCCTGACCTCCTGCTCCCTGGCACAGCAACGTTTGAAGCCAGAGCTGAGCCCATAATCATTCCTGCCGAGATTTATCTGGCTTAAGCACTGTAGATGTAAATTATTAACATGATCTCACTGCCTGATGCTGTGAAATCTTTGCAGCTGGATTTATATTGTGTTTGTTGAAATTGCAGGGTACCGGGGAATTTGTGGGTTTGCCTCTTTGGCAATGAGGGGAGACATGAGAGCGATGGACAGCAGTGGATGCAGTTCAGAGTTTGAAATGAAACATGTCAGCAGGAGTACCCAGTTGGACAGAAACAGAAATATGCAATAATCTGACTGGGAAACCCTTGTTTTCCTTGTTCCTGCTTCTTCCTTATGCTTATTTAGAAGAGTGCTCTGATTTGCAAGAAAACACTTTGCAGATACTGCAGGGCAAGAATAGCTTCCTATTCAGGAACAGCAAATTATGCCCTTTTTGTGACTAAACTTACAGATTGAATAACCACAGGTATTTATTTCCTAACAATCCATTTCCCTTCATTTACACAGACAACGACAGAACAAGCAATTTAAAATAGTAAGCACATGCATAAAAATGACATTTGCTCTCTGCCAGGGAGGAAGAGTTTCATCCATCAAAGAAGCTGTTACAGGTAGTTTGCCCAGATCTTGCTAATTTTAATAGTTACAAGGATTTTCTCATCTGAATCCTGTGTTTACTGATAGCAGATGAATATTCCATTGAATGATTTAAGCACTTAGCTTTCAATTGGACATCAATTCAACTGCTGCACCATCAGACCTGCACCTCAGGAATGCCAGTTCAGGCGTCTTATTTGGTAATTGTTTCATCAACTCTTCCTGCTGAATTGCTACATGAATTTTGTTTTACCTGGGGTTGTGTCTTCCTGTCATTACATTTTAGACAAACCTTTCAGCTCAAGTGAGAATAAAAAGAAATACTAAAAAGTAATTAAAAAAAAGGGGGACTTTTTCAAATTGGGTTTTTAACGCTCCCATGTGTGGCTTGGACAAACCATTTTAAGATCCTTTTCCACGTTCAGTCAGATGCTCTCCTGAGAGCTGACAAAAGCCTAACCTTCAACAGCAGTCACTTCCCCCCTTGCAGAAGCAGATGGATTCGAAGGGGATCCACATCTCAGCAGCACCCAGAAGCCCACACAGTGAAGCCTTTGCAGGCAGCAGCTCTTCCTAAGCCTAATGGCTGCACACAGGGTGCGATTTGGAGACAATCTCACTCAGTGCTTTCCCTGTAAATAATAATAAGATACAATGGATCTGTGGGCATTAAGTTCTTAGGAGGCGGTGATGTCATCTCTGCAGATTCAGGGCACTATTCACTTGCTTTTGGGAAACATTTTATAGTTATATAATATTCCTCAATCCATGTTCTGGATCAGCTTTGTTCCATCAGGCTTTTCCCATTACTCTAATAACTTCTGGCCCCAGCTTCACAAGTTTATTTGAAATATGCAAATAGTTTTTAAAAACAAAACAAAAAAAAATCCTACATATGAAAAACACCACACTGGGAAAAAAACCCAAACAAACAGGGAAACCAGCATCTTCTAAACCATAATCATCACTCACGTGGATATAGATAATAGGGGCTGTTTAACTGAGGGCAGCTTATCTGCAGAAATATTAATGCCCTCCCTGTTATCTAATTCAGCATAATATAAGGGGATTTAGTGGAGATTAAGAGAGAAAGTGGGAGAAGGATTTATATTCCTTTGGGCCGTGCTTGTGCTCCCAGGAGTTTTGCCATCGCTTCCACTGGAAGAGCCAATTGCTCCCAAAGGAGTAAAAAAGAATGGGAAAGAGGCGTGCTCTGACACCGGAGTGAAAAAGTCCTGCAGAAAAAAGCAGCAATTGTTCAAGTTTCAGACTCCCTGCCCTGCTGCTGGAGGGAAATGTCTTTGTTCTCAGACCTGGATCCTGAGAAAAGGCCAGTACACCAGCAGCACTTAATTTTTAACAGTTCCCTTCCTCTGCTTGGAACAGAAATAGGCTCTGCAGAGATTTGCTCCTTCTGGATCCTACAGCCTGGCCAGACAGTGACAGAGTACAATTCTATAATATAATATTATCATATCAGTAGAATTAAATATACAGCTCCTTGGGGTGCTCTGGGTTCTGGGAAAGAAAAGCTGTAATACACACAGGCTGTATAGCCAACATTCCCCCGGTGAATGGATTAAGGTTTATGAATATGTATGGGTTTTATACAGGGAGAAACGTTATAGATATATGGGGAGTTTTCTCCAAAGTATGTTTCTATTTGTCCTGGACAGTTTGATGTGATTTGTGGTGTATCTAAGGTTCAAGTCCCCAAATTTACCATTGCAGTCACGAATTCAAGAAGTCTGCCTACCAAATGTCTCCAGTAACAATGTGAAATATTAGGCTAACATTTCCTTAGATGCTCATCAGTCTCCGAGCATAAAGTATCACCTTGTTTTCTAAAGGTTGCATCTTTCCAGTAGCATTTTGAAGACGTGAGATGAGTCTTTTCATTGCAAACTTACTCTTGATCAGTCATTTCTAAGCAGAAAAAGCCTTATGCAAGGTCAAGCCACTATTCTGTGGTTTTAGTAAGACTTCAGCTGGTGCCAGGAACAGACTTGTGTAAATTATATGGGAGCCTGATTGTGTTAAATGGCCTACCCAGTGATAGAAGTTTTCTACAGCATCTCAGATTGTGTGTGAAATGCAAAAGTTGTTGGTTTTTTTTCCCTGTGGATGTGGCACTGGTAGATGTGCACAATTTTACCTTGAAGAGGCTGAAAATAGGATACCTTCAGGGTAGAATGAAGGCACCGGGCTATTTATGACATTTGATCTTAGGGTTATGCTGAATGTCATTGATCATTTTGGTTTTAGCTGAAGAAAAGCAGATTATGAAACTCAATACTTCTTGTTCCAGGCTGTAGAGTGAAACAAACACCACCTTTCCACAGATATAGCTAAGGATGTTTGAAGGGCAGGAACAATCTTAAAATGTGAACTTTAACTGTGGGAGGCTACCTATATGGTCACCCTTCTGCATCTCATGAGTGTGGAAGTCCATGAGTGTCTGTCCTTCCCAGGACTGCCCTAGACTTCTGGCCATGGTCCGTTAGCGATGTCATTTGTGACCAGGGATCATGGACATTAGCTGTTTGGAAGCAGTTTGGGGGGAAATCCATCCAGGTCACCGGGTTTTACAGCCTGCTCATTTATATTGCTTATTATTCTAAACAAAAAGTAGTAATCCTCTGATAAGTAAAAGAAAAAACCAGTCCTGGATAAAATAGTGTAACTGTGCCGTTGGCTCATTTGCATTCGCAAATGGGAACTATTGTGTTTTGTGCAAGTGAGGGTTGTGGCCTCTCTCTGGTCAGCTTAATCCAGCCAGTGATCCCATAATCCATGTTACATTTACTAGCTTCCCCTTCTAATCGGTTTGGAGTCGACATGATTTCTTCCAAATGTTAATGAAAACCAGGGAGCGCTTACTGGGGAAAGCAAATGGAAATAAAATCCACATTTCCAGCCATCATTACAGCTCATGTCTGACTTTGGGTTTATGTCGTAGTATTGTGGCAAGCTTAGCTTCTGGTCTTTCTTCTTTTCCGACCTGGAATATTTAAGGAGTTTGACATAACCAAGAAAATTCTTGCTTAGGAAATCAAAGAAACTGCTTCCTGTGTACTCCTCAAGTATAAATAAACTTTGTAGTTTCTTTCCAAGATATATGAAAATTATGTGCAGATTCATAAACTTCCTCTGTTTGCCACCCCATCTTCTTTGAGTATGTGCATCCTTCATGGTTGCCTTCATGGCTAATCCCATGAGCATCTTTTGAACCAGCCATGCCACCCCGCTCTCCTGATACTTATTCCTTCCCCAAGACATCCCTGTGTGGACTTGTGAAGCCATGAGGTAGGTTCTCACCAGTACCCCTTTTCTGGAACAACCACTGCTGTAACTCTGATGCAACATCTATTTCTGGTGTCTATTTGTACATTTTTATTGCAGCTCGGTGTCGGAAGATAAGTGAGATGCTGTCATCTCTTCTGTTTTTAATAGCTGGAGGTCCTCAGGGGAGAGGTCTGGTAGACTCATAAATCAAATGGGAATTCAGTGTTGTAATAATGAATATAAAACTCAACCAGCCTTGCTGTCAGGGCTAGTGACATGGCATTGCAGAGTGTGTCACCACTTTGGCTTCTGTGGTGCCTGTCCTGAGACCAGAGATGTGTTTCTGCTATACTCCCAGCTGAGATTTTCTGAGGGGGACTCATTTCCCAGGAGCACAACCTCTTTTGACACTGCTGAGGAGAATCTTGGCCACAAGAATGGTCTGTGTTCATTAACCTGATGGAAGAAAAGAGGTGTTTATCTTTTGAACTAATTCCCTCTTGATTTATTTTCCATCTGAAGGCAAATTCTTGGATGACTTGTTAATTTGTAACCTTCTGTAAATCACCATATGTGAAGCAATCTGACTTTCCTTAAATCTGAAATGAGAACCCTAAATCAGGCCTCCCCTGTAACAGTCTGCAGCAGGTTTCACCACCACCTTCCTTTAGTCATTCCTGACCGAGTTACGTGTGGAGACGCTGAGTTTAATTGTGTTATTCCTGGCAAAGAAGGGGAAAAAAAGCAGAGGAAAACTAGTTCTAACAATCCAATTTGTGAATTATAACTGTACACTTGAATCATGTTTCTCTTTCCCCAGATGTGGAGAATTTTAAGAGTGTCTCATTACTGACCACTAATTAAATCTAATGTGAAAGAAATGTTGGATGAAATCCTGCCAGCGTTGAAGTTTCTGCCAAGGCTCCCATTGACTTCAGTGGGACTCAGATTTTGCTTTCTGAGTTTTGGGCTCTTCTGAAGAAGATCATTATAATTATTTATTATCTGGTGGCATCTGGGATCTCCAGTTAAAGCTCAGGACAAATAAAGAGGCTATTAGGGTTTTTTTTTACATCATTACACTCAGTGTGAAAAACAGAAGAAACCCTTGAATGAATCAGCTAGGCAAGGTGGGAAGAGGTGGGGAGAGGAGCTGACCTGGAGACTAACAAAGTTTGTCCTGATGGTGAATAGTTTTTAGAAAGCATAACCAAGTGCTTTCCTTTCACCATGGCTAAAGTGTCCTCCTAGAACCAAATGATTTGTTCGTTGAAGACAGTGTCTTTTCAGAATGAGTGTTTGGATCTAGAAGAATTATCAGTCCCAAATGAGAGGGTACAGTGTCTTTTCAGGAAAGCCAGCCATCCCAGGCCATGCTGGTGGGAGTTAGGTGTCTAGGTGTTATCTGGCAGTGAGGACTCACACCAGAGGGATCCGTAGTAACACCCACAACACGGAGGAGAAAGGAGTAGAGCTTGTGAGGTCTGGCTTGAGCATCTGTAAGAGCTGCTGCAAGCAGTATTTGTGAAAATCCATTATATTGTTGTCCTCAGATCTGTGATATTTACAACCATGTTCTGGCTTGACTGTGACTTTCCTAATTCTTTCCTAAAACTCATTTAAATTCTTCACTGGTTTGTTTTCCTCTTCCCTGTAGCACTCCCTGATCTATGTAGTTCAATTAAAAGGCAGCATGAGGGCAGCATCTACAAGAAGTTGTTTATTTCTGCACTTTGTTGTGAACAGTTCTATAAATGCTCAGCTTCTAAAGCAACATATTTTCCACTTCTTTTTACTTCTCTCTCCCCTAAGCTGCTAAAACTTTGCTTTAAAACACAGTGTGGATGACCAAATGTGTGCCCCAGTACCCGCCTGTCACTAGAAAGTGAATTTTCCAGGCTAACAGGGCAGATACCAAGTGTCTCAGATTTGGTTTCCCAGTTTTCCTCTGCTCCTGGTAGCAAACAAAGGAGATTTTTCTAACCGTGCTTTACCTTTCATCAGCAATTCTAGACTAGATGCCTTCTTGTTTCATCTGCAAGGTTAATTGCAGATGAAAATGGTTGTGATTAGGTCTCTTTCACAGCATCACTGTCTGTTTGCTGCCTTTGTTGGTTTTTTCTATGCAGATTTCAATGTGTTCCTACCAGCTGCTGCCATTCAGAGATGAAGGTCTCGGGCAGAGTCTCCTTGCTGGCTGCCCAGGGTGATGGGGGAACCTGGGGGAAGCAGAGGAGCATTAGTCTGAAGAGCAGATGTGTTGGGCCAGGGCTAACTTTGAGAATGGGCTTTGAGAGTCCTTGGTGATGCTGGAAGTCAGACATCTCCTACCAGTAGGTTTCTGTTGAGACTTAGTAAACATTTTGTTTTGTACAAACTCTTTCTAAAGTGCTTTTCCTGTATTTAGTGTACATCGTGATTTGTTTCTTGTTGCTTTTTTTTTTCCCCCAATTATGCTTTAAACATAATTGAGTGCTTGTTTACATAATCACTTGAAGAGAGATCTGTGCCCTTAACCTGTACTACTTAGTCTGGCTAATTACAAACCAGCTCAGTAATTCCCTCTCATTTGTGTTGACTTTATATCCCTGAAGAAAGATTGCTTAACGTGGTGATGCTTGAAAGGCTCGACTGTAGAACATCACTGCCTGATCATCAGAAGAGCTCTCATTTCAACTGTAGTGTGACTGCTTCCTGAGGAAGGGTAACAGTTTGTCCTAAGGAGTTTTTAATGCTTTAACTGCCCCAGGGGTGCTGCTTGGGGTTGTCATTGAAATGTGGAGAGATGTTTCTTTTGCAGTAAGGGAAGCCATATGAGTTAAAATACAGGGAGCAAGCCCTGTATTTTAAGCAGTTCATCTATCCAGCTGATGTTAAGAGGTGTCCTAATGTCTGTGCAGTGTCCTCTGTTCTGAGAGGGACATTCAGTGGTAAAAATGGCAGTGCATCAGAAGCAGGTTATACGTTCAGAAGAACCAGATGCAATTAAAAAATATTAATAATCCCATTGCCTTTCATCTTCTTTTTCTCCCATTTTCTTCTGTAGACCGTGTGGTTTATGCCTGTGAAGGCAAATCTGAATCACAGGTTGTCAGTGGGGTGTGGAAATCAGCACAGAGCTTTTAGCTGACATTAATGGATGCTGTAAGAGACTGAAAAGCAGCCAGAGTCCCAGGTCCCTCAGAGTGGCTTCAGCAGCAGATAGTGCAGCAGAACAGGAACCCATCTGCAGAGCCGAGCTGGGGCTAAGGACCCAGTTTAGCCAAGGGCCCAGTCTCCACACCATGGGACTTGATGCATCAATTGCCTTTTGGAAGCAGGAGTTCTCCCATAGCTCCTTCCTCTCAGCTTACTTATCCAGGTGTTTCCACGAGTCATTCCGTGGACAACTGTGTTCAGTCAGCAACGACTCTGAATCTTCTTCCTCCTATCAAGAAAGCATCATATTCATGAATGTTTTGCTCCATTGGAGCAAAACTCTATCTAATTTGGACAGTAACACTCTTTAAAAATGTCTAGAACACTCTTAAATCTCTTGGCAAAGACTGAGCCCCCAGGCAGTTCCAGTTTGCAGTGCCCTGCGGTGCCTTCAGAAGGTGGAGGATCCTTGCAAGGCTGTTTCTATTGTGACATTTTCTGCACAATAAAAACACTCATCCTTTCAAGTTAAATCAACAGTTGTAGCAAAATGGCTACAAGAATTCAGTCAGATCCTCAATTGCCTTTAAAAGAAGAGAAAATGCTGTGACATTTGAGGATGACACTAACAGCATCACTAAAATAAAGTAAATGAATGTTATCTATTTTTCTGAGTGGCTTTTAGAGCATTTTTAGAATGCTTTTTGGATTGTTACTGCTGAGGAGTATTAACAAAGTACCAAACATCTATATCCACATAATTCATCTTCTGCAGTATTTGTCCTGAAATAATGGAAGATCAATTCTATCTGGGAATGGAAGAAATGAAGCATTAGAAAAGATAGGATGCTATCAAATAAGGATTTAAACAATTTTCTGACATTAGAAAATGTGAGATTGTAGCTTCCAGTACCTTACTCAAACAGGTGTGATAATGCTGTGAGGGGTCACAAGAAACGTAACCACAGCTGGTGAGCTGCTAAGAGCTTGTGTAAATAGATTTAATTTCCAAATGAAATCAGATCTTGCTCAAAATTAACACTCTCCTCTGCATTCGTCCCTAAATGGCAAATTTCTTAAGTTGGTGTTCTGATTTTAAGGCCTCCACTGCAGAAGTTTATGGTTTACACTTGCACAAAGCAAGCCTGGATTTGAGTTAAAGCTGGAATCTCAGAGCAGGTGGCTTTCAGGGAATTTAAGGATTTAATGTGAACTTTGTCTAACAACCTAGGGTGCTCTGAAAAGAGATAAAAAAAGACCCCACTTTATATATGAGTATAATGCAACACTTTCCAGCTTTTGATGAGGTCTCAGAAGTCCCTGACTGAAGTCTCAGTGGAGGACCAGTTACAATCAAGGCACAAGAGTCCCCCAAAAGAGCCTGTTTGTGGAATTGCTACTTTACAATTAGCTCAGCACAATCCTTCCATGAGGAACTGCAGGACCTTATTTGCAGCATCTGGTGGAATAATTGCACCTCTTGGTAGTTTTTATCTCTCTGCTCCTTGTTCTCAGTATATTCATTAGTTAAATGGCTCAGCTTGTTTCAACGTGGCCCTGAACTGAAGTGAGCACTACATCATACTCCTCATCCTCCCAGCACATTGCTTTGAACTCACACAGATTAAAAGGCTTCCTCTCAGCTCATCCTCTCTTCGTGCCTTTGCTGTGCCTTTGCTTGTTCCTGTTCTGGAGACAATAGTGCAAGTTGAAAGGCTGAATGTTACCTCTTGACTTGCAGGTGACAGGAAAGCACCAGCACAGCAGAGGGTCAGAGTCACAGGGGTGTGGGCACACAGGGTGTCCAAAGGATGAGGGCTTTGGAAATAGCTGCAGTTTTCCTTCTGGAGACAGGAATGGTACAGATCAGGGTGAGCTAGGGGATGTGGGGATGAGGAACTGGGATACTGAATGGAGCTGTCAGGCTGGTAGGCAAGAAGGGATGGAGGGAGTGTGGAATGGCAGTCCTTGTTGGAAGGGTGATATGGGGAGGGCCAGGAGGGAAAGGGCTCCCAGCCAGGGTGATGTGGGCACGTGTGGCAGGCCAGCAGGCCCTGCAAATGGCACTGCTTTGCTGCAGAAGGTCCCCTGTGCTGCTCTGCAAACGTCTCTGCTGATGCCTCTCAGCAGGAAAAGGCAGATGGACAAAATTGAAATCATCTGGAAAGAAGCAGCGATTGAGGGAAATTTTAATGCAGTAGTTTTAATGGTTTCCCATTTCCTCCTGGGGAAATATGGAACTAATTAAATCTGTGACATTCTTTTAACTCAAACAAGAAAAAGTGCTTCACATCATCAGGGGTGTTGACTAAACATACATTTTGCTGATGGGGGAGGGGAGAGTTTGTAAATGAAATGTGAAAATACCTGCTTATCACCTTTCTGAATTCCAGACAAAGCTGTTGTTGACCTTGATGAGGACAAGAGGCATTGATCAGTATTAGTGTCAGCAGGAGCAGGACTTCTTATGATACAATAACAATAGTATTAATAATAATACTTATTTTAAGGTGAGGGCTTGTGTTTAAAAAGCTACTCAGAGGAATAAGTCTTGTACCTCCAATACAAGACATTGGGTAAGCATGGGCTTGCTTGATCTGTTGCATATGAGGTCCTGGACATCTCAGAGTAAACAGTCTCAATGGGTAATCCGGAGTTCCATCCGAGTCTGGGATTAAGCAGAGATTGTCCCATTAACCACTGAGAACAGAAAGGTCCCGCACACATCTGGAAGCCACCCTCAGTTCTGGCTGCCTCATCTCAGGTTTTGCTTTGCTTTACACAAACAGATGCTCCCGTGCCACTTGTTGCCTTCTAGCACTGGTAGTACCAGTATCTCAGCGGCCAAGGGAATCGGGGGGACTCTGTGGAAGGAGGCATCTGGTTTCCACGGAGCCAGCAGAGAGCCGGGCGCTGCTGGTGTCTGCCCTTAAGACAGTCCCTGCCTTTGGACAAAGCTGAGGAATTTGCTCGGTGTCTCCTCTCATTGCAAGGCAAGTGTGCCAAGGATTTGACAGCTACACTTCACTGCTGGCCCACATCACGTACCGCCCGGCAAATCTCATCATGTCTGGTCCCGCGGAGTGGCAGGGGACCCTTGGGGCTATGTTTTGCTTGGTCTGCCTGATCAGCTTTGGTGCTCGGCGCTCCCTGATCTGTGTCCGGTTTCCCAGCAGCATCTGTTGTGTCTAATTGGAGATTATTCCAAGTGTCACAACAGAGACCAAATCTGACAGTTCAGCTGAGCACTGAAGTAATGAGTTAAATAATGCACCTTGGAAAAGTTAATCCTTAAATATCCGTTAGACATATCTTGTTTTCCAGGTCAAAGCAGAACTGTATTTAACCTTTTAGAGGAATTCATGAATTTAGGGATGGGGGACAAAGAGAGGACAGAGCAGTTTGTAGAGTGTACAGTCTCACCTCATGGTGCAAGACTGACTTGCTCCTACTGCGGAAGATGCAACAAAAACTGGGTATTGTTTCACTTCTCCCACATCTTGTCCCAGCAGATGACAGCCAGACACAGAAATAAAACAAAGTACCATATTGAAGAGATATTAAATCCTTCTGCCAACACTTGGCTTCATTTTTCTAGTTATTGATTGCTGTCAGGTCCTGTCTGGAGGAGGATACAGAATCCTGGTTTATGACAGCTCACAGAAACATTGAATCTTGAGTCTTGCTCTGAGCACTTTTCTGTTCTGCCACCTCTCCCACAAACACTGTGACTTTATTGCCTAGATCAGTGCTCCCAGTAGGCACAGAGTTAAACCCTGTCTCCCTGGGGACGAGCAGAGAGGCTGATGGAAACATCCTGCTGCGGTCAGGCCACGTCATCTGAGGTGAGCACGTGTCTGTGACTCCTTTGTGCAAGGTGCAGCGCAGCCTGTCACACCACACACACACTCCAAACAGATGGGAAGCCACCATGCCAGACTTTCTTTACTCTTTGATTTCAGCAGCAACCTCAGAGAGTCACACAACTCAACGTCTAGTTCCCTAAGCCCCCTTGGACTGTCCTGTGCCTTATGTGCTCTACAGATAAATCCAACCCACCCTCTCCCATCTGGAGTAGCTTCTGCTTAACCATCTCTCCCAGGAGGCTGAAAGAACCCATTTTCTCCAAGAAGGTGAAAGAAGTTGGCAGCAAACTACTCAGGCCAGTAGATGTAGCAGTCTGGGGAGTTTGTCTATCACAAGATAGCAACATAATTCCTGCATTGGTCAGTCCAGTCCTCCCTATGAGCCTCTTTACCAAATGTAGGGAGCTGTTCATAGGTTGAAACCTCATTCAGTGCTTTCTTACCTTTGTTCCACTTTTCTCCATCTATTTCACACACGGAGAGACGTGCAAGCCCAGTGTACACCTCTTTCTTTGATCTCTGCACCAGAAAATCTGTATCAAGTCAGCTGCACATTTCTAAGGAGATTAAATTTGCTCTTGTGGTTCATCTGAAGCCTGGCAGATCTCCTTTGTGTGCTTTGTGGTCCAGGATCCCAAACCAGCAAAACCCTACAGCCCATCTGACCTTCACCTGAAAATTACTGAAATGCTCTGAGCTTGTAATTTGATTTTTATCTTGGGATTGCTTTTGGAAAATAGGCCTTCAGTCCTCGTGTGAAGAGGTGGAGGCCCTTTGGCATTTATGTGTGATGGAGACATAAGGACCTAAGGTAGGACATTAGTTCAGATGGCAAACCAGGGACATAGCAGAGGGATTTTGAGAAAGTTGTGTGTGGCAGAGTGTCTCCTCTTTGGCTCCCTGAGGTTGCAGGTTCCTTTTCTCTTTCTGTGGCTCAGCCTAAGTTCAAGGGAAGATACGTAGCCAAGAGAGGCACCTGGAGTGCAGGAAAGTGCAGGAACTTGAGGGAGAATGTTACCGAGGTTTGAAGTGATGTGGGACTTGTGGTTGCAAGCAAAACAGACTGCTTTTCCCCAACAGTAAGTGGGGAAGGGCCATTTGGGGATCCACCCTGTACTCCTGGGTTCCAGGAAGCCACTTTGCCACAAAACCACTATGTGACAGGAGGTGAAGGCTCTGAACCAGCTCTCGGTCTGCTCGGCTCAGCTCCCTCCCATAATTAACAAAAGAAATGCAGAATTCTCTTCCAAATCTCAGCTCTTTGCCCACATGGCAAGGAAAAGAGCTAGAGTCACCAAGTCACATTACCATCCAGTGGTCAACATCATAAGAATGCATTTGTCAACTCATTTGTCCAAACTTTTTCTTGTCTGCGGACTGAAGCTGAAATGCTGTGGTGCTCGGGGTAAAAAGGGATTTTTATATGAATCCCTTTTTTGCTTTGGGTTGCTATATTGAGCCAGGCGTACCCTGCGAGCTATATCTGAGTGTCATTAGAGTTGAAAATAGTCTTGTGAGGTCAGCAGTCCAACACAGAAAGGAGCCACCATCAAAAATATTCTTTTGGACCGTGCCCATCCTCTCTCATCAGTGGCAATGTTCCTATTTCGATGCAAATCTTTTATCTGGTAAATGTCAAATGTCAAGGTAAAACATGATGAAAGGAGTGGGAGGAAGAGGAAACTGTGCCTGGTGCTCCTTTTCTTCTGCACTCTTTTGTAGTCTTTCTGCAAGCTGAAAGTTTGTTCAGACTGTGTTTCCTCTGAATAAACAGCGTGTTTATTTATGGTGTCTGATGAGAAATTAAGCCACTGATAGCTTTGATTTGCATATTTATTTGTGGCTTGTGGTTTTTTCAAGACAAATAGAGAGCAGTTGCTTGTATGAATTTGAAATCTATTACAAGTGTCCCGATTCTTGACTAGGGGGTGTTTGGTGAAATACTCTGCCTGAAAAATGAATTGCTCTTTTTGATCCTTTCAATCTGTCAGGAAGAAAAAAAAAAAGGAAACTAAATAAAACAAAATGCAAAACAAAACAAACAAAACCCACAACAACAAACAAAACTAAAAGAAACAAAGTGAAATGAAATTAAATGAAATGAAAAGCAATAAACCACTACCTTTTTATTCAAATGGGACTGAGGGGAATCTAACCTGCTGTGGGAAATATCCTGGCTGGTGTTATTTGTGGGATCAGCAACCTGGCAAAGCTGAGAGAGATAATCCCAAGGGGCCAGCTCTGATTTAGGTCCCAGGGCTGAGGGGATAAAGGGATCTCTCTGCTACCATAAAGTTAGGGATGAGCAGGGATTTTATATCATGTTGATGATCTTGATAAAGCCATTTTGCCTTCTTCTGCCAGTGACTTGAATTGCTGGAGTACTACAGCCCAGAGGGCTATGCTAAAACGCAGCGCCTTCAGCATCGATCCGCCCCTGGTGCTTCAAACCCCAGGCCCATCCTCCTCATCCTCTCCTGTGTCTGCACTGCCATATTTATGCACTGCACGGAAGTAAATAGCGCCGGAGCTCGGAGGAACCAGGCGATTTGTGCTTGCTGCCATCAAGAGTACAGCTGGTGGTTAATCTTCAGCCCATAAAAGCTGCAACCGGTAATTCTGAAATACCCTGGCAGAAGCTGAACTGACTGAGCCATTGCTGCTGCACAGAGCTAGGAAGGAAGAGAGGAAAGTTGCCGTGTTTTTTCAATCCTTCCTCATAACCAGCCTTTACTTTGATGTTTCAGATGGCCCTAACATTGATCAACAGTTACAGCCCTCAGTTGCTGATGTTTGTAAATACAGCGGAGATTTTAATCCCCTGAAGCAAAAGGGCAGTTTGGAAGGAGGAAAGATTTATGTACAGATCCTGTCTCTGCTCCCACAGAACTGGGCAGCCCCTCAAGCTGCCCAAAATCAGAAAAAAAAATTGAATTTCATTAGCTTGTGATATATTGTGGTGATATCAAGGAAGCAGTGGTGGGGAGGAACTTCTGGCCATTTGAATTCTCTTTTTACTAAAGCGTCCTTTGTAAACCACTCACACTGACTTTATTCACAAACCTTTAAAACTCTGGGAGCCCTCCTCATCTCTGGGTTGCTCTCGATGCCCTCCACGTGGGAGCTAGCTCATGCCCTCAAATACCATTCCTCCCCACGATTCCCTCCCAGAAGTGGAGGTCACGGCAGGGGCCTCTCAGGGTGAGGTGCTCCCAGCAGCTGCCTTTTCTTCCCCTGAGCCACAAGGTCTTTGCTGACAGTTTTCTAGCTTTTGTGATCACTGGAATTCATCACTTTCAGCAGCAAACCAGCATCTGTGCAGGAAACACATCCTTGGTAGCTCAGCATCAAAGGGCTGCGTGCACAGAAACCACAGACAACCACAGCAAGCACCCCAGAGCCTTTCTCCAGGTCTAGCACTGGTGATGGGAAAGGCAAATCTCCTACAAATCATACCTGTGCTTTGAAAAGTTTGCAAGCAAACAGCCACGAGTCTCTGTTGTCCTTCACAAGGGCCTGCTGGTGCAGTGTCCCCCTGGCTGCTCTATGGGCAGGGCAATGCCCACGTTCAAGGTCGTCCCCAAGTGCCACAGCTATGGGGCAAACAGGCGTCTCCCCAGAAATAAATGTTGTGAGGAAAAGGGAAATGACAACCATTCTTAAACCTCCAACTCTGAATGGCCACAGTGACCTCAAAGCCCAAGCACCAGCTGATGTAAGGGGTACCCAGCACCACCCCATTGTTTCTTTCTTCTTGTCTGTCTGTCTGTCAGCAACCACACCAGTGCTTGCTGGGAATGGTCCTGGCTCCCACAGATTCCTGTAACAGGATTTAGCCAGCTCTGAAGCATGGGGACTGAAGGGACAGATCCACACCACAGTGCCCCCAGGGATGGTAGCTCTCTGCTGCCAAAGTGCTCCGGTGCTGGCTGCTAAGCCCATTTTTAAGCAAATATCATTATTTTAAGCAGTTCTTATTTCATTACTGTGGTAAAAGAGATTGTGGCCATTTAAAGGACTGTGATAGAGTCTGTAATATAATTAGATGATCCTGAAAAAGCAATACTGGAATTCAATCACTCTGAGCAATCCACATGAGCTTCCTGAAGGTAATCAATCTCTGTGTCAAAGGAAGCCCATTGTTCTTCAGCCCCCAGGGTCTCCTTCTCCTACAGCCTACAAAGGGCTTTTTTGTCAAGACCAACAAATCCACTTCCCCAGTTTATCTGAAGATCACAAAACAATGTCTGGACCATCCAAACAATTTGTCTTTCTTTAGGCATTTTGCTTTTATCCTTCTAGGTTTCAGTGTTTCCCTGTTCTGGAGATTGCTGCTGTACAAGTGATAATACTTTCCCTGGGATAAGGCTCTGCTGATCTTTACCCCAGTGTACAAAATCATTCTGCATTCAGAACAGGGTGCTGAAGGGCTGTGCTCACCTCCCTAACTCAATGGCTCTTCTAGAATTAGTGAAAAGTTATTAAAAATATAAGCCAGCTTCCAAGCTCCTCCTTTGGTGGCCTTAATTTAGAATTTGGCTTTTTATTGTCCTCTCCCACCTGTGCACTGTGAGATGTGATTTGTAAACATTGGCCCAGGGCTCGGCATTCATTCATTAATTCTACCAAGAATGTTCTGTTTTGTAACCAGAAAATTGAATTACCTCCTCTACTTAATTTTAGTACTTTCCACCTTTTGGCCGGGGAATTGAATTATCCTGGTTGGTTTTCTTTTTCCACTGTGTATTAATACACAGCTCTTCTGTGTTAGAATATATACAATATCCTTCCAGCAGGTAAAATTCCACTTATTTCCTACCTGTCCGAGCTCGTTGAGGTCGGTAGGAGTTATGCTAGTGAATCTGAAGCCAGAATTGAGTCAGTATCTCTCTTCTGTGGAAGGCCTCCAAGGCTCAGACAACCCAAGAGAAATAAACTGAAGCATCTGACTCCGTGAAGCTCCCATCAGCTGATGGCTCTCGATTGCAACTGATGCAGTTTTTCCAAAGGGGAAACTTTCCTTAAGATTCCCATTTCCCCAGCAGCAGTGAGAACCCCAGCAGGCACCCTCCATAAACATGCACTGCCGCGGCAGTCAGAAGAGATTAACAGCATTTCCCCAAGGCTTCCCAGTGGAATCAATGCTTGCTAATCTTTAGAAAATTACACTAACAAGCTCCAGGCATGAACCGCGGGAGTTCGGCGCACCAGGCTCTGAAATCACGCACAGGCCATTAATGTATCAAGGCTTTAATGAACCAGAAAATCTCTGCTAAGCAGAGGCCAGAAGGATGCTTTAAGGTTCCCACCTCTCCTAAGCTGGTCTTATGACAGACAGTCAACTCTGGGAGCAAAAATGCTACTTTGGGGACTGATCCAGTCTGGGGAGTAGCCCCAGGTCCTCACTCACGGGGACTTGTGCTTTGAGATCCATGCAAGGGATGGTCAGCAGCTCTTGGAAAAGCCCAGACTCAGAAATCCTCAAATGGCAAGCTCAGGGAAGACTGCTGGTTGCTGTGCTGTAGATGATGTGTGTGCCTTTGGGAAAAAAAACCCTTTTTTCTCCTCTTTCAAACCAGCAGGCAGAACTAGAAGGTGTAGCTGGCCATAATACAATTGCTAGAGAGGCTGGCAACTGGGAAATGAATGAAATCTTGCTGTAGC
>VWZY01011396.1:397793-431557 GCA_013399075.1 Chloroceryle aenea | reverse complement strand
AAAAAAAGTTGGGTTTGTTGTTTTGGGTTTTTTTTTCTAGCAGTCATAAAATCTACTTATTTCCTGAGCAGTGTTCTAATTTGCTTGATGCTTATGAGATATATTGCCTGTTTTCTACCCTGCTTCCTATTGGGCAGCCTGCAAAGTTATCTAATCTCTAGAAGAAATAAGCATCTGTTTCCTTTGTGGTCTATGCCTGATTTAAGGCAATTATACTCCTATTATACTCCTACACAACATACCCTAGAGAAAATAAGAATAACCACTGGTTGTTTTTTTCTGTCAAAAGATATTTTAAGTTGCAGTCCAAGAGGAATGCACATTGGCTATTCTTTAGAAGAAGCAGCCTGCAAACTTCTGTCCCTGGTCTGGGTAAGAGTTTGGTGCCCCAGCTCCACACCACTGCCATGGAACAGGTGGCTGCTGAGATCTTCACAGAATCAGCACCCAAGGGGCTCTTGCCTCTGAAGTTCTCAGGACTGGTGCATCCTTGCCCATCCTGATGCACCAGCAATTGGAGCACCCGGAGCTGTGAAGGTTGAAATAGGGAAGGTGGTTTTTTCAAGGGAGCAGAATGTTGTGAAAAGGACAGAGTACAGGAGGCAAAGTCTTGGAGCTAATCACATCCCGCTGTGGAGGCAGGGAGGGAATTTCCTCTCACTCCTCCATATTTGGAACATTTTGACTACAGGTCCCTGAGTGTGTTGGTGCTGATAGTCAAAGGAGCACCAGAGGATTTTGAAGAGCATCAATAAGCAGGCTGCACGTGTCCCCTCATCAGAAGACCACGTGAATCTGCATCTTTATGTGTGGTCCCTGTATCTGCAGTAATTAAAAAACACATAACATCTTTACGTTTGTTCTTTGGGGTCAAGTATCTGACTTTCAAGTCCCTAGGGGTCAGTTCCTCTAAAACAAAAGGCACTCAATATCTGTGCTGCCCTGAGGTGTACTCTCAGTTCCATTTTTCTTCTCAGATGTGGGGCTTTTCTTCATCTCTATCAGCAGCCATTGTTCCCATTCTGCAAACCCTGTCACTTAAAGGCTCAAACAAAGCAACTTTCCCATTCAGACAAAAACAACCAGACATGCATCTTTCTGTTTTCCAGAGTTCCTTAACCCCGTGACCTCACTTTTCAGATTGTACTAAGAAATCTTCTGTCATTTTTTTCCCCATCTTGCTGATTCTGACACAGGGTAAGGGTAAGTATGAACTTAAAGTTGGCTCCGAATTAAAAATGTTGCAGAACCAGCAGTTTTTTAATACAGCCTTTGAAAATTGGAATGTTTCCTAGCATAAAATCCTCAATGAAAACTGCATCTGAAGCCAATATTTACCCCCCTGCAGAGTGTGAAACCCGCAGATTTCAGCACAGATGCTGCAGTCCCTGTGCTGTGAGAATCAGTAGCAGTTTCACTTGCAATGGGAACAGGATTTTGTCCTAAAATACAATGGTCCTGGACCATTTTACCCCAGCTGAGGATCTGTTCCTAAGTGGGAAATACAAAGCAGGAGGAACATAACTTGAATCCTTGCTGTTTAAAAAAAAAAGAATTAGAAATACTTTCAGGTTCTTCTCTCCCATTGTCCTTTTACTGACTTACACTTCCCACATTCCTACTTTATAGGGTCAGGGTTTGTCTTTTCTCTCTTGCTTTTTGCAGCATACACCCAAACAGTAGGGACAATCAGTCATAAATGAGGATCAGTCTGGATTGATGTAGATGATGGATGGATGGATGGATGGATGGATGGATGGATGGATGGATGGAGAGCCCTTGGCTTGGTTTCTGTAAACTAGAATTTCACTCCTACTTCACTGCTTTGCTCCTTATCCCGGGTGGGATGGGGATTGTATTACATTTCAGAGTGCCCTGACCCAGAGAAGTCCTCAGAGCTTGTGAACACAAACTGCTCATCCTTGCCTCTTGCAAACACTCATCTGCTGTCAGCACTGGTCTGCTGTTAACCATCACCGCTCTTCAAGCCTTTCACTGCTCCTTTCTACCAGTCCATGACCCCAGGATGGGTCAAAACTTGCAGACTGGGGAACACAGGACAATTGCAATTCCAAGTGTCCGTTGGGCTTTGGGGTGGGGAACATCATTGTGGCTGGTTTGTACAGTAGCTGGAGCAACAGGCTGTGCACTGAGACCTCCCAGTATTACACTCATACTTTCAGTGTCAGCAGATAAAACACTTTCCCAGGGACTCATTTTGGGCACTGCCATCCATCAATTCTCAAGGTCCAGGCTGACTGAAACATAAAGACCATCTGCTTTGATTTGAGCTGTTCACATTAATGTTTTTCCTTGCTTCATTCCAGACCTAGTTGTAAAACCCTCTCTTCGTTTTTCTCCTTTCCTTAAATAGGAATTTTGTCCCCTCAGAGGAATAGCTGTGGATTCCAGGATTTGCCCTCATCTCCCGACCTTGGTCTCCCACCACCTCCCAGTGCAATGGGAGGGAGACAACGTGCACCATACAAGGACAAACAGCAGCAGAAATGGGGACGATCCACCCCCACTTCGTTTGATGGAAAGGCTCCAGCTGGCTCCAGTGGGAGCTGGACCAGTCCCATACCAGGAAGGGTAATGATCTAGCCATTTAGCCTGGCATTTGTTAGACCAAAGCAGCAGCAGAAGTGCAGACGTTACTCATGTCCCAAGATATGCAGGGCTAAGGCCAAGATTTCATGTGGATCTGCAGGCTCAGTGGGGCTCCTTGGGGCTTTTTCCATGTCTCGGTGGTTTTGCCAGTAACCCCTGAACTTCTGGGCAGAGCATCAGGGCATTTGGCATTCTCTGATCACCAGGCCCATGGTGGCCCCAAACCTCTGCTTTGGAAAGAGCTACTTTTCAAAGCCCTCAATCTAAAACATGCTGCTCGTGTTTCAGAGAAACCAGAAATTACTCTCTGCATCTGTTCTCCACCGAGCATGGAAATTTAAACCATTTTGAGCTAGTATATAATGAGGAGAAGGTTAAACTGGCTGAAATGTCTCCATGAAACTGGTTGGCACACTCTCAGCCTTTCTGTTTGAAATTCCCATGCCAGGCAAGGAGAGTTGAAGTCCAGAGGAACTTTTTTTTCTGAAAACTTGGAAACCACTGAACTAGACTGGCATTTGGGTTTGTGATATACCAGGCAATCAAGAGTTTAGTGAGAGTGAGCAGTGCTACCTAAAGTAGACATGTTTAGCTGGTCGCTTTATAAGGAGTGACAACTTAAAATAATTACCCCCCCTTTTGAGGGGAAAAGCCATTAGTTATTCCTGTGTTGAACATGGTTTTCCCATGTTTCCAGAAGCTGCTTTGTTTAATGAGTCGCTGCTCCAGTGGATGTATTGTGTCTAATGCGTTTGCTTATGCATTCCTGAGACTTCCCATTTGTCCCAGCAGCCGTTCTGAGCTTGCTGGCTGCAACTCTTCCTAACGGGCTGATCTTACAAGCATCCCCTCCAGGGAAGTTGCTTACACTGTCAGTTAGTAGCTGTTCTAATCTCAAAGCAAACAATTATATGCAGAGCAATTGGGATGATATTGTCTTACCTGTAATTATAAATCCAAGTTGGTGTAGAGGAGGGAGAGCTGCACGATTTCTTCCTAAGAGAGAAGGGAAGACTGCAGGAGCCTGGCTGCTGTGCCAAGTCATGTGTGACCTGTGTATAAGTTAAGGAATTTCTGACCTAAATTCCAATGTATTCTCATAGTTATTTTTGTGCCTTCCAATGGCACAAACTGCAGGAGTGATTTATTAGTTTTAATTTTCCCTTAATTCAAGTAACTTCCTTCTATTGATTCAAACAACATTTAAATCTGTTTTTCTTGGTAGTTCTTTGAGGATGAGGAATTGCTTTGTAGTAATTCATAATTATCATATATAAGCCGATTATTGAGATGCTTAAATATGCCAGTTTAGGTTAATAACAGCAGTGTGAAAAACTGCCTATATGGGAATTCAAAACCACAGCTCCAAGACCTCTCCTTGAGGCAGCTCAGCGATGAATCCTAAACTATGGTTTGGAAGAACCTGCTTCAGGGAGTTCTGCAGCTTGGTCAATGCTGACACAGAGCTGACTATGGAGAATGAAGGCTCCTCTACTCAAGCACTTTTTAGGAAGATGTTTGAAGGAGATAGAGAGCTGCCTTGAAGATTCTAGAAGCAGGACTACCCAGTGGTCCAGCTGGTAATCATCCATTCAATAGCTATGCAGAGGGTGTTAATTGTTACTCACCCTTTAGAGCCATATGTTCCAATTAAAGAATACTTTGATTCTCAAAGGCTGCCTCGGATTTAGTGCTGGTAACGAGCTCCCAAATGAAAGAGCTAGAGGAATGGGAACCTAAATAGAGCTAGATAGGTTTTCTATGAAGCTAACTGGGGAGAAGTGTGATTTCACCCCTTGGGACAAAGACAGAAGGCCTTATATCTGAGGGACATGCCTCCAGAGATGAAGAGGCACCGCTAACACTTCCGCTATTACATTTCAACTGGGAGTCTGCAAAAGCTCAACTGTAAATGCCAGAACTCTTCAGTCACAGTCCAAACCAGCTGTTTAAGTCTGCAAAGAAACATAAATCTGCCCTGCTGCAAACAGCATGTCCTGGGTTTCTTTGGCAGAAGTGTTGAGTTAATTGAGGCAGAAAGTTTGTAATAACTGCAGGTTCTGCTGAAAGGAAGCCCCAGATGAAAGAGGTTTTACAGCATTTGTCTCCATTACCTTGTCATGAGAAGGATTTTTCCCTCTCCATCTGCATATGTGCTTAGCAAAATAGGAATCTGGGGCTTGCAAACCTCCATGCCCCAAACCTCAAGCAGATTCATTGTTCCAACACTGGCTTTAGACATTGCAATGCTTCCTTCTTACAGGGACCCTTCCCATGCCTACAGCTGCTCCAAGGAGCCACGGAACGTGTCCTGCAGCCACCCACTGAATTAGCCTTGCCATTCTGTCTCTGAAGGACTTGATGGAATAAGAACTGCTTTGAATCCTCCGCTCCAGCTACTGGGTCTCCACTTACTCCCAACATATGGACTTTAGTCTGCACGGCTCCTTTGACATAAAATCCAAAGGGAAAAAATGTACAGTGGAAGAGGCTTTTGCTTTGGTTGAAAGAGATGAAGTTCAGAATATGTGGACAATAAAGGAGTTGGTATTTAACCACACAAGAAGCTATGATTAAATTAATCCACCATTCTCCCTTTTGCAGCTCTTTGGGGGAATTAGATCAAGAAAGTAACAAAGGAATGCCACGGTCTGCCAATAATGTAATTAAGGAGCCAAGCCTCATCTGAGCTTTCTCTTGCCAAAGAGCTTGCTGGATGTAAGTTGGAAAAAAAAAATCAGGACTTTCTTTAAAGAGAAGATGGAGAGATGTTGTGAAAAAGTATTTGAATATTCAGCTATTCACAATATCCACCAAAACCTAGCTGGCCCACGGGACAATATGAGATTCTGAGAATGTTCTCCTGCTCCTACTATTTAGTTAGCCATCCAGAGAGGGCTGAGGTGGCCATATTTCAGCCTGGACAAAATATATAACTACTTGCTCTGTAGAAATTATTTGCATTGGAGCATGTCCAGAATTGCTGGGCACTGGAAATCCCAGGTAAATGAACGCTGAAGTAACAAAAAAGTTGCCAAGTGAGGCAAAACTTAAGCTTAAATCTGACCTCAAACTCTGGCAAGCCCTGTGCCCACTCTGCAGGTATTAAGTAGCCTGTATTAGGAAGAGCTGTAATGTACCAAGCAGAGAGATTTGGTGGTGTTGCTCCAGTACTTTTTGAGGGGCAGGCCAGGGGGCTGGATGTAAGTTGGGATAAACACTGATGTATGTGTAAACACATATAAATGTACAGAAATATATATACAGCTTCTATAACATATATAGTTATTTAATAGATAATACTTAACCAGAACAATGAACCACACATGAAATCAACATTTCCCAGCATATAAAATTCACATGGTGTGTGGCAAGAGCAACTGTGTCGTTCAGAGCTGGGCATGAACTCTCATGAGAGTTAGAGATGCGACCGCGTCTCTGTAGCCACACTCAGTACTAAGCAGGGACAGAGCCCAGGTCTGTAACACAGTCTGGTTTTTAGCATTGCTTTTAATCTCTGCTGGGTGCTACCAGGGTGTGCAGAGGGTTCTTGCTTTGTGCTTCGCTAACAGCCTCCAGATTGTGTGGCTGCAGAGGGAGGGACGCCCGTTGCTGAAGTCTCCATGCAATATTCAAAACATGGACTTTGGAATAGAGATGTCACCGTTTCTCATGCTGTTGTCCCCCCATATTGTAACCTTTCTCCATTCTCCTTTCTCTGCCTTGGCCAAATGGTTTTCTGCAGCTGCACAAGACAGTGGAGCGAGGAAGTGAGCTGAAGGTGGCAGGGAATGCAAGGCATCAACTGACTGCGGCTGCGGCACAGCGCGTCCAAAGCACCTTCATGTTCCCCCTTTATGTCAGGAATGGGAAATGGTGTAATAGGCAACATCTGTAGCAAAATGCAAGTTACTGTCATCCTAAAAATGAGTGGCTCACTGGAGGACAATAACTTTCCCATTAAAGAAACTGTTCAGATGGAAAGTTTTGTGCTGAGGTGGAAATTCTCCATGTGTCTCTCACAGCCCGCTCAACGTCTCAGAGGGAATTCAGATGGAATACTAAACCTTGCTGTTCAGGACCTCACATGGAGACACAAGGGGAGAAAATGCCTTCTATTCTACTTCCAGCACCTTCAACAAATTAAGCTGTGTCTGACTGCTAAAAGAATCCCTCTCCCAACTGACAAATGAAACTGGCCAAGAGAGAAGACACATGAGATGCATCCTTTCCATTAGGGGTACATAGATCAAAAGAGGAAACTACCTGAGGTCTCTTATGTTTTCCTGCCCAACCAAAGCTTGTCAAAGCTTTCTGTCTACCCAGAGGACTTTTGGAGAGGGCTCAACACCAGGTGTTCTAGGGTCCTTGTGGTTGTCAGCAAGCAGTTTGCAGAACTTTCTTGGAAGAGGTTTTTGCTTTGCAATGCCCATTTTGCATCTCTTGTTTTCTGATTTTGAAATGACATCTAATTCCATACAATACCCAAGCCAAGAGAAGATTCAAAACAGTGCCTAGAGTGCATGGATGGAAGCCAGAGTCTGAGCTCCATCTGGACACCAGGAGTCAGTGGTGAATGAGATCCAGCCCAGTGGGCGAGCTGTTAGGAGAGAGCCTGTATGTCCCCTTCAGACCAGGTAGATGATGGAAACATAGGTAGTGGCTTCCAGACACTCTGCTGAAGGACATAAAAGGGAAATCTCCCAGATAAGCAGAGTCTGCAACAGATCAAAATACTGCTGTCTATCCTCAACCAGCTTTAGATAAGACTTTTTTTAAGAGGTCAAAGGCAAGTGGGATTTTCTGTATCTTCTTTAACCCTGCTCCTCAGATAAGAGAAGACAAGAAAAACTATCGTGCCTTCTCATAGCAAACTCCTTAAGAGCAACAGGATGATATAGCAAATGTGATTCTTGGGCTCCAAAATCCTTGGATCTCTTCTAAGAAATTCTGAAGCAATATTTCTGACTGTGAGTCTCAATATTCCCATATGGCTGATGAGCTGCAGTGGTGCTCCCTGCCCTGCCAGGTCCCTGCACGGCTGATGATTCCTGCAGTGTGCTAAGGCTGTGCTGTGGTGGAAGCACAGCTCAAGGTGCACATCACCAGCTATTCTGGAGAGCACCAATGTCCTCAGAGCTGACATAAGGAGCCGTAGCTGGACCTAGAAATTCACTTAGCATCCTTGCCAAAGTTGTCATTGCCTCTGAGCAGCCACAGCAAAGAGTGAGGGAGTTCACTTGTATGGGTTGGATGAGATGATCTCCAGAGGTCTCTTCCAACCCCTACCATTCTGTGCTTCTGTGAATAGTATGTGGGATGGAGTGGTTAAAGGTTTCATACCAGAAACCATAAGCAAGCACAATGCTGAAAGATACCTGACCCTTCCTCTGCCTTGGGCAGTGTTTGCAGGTGCCACTGACAGGCACTTTGCCTATGAAGTTGCTGTTTCTGGGTGTAGGCAGGACACCAGTGAGAAACCATCTCTCTCTGGGGCTACAGGCAGGCTGATTTCAAACTCAGAGAAAAGCAGCCCCCAGACCAAACTGCTTGGCCCTGGCCAAGTCTTTGTGGGTTACTGCAGGGGATCAGCCACCAAATAACCCCCATTTCAGTGTCGTGTCACATTGTGAATTTGCTAATGGCACGTGCCTTGTAGATGGCTGTATTGGTGTCCCTGCTGATATGACTGCGTGGTCGCTGGCTCTGATTTGTGCCTTACCATGGTCTGAGCAAGAGACATGTGCCCCGTGCTTCTTCAGAGCCCCTGAGCACAGCTCTGCTTTTTCAGAGCCAAGGCTGCCAAGCACAGTCTGGCTGCTGTGCAGAGCGTGGTGAAGGGCTGTGGATTTGCTGTAAAATCCATTCACGGAGGAGACTGACTCCCCATGTGTTTCATTTTAGGGTGAAGCCTGTCCTTCAGGGAGATTTCTCAGAGGTTTCCAGCCTGCAGCTCAGCTTCCCTTGGCAGTTGAAGTGTGAGACCTTCATGGTATGTCCCCCCCTTNCCTTCATGGTATGCCCCCCCCTTCCAAAACATGCAGCAATCCCCACTGGCCTGAAAGGAGAGGGTCCCCCCCAGCCCCTCCGACCTCCTCTCCTGCTCCCCTTTGGGGACACTAACCTCACTAACTCACAGAGGCCTCTTTGGAGACAAAAGACTTTGGGACAACAGTGCCCCAGAGGGAACTGGCACAAGGGAGCGTGTGGGCAGCTCTGGTGGTGATCCCACCCAGAGGAATTGTTCAGGATTCGTGGTGGTCTCCCCGGGGCACCCAGCATGGCAGCAGAGGCACAGCCACACGCTGCACCCCGAAGGCAAACCTCTGCCCTTGACTAATTACCTTTCTGCCTTGTAATTACTATGATGTTTTGATCACATATTTGAAGACTTCCTGCTGATTTTGTTAGTGGGATGCAGCACTCACGAGAGTGCTTCCCTAATAACATTCATCTGCTTAATTTATATCTCATATGCAATAAAGCCACTTAAAAGTAGAGACACTTCATATTCTTCTTCACAGGCCTTTCCAAACAGTCAGGGGCCACTTAAGTTTGACCTCTGCCAGGCTTTGTGAGGTCTTGAGACCAGATGCTTAAAGAGAATCACCTGTCTGTGTTTTGAATTGCTTTTGATCTTTTATTTCATCCTATAAATTCCCAGTGGAGCCCACTGGTAGCAAACATCTGGCACAGACACAATAGCCAGCTTTTCCTGCTCAGAGAAGCAATGGAGCCATACTGAACCCCCACATTTGGTGTCTTGCTGTAAAATAATGCCCTGGGTGAGGGGGTGCATCTGGGTTTTGTTGATTTCCTGAGTGGAAGTCTGACCAGTAAGCTCAGCCAGGGCTGAGTGCTCACAAGGCAGCTGAGAGTAGCAGGGAGCTTGGGTTCATGTCACTGTGATCAGTAGAGTTGTTCTCCTGATGTATCTGACCCATAAAAAGCCCCGGGAGGTGCTCTGTCACCCCTTGCTGCTCTCAGCACACACATGCAGGTCTCCAGGCTACATAAACCCCCTTCCCAAGTGATCCATCAGGCAGGACCCCCTGGGCTGGCCACCAGCAGCTGGGTGTGCAGGAGATGGGGAGATGCAAAGCAGCTGTAACCTTCCCTTCCCACTAAACCAGGCAATGTCAACAACCTGCTCAACCCCCAGAAACCATTGCCCTTTGCTGTTGGCAGCAGAACCTGCCCAGAGCTGGCGAGGAAACAACAGGTCTGGAAGTGCCACGGCGAAAGAATTGCAGCAACCCCTGGCATGAAGGTACGGTGATTATATCAAGTTAAAATGAGTCACCTCATGCTGCTGGAGTTGTGTGCTCTGAGGAAACTCTCTCTTTGACATAATCTTGCCTTAAAAGTCAGATCTTTCCTCTGGGAAAGGGGAAATCTTGGCTTGGGCTGACCTACCTCGCTTGTTTTTGGCTGGAGAAAGACGTTTTTCCTTGGCTGCACAAACACACCGTGACTTGCACTCGGAACCTCCCTGAGAACAATTTTTAAACCCATTATTTAATTCATTCTAATCAGGCAGCATGAATCCTTGTTCCAAAAGTCATTTTATTCTCCTAGCCTGATAAAATGCCCCTCCTTTTATTCAAATACATCTTCCTTGCCATAGTAACTAATGCTGAAGGTTTCCCAGGTCCTGAGGAGATGCTGAAGTCTCAGCCCTGTTCTCCCACTATCATCTGACAGCAATTTGTTTAACGGTAGAATTTGCCTTATCAAAACCATTTGTGGAATGGAAATTTGCACAGATTCATGCCCAGAAGATGACTCTTTGTTTAGGGATGATGTATGGATCGATCTCATTTAACATCCTTGTAGGCAGCGGGATTTTTGTGTGAGGAGCTGCACCACAAATCTTGGAAGCAGAGAAATCTTGACTCAGTGATGCTCTGCGTATTCCCTTGACAAACATATAACAAGAAAAGCATTTTATTATGAATGACACAACCGAGCACACTGTAAATTTTCACCAGTAGATTTGCTTTCTGCTTGGTTCACACACATTTAGCACCTGGCCAGATGTGCTGGTTACGTGCGGGGCTTTTTACTTCCACACTTTCCCTGGGCTAATTGCTCCGTGTGGATACAGCTATGGACATTGTTGTATTTAAAGAATTAAATGCTTAAATGCTTGCAGCCCAAGTGTTTTGTGTAGGTAAGATGCAGTGTAAGAGAAAATGGCAGTTAATTTTCTCTCTTTCTTGTAATAATAGTTTTCAAAACATCATACATCATCAAATAACTAGTCGTCAAAGTAACACAACTCTGAAATCTGCTTAGCAGTAAATTTCAAATTTCTAATTATTGCCAGTGGCTGTGTTTGCTAAGGATTTGTGTCTCACTCCTATAATTACTTCACAAGCTGCTAAGAATGTTTTATACTAATAGCTGCAGCCATAAACCCGCCGAGAACTACTTTGTTAAACAAGAAACCCCTCAGAAAGTCAAAGAGGCTTCTCTTTTTTTATTTTTTCTTGTTTCTCCTTTGTTTTTATCCTGAATGGGCCATTCAAGAGTGATCTTGGTAAGACATGAGCTGCTCTGTAGCAAGAACAAGGAGCCTCCATAACTGAGTGGACTGAAGTCTCTCTTGCTTTAGGTGTGGGCTTCAAATGGCAGGGCAGTGGGGGTATAAAATGAGCTAAAGTCATCCTGCAGTTGTCCTGTGGCAACACTGCCCTGCCAGGGACTACCAAGAAGAGGTGTATCCAGAAAAGGTGAGAAATAGATTCTTGCCAGCTAAAGAGGTTATTCTTAATCCTATAAAATAATGTGAAATCCCTTGCCTAGTTTCCAAGACAGACTGGAAATAGAGAAGCATGTGAAGAATGGAAATGGGTGGCCTGAAGAATTCCCTGTTGAATGTGAGAATGTGAGTATCCATGCCCAGAGCCCTCCTGGGATGTGCTGCTGTAACCCCAGCCCTCTGGTTGTGCAGTTTCAACAGATTGCCCACCCCGTGTCTCAGTTTCCCCAGCTGATAGTAGAACTAATCCAGGCCAGGCACTGCATGCAGTACTTTGGGAAGTTAGTGGGCATGTTCAGGAGGCCTAAGTGATACAACATGGAATATACTCCAGGAACTGTAACACACAGATCCTAGTTTCTCCCAGGTAAATGTCAAAGCTACATAACTGCCAGAAGAAAGGCCCCTAAATGGTGTCTGAAGTAGCTATTACTCTTTAGAATTAGCTGCTCCAAGTCCAGGTTGCAAGTGTATGGAACAAACAACAAGAAATGCCATTAAATCAGTGAGAGCAGTTGTTGTTTCAGGCTGGTTTGGGTTTCAGCAAGAGCACCAGCAAGTGAAATATCAGCACAGAGACATTAATTAAATAGGAATATTAAAAAAACAAAATAAAATCCCGTTTATTCTGTGCAACCAGCTTGTTGTTTGTCACAGCACAGGAGGCAGGACATTTGGGGGAGTTCCTGGTTGTGCCCCAAAGGTGCTTTATCGAGGTGCAGATATTAATAGTGCAACAAATGGGAGAGTTGTTTTGAAAAGGAGTTGGAGGCATCCGGTGCTGTCAGACAAAGTTTTCTGAGCAATAAAAATTCAAGCCACAAGTCGAAGTCTCATGGTAGTGATATATTCCTCTGTGGATGTCCTGAAGGTGTCTGAGTGTGCCCTTCACCAACTCCAGCCCTCCTGCTGGTTTCAGATGACTTTGGGTGAGATTTAGGTGAAGATAACAGTGATGTGTAGGTGCTGAGCTATCTGAAGGTAACACCTCAGTCATTAGGGAATCTCTTTGTGTAGCTGTAGACTGACCAGTGGACATGAGTAGTCTGCAGTTGTCCTTATGAAATGCAGAAGAGAAGAGACAGCTGGAGGGACATGACCTGTATAAAGGAGAGCTGGGATAAATACTGGTTTAAATGGGTGACTACAGCTCTTCGAGGGAGAGCTGCCAAAGCAGGCACCCTGGCATGAACTGAACAGGTTTTGTTGCTAAGAAGCTTTCTACAGCAGTAGAGATACGGAGAGGACTACCCCAAAGCACAGGTACTGCCAGAAACCCTTTAAACCCCTTATCTCTAAATCAATCTAATATATCCAGTTAAATAGAGAGCTTTTCAAACCTGCACCTCACCCTCTCTTTGGATTCCCATCACCATATTCTGGCAAGCTTGGAGACAAAATCCTTTGGCTGCCACCTACATGCCACTGTTGACACCTAGGCATGGGTCAAAACTGTCAGGTATAAGGAAGAATTGGAAGATGTTTTTGTACTTGTCCCCAGGGTCTAACACTCCTGTGCAGACCCATCTTACAGCAGGTACACAATGAATCCAGTGCATCCAGTTCTGCCTGGGCTATGGAGTGGGGCTGCAGATGGGTAAACTGAAGGCAAGAGGGCCTTAGTGGTCTTCTCTTGCCTAGCTGTGATTCCATTTCTTCCTTCATTCCAGGTGGAGGCTGGGCAAGCTGCTGGAGGAGAAATTCATGGAGGATTGTAAAATAAACAGCCCTCACATTTGGTTCAGGAAGCCATGCGTACACAGAATCATTTAGGTTGGAAAAGATCTTTAAGACCACTAAAGTCCAACCATTAACCCAGCACTGCCAAGTCCACCCCTAAACTATGTCCCTCAGCACATAGCTCCAGGGTTGGTGACTCAGGCTCTTGTATATGCATATATATGTGTGTACACACACACATATCTATATTCATGTGTATGTAACAGTTGCCCTGTTCTCAGACTTTCTCTTTGGCACCTGCCTCTGTTCCCATCCCAGGCAGGAAGCTGAGATGCTTTCAGCCTGATCTCATAAACCCCTTCTTGTCCTTCAGGCACTTGGGTGCTTGAATTGTCCATGGAGGTGTCTAATACCCCAGATGTCATCTCTCCATCTCTCCCATTGTCAGGCACGGGCTGACTCACGTCCCCTTCCTCACTTGCCATTTGGTCATGTCATTTCTAAACAGCCTTCCTTCCCTGTTCCCCACCCATCCATATGGATTTGTTTTTCCCCAATGACCACATCTTCCCCTTCTTTGAAATCATTTGCCGAAAGCTAACGTCAACTTGGTTTAATTAAAGCCTCTGCATGTTTATCATGCCTTCAAATCATTTCCTTCAAGAAACCTTCACGTGAAGTTATCACTTTGTCAAAACACGATCCAAAACCACAGCTCGGGGCACGGTGGGAAGCACACAAAGGGAGAATCCGAGTAGCTTGGAAACTTTGGGTGAGCTGTTTGCTAGAAGCTGCCGAGCCCACCCCTCCAAGACCTTTATTTCCCCCTGCGGCAGCTGTCATCTGATCCCACGCTACGGCTTTGAATGGGGCTCTCTGAGGATGCCAGATGTTGGGAACAAAGGTCTAAAAATAATCTTTCCAAATAATCTTCCCATCTATCATTCAAGGAGAGCATGTGCTTTGTGTGAATACGTGAGCCGAGAACCTGATCTAACTTGGAGTAAAGAAGTTCAACAGCAGCTCCTGCCTTCTGCTTGTGGGCTCTTTTTTTTTCTTCTTTTTTTTTTTTTTTCCTCTTTTTTATTTTTTTTTTTCTTTCCCCTTCCCAGAAGCTGCGCAGGGAACAGCGGCTCTCACCAGCCATCAGCCCTCGCTCTCCCTCCCTCTCTTCCCAAGACTCTGAATCGTCTGCCTCCCGAAAGCCGGGCTCCTTATTTCAGCTCTCCTTGGGAAAACGGATTCCAGGCTGCTGCCAGAGATGCATTTCTGTAAAAAGATCCTCACTGCAGCCTTGTGTGTCTTAGTTTTGCTGTCAGATCTGGGCTGGGCGAGGACTCTCTGGAAGCGTGCTCTGCAGCTGAAAATGACCGAGAAGTACGATGTGAGTAAACTCTGGAGGGGGTGTGGGGGAGCTGACTGGGAAAGGGGAGTTTTCTTTACCTGGATGTATCATTTTAGAATAAGAATGATTTGAATCCACAGGCTGTCCCTTTATAAAAGGGTTATGTTAAGTTTCCCAGGCTGGACTAAACTTTTGCCACCTAGCTGCTGCACTGGGGAACTGGTAAAGCACTCCTGCAGCTGGGAGAGGCACTGGTAGGGCAGCCAGCTCTGCTTCTCCCAGAAACTTCCTAAGGCAGCACGGGAAGCGTGAATGGGGAGATGGGGAATGCGGAATCTCTGTGTCTGGGGATAGAGGTAGTGAAAAGAGGATAATGGGATTTATTGCTTAGAGCAGGGAGGAGGGTGCCCTGCTCAGCTTCCCTGCCCCTCTCCACTGCCTTTTGGGGTAACTTTGGGTAAATGTGCTCCAGCTCCTGGTGATAATGGCTGTGGGGGGGATGGTGGCATTGCCCAGGGTTCTGTAAATCACTGGAGCACAGAGACCTCCAGATCCACAGTGTGGAGCACCTAATGGTGTGTAAGGAGCTGATCGGAGAAATCCATTCTGATGGCTGTGCCATGCCTGGCATGTTTGCTGGGAGCAGCCTCCCCTCTACTCCCAGACCCTGGCAGCTGCTCAGTGGCATCGGCTGTCCCTGCCCGCTTTGGGCAGAGCTGCATGGGGTGCTGAGCACAGCCACCATTCCCAAATCCAAATTACAGCAGTAGTGCTGGCATTGGAACTGAAGCAACAACAAGCTACTGCGAGTGGAGAACACGATGGTGCTGGGTCTTGCTCTGGTGTGTCTGGGCCAAAAGACTGTTAGAAATGGCTATGGAGGAAATTGGAAATAAAAAAACCCACCTGTTTTCCACAGCCACATAAAAATCTTTTAATTTTATAAGGATGCTTTTTTGCCCATGGCATCCAGAATGCTGTTTGGGGACAGCTACAGATGGTGTGTGCGATCACTGACTCAGAAGTGTGACACATGTCTTTTGCCCATGCTGAATGAACAGAAATGCAGCACCCTCATCTCCCTGAAATTTGGCAGCATTGTGCTGCTATTTGAAAGGCACCCCAGTAGTTTACGAGAATTTTCTTCACTGTAGCCTCCCTTGGGACAGGGTGTCATCTGCTTTGCATTTTAATTGCAAAATGGTGACGTGAAGAACTGTGTCTCTTGCAGAATCACCCACTAGAAAGTGTATTTCTCAGTCTGTTCTTCTGTCTTATTTCACTGCAAAGCTCTAATTCAGCAGGAGCTATGAAGTAAATGACCCAGAGAGATAGGACAGGAATAGAACAGGAATTTACATGTTGATCTTCAGATAATGTGCTCTGTACAGGCACAGAGCCTGCTCCCTGAGGATATATCCTCTTCTTTCCATCTGCAGTTCTTCAAAGGACTGTTTTTTCTGGCAGCTGTGAATCCAGGTGCTACTGCTCTGGCCAGCTCACCTAGAACTGCTCATAGTGAAAGAAACATTTTACTGGGGAAAACAAGAAATGCTTTTCTTTTTCCTTCTTCTCAAAGCCTTGTAAGGAGGAAAGCATCCACTCTTCTTTCTCTTATCGACCAAGACTCTGTTTTGGCAGCACCTCTTGTTTCTCAGAGAGATTCTTTCTTTTCTACCAAGTGCTTTATGTTCCCTACAGTTCAAAAACCAGAGGCTGTGGGTGGAAGAGCTGATTTGTGCGTCACTTGGATAGAGGGATAGCAGATGGAGGTGCTTACAGCAACATGCAGGAGGTGGGCCATAGAGATCCCTTGTGGGCCACCCAGCAGGGCTGGGACTGTAGGGGAAGGGGGCAGGGAGAGGTAGGGAGTTGACTGAGTTATGTTGCCTGAGTCAAAATAACCTGAGTCTACAGTAGGAGCATCCAGCCAAACTGCTGGCCACAGAATGATGAGCGGGTGTTACCATGTGCAGCTTGAGGTCTGGCCAGGAGTTGTCCATTAAGGTGTCTGAGGAAGGGTGTTGTTTGGCAAGGAGGGGTCAAGCTGGAGTGGAGAAGGGAGACAGAGGAGAGGGAATGCAGTGAGAAGAAAGAACTGACTGTCACAGTGGGATGGAGGAGCTGGATGTCCAGCTTTCCACAAACCCGTGTATTTCACAGCCAGAGGGACAAGGTTAGTGATGTGCAGCTGGTGTTGTGCAGCCCCTGCACAGGCTCTGGTCTCTTCCCAAAGGGCAGAGGCAGGGAGCTACCCGAGACTGGGCTCCAATTCATTATCAAGACACCCACGTGTCTATTGGGAAAACCTGGGGCAGGCTTGATTTTATCCCAGTGTCTACTGCATCAAGCCTGTAAAAAACAACCCAGCTGCCTTGTCAAGGTTTCCAGAAATGCAGAATTCCTCACAGCTGCTGTCATGTTCTTCCACCAGTTTATTTACCCTCCAGCTAACTGTCATAAATCAAAACTGAGATACCTTCTCTGTCCACCAGATTAGCACATCTCCCAGGAGGTTTCTGTCCCTTGTGTGCTTCACAGCAGCCCTCACCCTCCCTTTGAAACCTGCATGCTCACATCTAAGCCTTGCTCTGTATTCCCTGCTTCCCACTCCTCTGATCACTGTTGTGCATCTTCTTTGAGCCTGCCCTAATTTTGCAATAATCTCCCAGCACTGCAGACACCAGAACTGAAACTACTAATCCAGAGCTAATAGCAAGTGAATATTTTTCCTATTGTTTTGGTCTCATCCTTGAGATTATTTAACCCTCTTCAGTCTGATATTTGCAATGTTGGTCACTGATGATCTGTGCTTTTCCAGATCTTTGACAGAAATATTGGAGGGCTCTAGATTCCTCCTGACTTGTGTGTTTTTTCAAAGAAAAGCTGCTTTATGGCCAGGGTTTGGAGACACCTGCCAGGGGCAGAACTAGTGACACGAGGCTGGGAATGAACCTCACACATCATCTCAGGGGTGGCCACGCAGAGTATGAATGAGCAGAGCACAGGGTCTAGGGTCTAGTTTCAGGCAGAAGAACAGAACAGATTGGGATTTTTGGAGGCAGACTGCATCCCACAGTTACTATTGAGAACAGGGGTTGAGTGAGTGATTGCATTCAGGTTTTTGCTAGTCAGCTTTACTGACCTCCAGGGCTCCTCAGCTGAACTCTGAACTTTTCCCCTTTGTTTCTGGCTATCTCTAAAGCAGATATTGTCATTAAAAGGATTTCACAAGTCTCTGTGGGAAACAGCAATTTGCCTCCTGCATTGATAAGAATCCTTAAAGGAAAAAAAAATTATTGTTATCTTAATCTGTAAAAATAATAAATCTGAGCTTTGCTCGGAGCCACACTGAATCCTGGGAGAGCTTTTCCAAAGACCTTGTAACCCCTACCTGGGGACCTCCTTAACCAGGCTATTTTGGGAATGGGGAATCCTGCTTCCCACTGGGATGGTTTACGCATATGGAAACCAGTGGCAGTGGCTTCATTAGCTCAAATGTGAAAAAATATATTGGTTTTGACCATGAGGTTTTGAAAGAAAGGGGCTTAGAGCAAGAGGTGAACAGAGAGAATGGGCAGGGAGGTCATGAGGTACTAAGTTACTTGGCTAAAAATGTTATATTGTTCCCAAACGGAAATCTCATCCATTGAGCCAACTCTTCATCACAATTTTGGCTTCTTGGTTTCTGAATCATCTGCGAAGCAACTGCAATAATTGTCTGGGGGTTGGGTGGGATTTTTTCATGTACCAATTATTTGCCAGTATTATTTTGGTCACATTTCAGGTTGCAGCTGACATTTCAGATAATAATAAGCCATGACTTTCCATGATGAATGCTCCTCCAGCAAGGAGGAACTGCATATTTGGAACTGCATAGATTTACTGTTAAATGCTCTAAATGTTTTCTTTAATTCCAAAATTATACTTGGTCCAAGCATTTTCTCTCTTCAAAATCCAACAGCAGGGAAAAAAAATGTTTAACTTACAATCTTTTCAATTTAAAAGCACATTATTTTGAGGCTGGGGTGTTTTCAGCCTCTGAGGAATGGGACATCACAGTATCTTACACCTTGGTTTACACTTTGCCATTGAAAATGTCATCGAAATGAGGAAATGTTTTCTCTAAAACCTATTTTGTGGGTCAGGCAGCCTATCAGTTAATGGGAAAATGACCTCATGGGAGGGTTTTGAGCAGTTTCTTCTTCACTGAATGAAAACAGAAGCAGAAAAAAAATGTTTATTGATATTGGGACAGTGCAGGAGGCTGTCGTCTGTGGAAATATTAGGAAGTCTCTGTCTCTCACACACAGACACACCACACACATATTATTTAACCAGTTATAGATACAAGCAGGATGTGGATTTTCTTCAGCATACACCTTGTATCCGAAATTAAAACTTATAATCATCCTGATTTTTCTCTATATTCCATATTGGCTGACACTCAACTGCTGTGCAGCCAGGCAGCTGAGAAGCTTCTCTGCTCCCCTAGCTAAGGCTCAACGAAGGGAGGTCACCTTTGCTATGAAAACCACCACCTTATCCACACCATTCTCTGCTCTGTCCAATAGGGAAGTGAAATTTCTCACATCAGTACCACAAACACCAGGCACCGTTATATCTTTGGATGTGCCTTGGGACTGCCTTCATTCCCTACATTACAAACGACCCCAAGGGAGTGATGCTGATGATGGTTTGGCCGTGAGGGGTGGTTGATTGCTGCTCGGTCACACGTAGCAGCAGAGACCATGGGGACCAGTGGTTGCTCCCAAGGCAATGGACCTCCGGAGGCCTCTCCCAGGACAGTTTTTTTTGGACAGGACACATGGGGACGTGGTGTTTCACAAACACACACGCTCCACAGATGTTGTTGGCCAACGAGGATGCAGCAGCGTGTAGATACAGAGGGATATTGGTCTCACCTCAAATTGCTCCACAGCCTGATGGTGAAATTTCCTAGAGACCCCCTCGGGGACAGTTGCACCACGTTGTTTCTTGGAATAATAATGCCAGTTGCTCAGTACTGATTTCATAACACAACAGCGAGCAGGGCAAATATACAAAGGACTCTTAAAGCCACCAGCCTAGCGAGTGTGCGGCAGCGCTCGCTTCATCCCTCTGCCTATGCCGACCTCTTCTAAAAGTACAAATCCAGAATCCATCTTTTGATTTGATTAGAGCTTATTAATGTGTGTTAATAAATCTGAGAACTGATGGCCCATTTGAGTACTTTAGGCTGCTCTGAGGGTGCTGAGCTGGGGCCTGGAGATGAGTAGTTGAGCCATAGGTGAGAAAGGAGTGGGCCTGGGTGATTCACCTCGCGGTCGGAGGGAGTTGGCTCCTTGCTAAAATGCTGCCAGCATGAATAATAACTGAATGCTGCCTCTTATAAATGTTTCTGGTAAAACCCTGTGCCTGTTAATCCACTTTAAATCTCCCTTGTCCTTTCGGTGTGCAGTGAGCAGCTGGGCTCCTTTCTGCTACAGTCAAAGACAACCTCATTTTCTTGGGGTTTAAAGTGACATCTCCTGCACTGACCTCACCCAGATCATCTCATGTTTTAGAAATGGTCTTTAGCCAAGACCCTACAGTAGATGAGCTTGAAAGATTCCCTTATAAGTTCTGGTCCAAAAGAAGATGCTGAAGCCAGAAGGAGCCTACTGAGGAGGCAGGTGCTACCTAGGACAATAGCTTCAGGTCCCATTTGGGGACGTAACCTCAGAACAACACAATGGCATCATTTCTAGTGCTTTAGCATCTAAGTGTTTGGGCATGCTCATCATGAGAGTGCCAGGAGTCTTTCTGTTCCTAGACATGTATAAAAGTCTTCAAAGGATTTTTTTTTTTTCTTACCTCCTCATTGTAATAATAACCTTCATTATAAAATGAGTTCCGCACAATAACTGGGAGGTTTAGTGTTTCCAAAGCAGTGTTCTGAGGTAATTGTACAGCTCTCTCTTCAGTGTGGTGAAGGAGCTGAATGGTTAATTCTTCTCTCTAACAAATACTTGCAAACCACTTTGAAAATCCCTCCTCTGTTTCATCTGATGGGATGTTTGGTATTCACCTTATGCCAAACCTTTGTTTCCTTTTCTTTTCTTTGCAAGGATTATGAGTACCCTCTTCATTCTCACAGTTCCCACTACCAGAAGAACGACCGCTGCCCTCCACCACCCCAGACTTTGCCTGACCGAGCCTGCGAGGTGCCCAGCTGCCGCTCGGATTCCGAGTGCGAACGGCACAAGCGCTGCTGCTACAACGGGTGCATCTACGCCTGCCTGGAGTCTGTGCAGCCACCGCCAGGTAGGGAGGCCCCAGCAGTCACACTGGCAGAGAGGAGCATGCAGAAATGATGGTGGTCATCCCCATGGGCGTGGGGTGTTGGATGGGAGGTGTGGTTTGAGTGGTAGTTGAGGATAAAGCTTTGGTTCCAGATGTCTGATCTCTGGGATCATTGCTGAAGCAAAATATTTTCTAAGGCCATCTGGTGTTGCAAGATTTCCACCACCACAAATGGGAGAAATCAATTAAGGCCAGTTCTTTTCCTGGGATTATGCATTCAGAGAAAGAAGTCATCCCAATCCGAATTAGTGCTCACAGAAGCCAGGCAGTGATCTCAGCTGATCCATGGGAATGAAGGGTAAGAAACAACAGCTGCTTTGGCCTTTATGACACCAGGTTCTTGTGGCCCTGGGTGACATCCATGGCTCTCTGGCCACTGGGAAAAGAGCACTGAACATAGATAAGTACCTTGCTGAAAACTCAAATCCATCCTTCAGGAGCCTGGCAGCCTCATCACTGGCTGTTAGAGGAAATCCATGACTTTTCCCCAACTCTGTGCCCTGTGGCTGCTCCACCCTGACTCTCTGGCTTCTCCGTTTCTGTCTTTCACAGTTTTAGACTGGTTGGTTCAGCCCAAACCCCGCTGGCTGGGAGGAAATGGGTGGCTTTTGGATGGCCCAGAGGAAGTCTTACAAGGTACAGTAAATTTCTCTGTGATATCAGTAATTATACAAAGACACTAAATAATAGATTGGTCATACACAGGGCTTGCCAGGGGTGTTGGGTTGCTGGGGCTACTGGTATTTGCCTAGAGTTTCTGTAGGAATAATGCTGTGTGCTGCTGGGAGCTAATTTCTGGTGTAGTAAATCAGTTTGGTTTTCTGGATGTGATTTATCCAGCAGAGCACCAGCAATCCTGCAGGGAACTGGATTTGCATCCGTAGAATCATAAAATTACTTCTTGACATAAGTAGAATTTTATTTTCTTTTATTTTTTAATTTAGAAAAAGGCTTTGTCAGCATACATGGGTTTTTTTTGCCAGTTTCCTGGTAGACTGGGTGGACTGGGATTAGGAGATCTTTTAATCCAGACTGGCCTCATCACACAGATGCCTTGGGCTGGGGCTGTGGCTCTTGGGTCTGAAGGCTGCTTTGAACAAAAGCCCTGTCAAACTGCTGCAGAGTTGTGTCAAGCTGATGTGGAGCTGGAAGCATCTAAGCTTAAGGAGTACTAGTGAGATAGGGCTTCGTGAGTTAGCTCCTTAGGGAAAGGGCTTTTAATTATTTTTTTTCTAATACCTCAATTTGAAACAAGGAGGGAGTAGGAAGAGAAGTTTTCTGCTAGGAGACATTCCCAGATGTGTGTATGCCTGAAGTTCTTAATTTCTTCATGGAAAGGCTTATTGCAGCCTTTGATCAGCTTTAGTCAGGTACAGGTAGTGCCAAGAAATTACCCTCTTTGGTTTTACACAGATGGTATCAGACTCACCAAACCCTGACTCTCATCTATTATGGAAACTCCTCGTTCTTCAAGAGAAAATTCTGCCTCCAGCTCCTTGGAGTTGCACTGCTAGAAATAAGATAAAATAGGTTCCTCCTCATCCATCCCTGTCATGCTTATATTATTTGTACTTATCTTAACACCTTCATCTCAGCTTGAGGGAGTAATTAGTGAAATAAGAGCCATCAGTCATGACATGAGGATTACAGCAGAGGTCCCTGAAATTAAAAGTCCTGGCCAAGGAAAGGGTGGAGTGTCCCTGCACAGTGTGTACATTTAATGGTCGCAAACACTGCCTGTGATTCCTACTTTACTTTCTCGTTCTACTCTTGAACTTGCTGGATATCCAGGGTCAGGGTGGTTAAAGCCTCCACTGGTAACAGGGGGTGGTACTGCCTTACTCCCTAGTGAGTCACAGCTGAGCTTTAAATCCATGGGTGGAGCAAAGAACAAAGCAGCACAGCTTCCTGGTCACGTTTTCCTGATTGCTCACCTAGCCCAAAGCCCTGGCTGGAACAGGTTTATGGCTGTGTGGAGGGACCACCGAGCAGTGCAAGTGGTGCTCTGCCTGAACCACTCTGCACCCTGCACAACAGGCTGCAGGGAGGGTGTTGGTGCAGGTGTTGGGCTGATCTGCAGCTCCCCATATTGGGCTGGCACATGTCAGTCTTTCTGTAAGGTGTGAACTGAATCTCCTGCTCTGCCAGGCTTCTTTGGAGGTGTTAGCTCCTTGGTGCCCTAGCCTGGGACGTAGTCTGAGATCCTGTTTGTGAGGAGATACAGCAGAAAGTGGCCACGTTGTCATGCTCTGGTGCTTTTAATTATTTAGAGCTGTGATTTATGACCTGTGGGCTTCTCTTGCAGCTGAGGCCTGCAGTACCACTGAGGATGGAGATGAGCCTCTGCATTGCCCCACAGGCTATGAGTGCCACATCATCAACCCGGGTAACACGGCTGAAGGAATCCCTAACAGGGGGCAGTGCATCAAGCTCCGTGGCAATCCAGGTCAGTTGACTGGACACCTACTGTCCTTTCTTGTTCCATGCTGCAAAGCCAGTAAGGGGTGGTGTGCTCTCGCTGGCTTTGAAGGAGATCTGGTGGTACCTCTGCTCTTATGGGCTTCCTGGGCAGCTCAAGGCAGTTGGTGACAGCTGGGCTGGGAGACAATCCCCACCCGCAGCATGTCGAATCTTTAATGCCCTGATGTTGGCTGAGCTATGGGAAATCCTTGGAGCAAGGGACACTTGTTTGCTCTGTATGACAGTGTCTCTGAGACTGCATAAGCAGAGCAGGTAGTAACCTGCACGTACCATTATTACACAACACAAAAAACTATAAATATTTCTATATTGCTACACATTTAACTGAAAAAAAGAGTTTCAAATTCCTGTTTCGACTTTTGAATTTGCTTTTGGTATCCAAAACATTGTTCCCTTTATCCTGCTGACACATGTGCCCACTAAAGGAACTTCTACAGACCAAGCTGTTTTCCAGGAAAGCTTATATCACATCTAGGTATGTGTAACTTCACTGAACAAATGGTAAACAGGAAAAATTACCTGGAACTTGAATTATGTGAATCACTAATAAATGGTCTGAAATTTTACCCAAATTTTCTTTCATTTGAGGAAGTCTGAGATTCCTTGACTCAGAGCTTCTGAAAAGCACATAACATGCTAGTGGCCAGCACCAGCAGTTAACCACTCTTGGGGAAAGTGAGTTGTGTCCACTCCTAAACAGGTTTATAAGGGGTTTATAGGAGCCTCCACTACTTCAGCTACACAGAGCTTCTGTTTTCCTCTTTGTGAGGTTGTGATTTCCATATCTATCATTTCTCTGTGCTGTACACAGAAGGGCAGAGTTTAACACCAAGAGTGAAGGCTGATTGGGAATGTTCTCATTACCTACCTTCTTTTTCAGAGGGACGCAACCTGAGGCATAAGTATTACAAGGAATATTTTGGTAAGCTGCTGGCATGAAGTGTTTGCCATTTTGAAGCTTTATAGTTAATGCATTGCTTACAAGGAATGTGCTGCTTATGAAATGAAGGTTTGTTCATAGAAGAGGAGACTCTGTAGCCTTGGTCAGAGGATCTGGTGGACTCTGGAGAATCAGTATCTCTCTGTGTGACACAATGTGATAAATTGGTGCAGCCTTCTGCCAGGGGCTACCCCAGAAGGTGTGAGAAACACCCATTCCAGTAACCTCTTCTTATTCTTAAGTATATTTTTGGAGCTTTGCTTATGGCCAGGACTCCTTGCAGAGGAACAGAGAACTCGATCAAAAGCAGGGTCTGTTGCCAAGAGCTTGTATTGTCCTATGTGATGAGAGATGACTGGAGCCCAATGAATTAGTCCCTTGTTATCTGCAGCCACAAGAGTGTCAGGTGCCTTGCACAAATTGACAGATCTGTGTCTCAAAGAGAGCAGGAGGATCTTCCAGAAGATCTCTTTTCTCATGGCTTCAAAGCTCCCGTTTCTGCTGACAGTCAGTTACTCAGCTGTAACTATACAACATTGATAGGATAAGATCTGTGAATAGCCAGATTTGGCTACTTTAGCTGATCAAACTAGGAAAGGATTTCCTTCCCTCTGTCCAGCGGGCTAGCACTGCTCTCCCAGAGAACTGCTCAACATGAGCCCAGTAAAACAGTACTGCTTAGAGAATTTTGAGAAAACATTTGCCACAGCCTAACACCAAATCTAATTTTGCTGATATTTGTTTTGCAGGGAGCAATTCCAACAATGTGGTCGGCTATGTGAAAAACCAGCAGAAGCATTTAGGCTAATCAAAGGTGTGCCTGGGGAAGTGTCCTGTGACTAAAGGGAAAGCTGGGTGAAAATAGTTGGTGCTTAGTATGCAAATATTTAAAGAAATGGTTGTTAGAGGGTGAAATTATCTCTCTAATAGTAATTAGTGTATAAGGACAGCACCTTAAAACTATGTACAGGCACCTCAGGCTCCATGAAACACCTACACTGACAAACATGGTGCTGTGAAAGTATCCTGGGAACCAGTGGCATTGGCAGCTGAGCTCTGCAAACTGTCCACGGAGGAGTTAACATCTCCACCTCCTGCTTTTCATTCTGATTTCACAAGATACACCTGATTTCTTTGAAGAACCTTTGTGGTGTGGATGGAGTGAATCGGAGGGTGTAAAACAAATGCTGCAAACTTTTGTGTACCTTAAGGCTTTAAACTTTCTGGTTAGGGGCTTCTTCTAATACATAGCAGGTATAACTGCTCCTGCAAGACAAATTAAAAAGCTCTTTATCCTGGAGTGGTCGCAGTAAGGACCAGTCTTGCAAATACCTGGGCACAGGGGTGGTTTGGTGGGACAGCTTTACATGTGTGAACAGTTGCACTCCACAGTGTGAGCCACTCACGTGAGTAAACATGCATGTATCTGGCCAACTGAAAAAGCTCCAATCATTTTATCAGGCTTTTCATTAGGCAAGAACAAAAATATTTATTATACTGAGATGGTTTTCTCAACACTTTCAGCTTCACTTTAAAACTGACTTGAGCTTAACTGGCAGTTAGGAAAACAAAGCAGTTCACTGTGTCTTTTATGTACCTACGTCAGGCTGACTGTTAAGATTACACAGCTACATAAGGACAAGTTCTGTGCAAACATCCTAAGAAGGATAAATATTTTAATTCCTCTTTTTTTTTTGTTTGATTTTCACCCAGCTGGACCCCTCTGTTAAGCAGCTGTCAAGGAATGCTTTACCCAAGAGGTTTCTATTTTGGAAGAACTCTGGTCCCAGGTCTCCACGAGCACATCTCCTGCATTTCCCCCATCCCTGCCCATGGGTGGCACAAAGTCCTTCACTATTCAAGGAACAGGATGAGCCTAAATTTTAAGCCTATCAGGAGGGGGAGGAATGAGATCCCCTGAAAGAAACCACACCGTTTATGAGCTGCCCTTCTTCCAGTGCAGAGCAAATGCCTCCGAGCGGATCCCTGTAAACCACAGCGCCTTTACCAGGCTGCTGGAACAGAGCCTGCCCTTGATGTGTGTCTTGTGTGACTGGTTCAGATTTCATGACCATGAACATAAGATTATAAAAATGAAGTGAGATCAGAATTGTACCTAAATACCTTATCTAAGTTGCATTAAAATAGGCAAGACTATAAAACTGAAGGGGCTCTCTGGATCAAATCCAGTGCCTGCCTATCTTCAACAACTCCTTTAAATGAGCTTTTTCTTAAGCTTAAAGCTTGAAGAAACCTGCAGGTTTCTTCTGTTCCTATTTATACCTGGGGTTCACCAGGTTTGACCAGTCTACAGCCTACACCTGAAAGCTGAAGAAGCTGAAGAACCTGGAGCTAGAAGCAGAACAGGTTTTAGAAATGTTTTTTTTTTTAGTTACTTTCCTTTAGCTTCTCAGTCTGGCAAGCTGCAGATTGAGCTCGTGACACAATAGATTTCTTCCTACCCTATCCAAGCAGGTGCAGAGTGTGCCAGTATTTGAAGTTGTTGGGTTTTTGAAGTTGTTGTTTTTAGCCAGCTCAGTCAATACTCACAAAATGTGCATCTGTGGTTTGGTACGTGCAAGACCTCAGCAGGAGGGATGAAGTCTGGATTATTTCTTGCCCATGTTAGAAAAGCATAAGCAGGATACATTGGTGTGATGGAAAGGATTGTCTGGCAGATGGGCAACTGCTCTTTAGGAGTCCTGTACCTTCATTTTGACTTCTGTAAAGCCTGAAGGTCAAGTTAGTTGTATTTGGGCCTTACAGCTTCTTTTAGGTGTTTAGCATTAGAAAATGGAAACCAGAGCTTCTGTGCCCATTTTCCTGTTCTGTGGCAGCCCTAAAGGGCCAGTTGCATTTCATTTTGACAAATCTGCCAGAACTGCCAGGCAGAAGAAGCCATGTTTGGTCCCTCATTTAGTACCTGTCCCCATCTGCATGCATAAAATTAGCATTTTAATACCCAGAGTACTCGTGGTGCATATAAATACCCAACTCACAAATACAAGTGCCTGCTTCCACCCACAAACTACGGGATTTTCTTTTCCACTCACCAAATTATTTAAGCCAAAGCTAAAAGGCCTGTAATACACTCGCTGCTTCTCATGTGACATTTGCAGCTGGAGAGATGAAAGATGCCAAACTGCTCTTCTGTTGCCTATCCCAATGCTCCTTGATGCTCTACAGAGCCAAGGAACGGATGAAGGGCTCCATCTTCTCCTAAACATCTTCAGCTATTGAACTCCACTCATTTCTTTGTGCCTTTGTTCAGAGTTCTAGGTGTGAGATGCAGCACCATATTCAGACATATATTCTTAGAACTTTATCACATGCAACTTCATACAGTGATACCTTAGCTCATGCTGAGAGACAGGAGCCCATCTGCATTGGGATGGTAGAGACACTTTCTACCTGTAAAAGGAATTCTGTAAAAAGAAAATTGAGAAATTACTGATTTGTTGATGGATTTCTGTTTACTGGGTGCAGTCAAAGGCATCTCCCTTCCTCTTGGTGCTACAGTGCTCGGGGCTTTTTTCAAGTTAATCCTTTTCAAGTTATCAGTTGCTAAACTCAGAAACAAAAGCCAAAGAAGAGACTTGTCTGGGTGCTGTGTTTTCAACACTGACATCCATCACACGCTGAAATGAGAACACAACCCCAATGAGTTGTCCTCAGCTTGTCTTCTCTTCTCTCCAAAGACAAATGGCTTAACAAGAGGCTTGTGAAGCACGGTAGGAAATCACTCCTGTAGGTTGGTTTTACTGTTTTCATGTACACTTTTAAAGCATATTTGGTGCTATAATCAACTTGATGTGTATCACTGTGTGCTAGCAATGCTCTTGGCCTTCCAAATCCTGGAGTGCTGCCCTTGGAGCTGCCGAGGATCTGTGGCAGTGCTGGGCAGCCCCTTCCCAGTTTGTGCCTCTGGTGCTTGGGTGTGTACAGGTTCTGCCCCTTCGGTGCTCAATAAAAAGTGACCAGTATATTTTTCAACTCTGCCTGGTTTCAGTTGTGTGTTCTTGACATATGCTTCGAGTATGAAAAAAAAGAGAGACAACTCTTTTACATGGTGTTGTTGGAAGAGGTCAGAAAACGGGTACAGGGAGAGCAAAGTCATTTTTTCCCCTGGAAGGGAGGTAGCAGACCCCCAGAACACATCTGCCACCTTTCAGAGGGGCCGCCTTTGTGGGTCAGACACTCGCTCACTTCTTGCTGCCTTCATTTCTGTTGCCCAATGGACAAGACAGCTGAAACACACTGTGAAGAGGACAGTGCTGGTGACCCAAGTAGAAGGTGACCCTTTTATATGGTCAGGTTTTTTCCTTGTTGATTCAGAGCCGTTGTTTTCTGCCGGATGGGTTTCAGCTGCCAGCTGGGGTGGTTTACACTGCACAAGCTGCTGCTCAGACAGCTTTGAAGGAGGCCAAGACTTGACTGAAGGGTGGAAAAGTAAACCAAGTCAGAGGCCAGTTCTGGGCTGGTGCCCACCACAGGAGACTGGAGCCCAAAGAGGAGCCTGGCACCGAGAGGTTGAGCTGCTGAGCACTGTGTTTCCAGGAGCAGGCCAAGACTCCACCATCCCACCAGCTCCACCCACACTGGCCATGCTCTACCTGCTCATCAGGGGTGGGCAGAAGTTCCTTTGCAGTGCTTCTCTTCTGCCCTGAAACCATAACAGAGGAGTCACAGAAAGAGAAACTGCCTGTAATTTAGCCAAGGAGGGATTAGCAGCAGGTTTCATTGCTCTGGAAAGGTTTTCTGTGGGTTTTGAGAAGATGCCAGCTAGCACCAGGTGTCAGTCTGGCAGTGATGTTATCCCTGGGATCGCCTGAACTTCTCCCGGCAATGGTCATATGGGCTGTTGGGTGGGGACATTATGGGATGTGTGTACATCATTCGTGCCTCCTGCTGTGAAGTGTGAGGTGGCCTAAGTATCTTGGCTTTCAAGAGAAGCATCTGTTTGGTGAACACCACTAAACTGTGGTTAGATTTCAGCTTGTTTGCATGTTAATGAAAGCAAATACAGTTTCTGTTGATGTTGCTGGCTCATGGTCCCTGTGGGGAAAACCACGGTGTGGCCAAAGGCATCCCCTGCAGATGACACTGCAGTGCTATCAGTGCATCCATCAACCCATCAGCTGGAACGACAGGAGGACAAACATTATAGTAGATCTTCAAGGAGCCAGAAGTCTGCATCAAAGGCACAGTGAGCATCTCTAGGGCAGTGATCTCCAGGAGGTCTAAATATGAGAATATTTTATTAACACTGCTGTAATTTTGGCATGCCTGGTTCAGAGCTCTCTTAAGCCTTATGGTGCAGAAGTGTTTCTGTTACCTTCAGGAAGCTGATCCACACTTTTAGGAGCAGTGAAGAAGCCTGCAAGGTTGAGACAATCCACAGGAGAGTCTTCAGAGACTGACAGTTTCTCTTTGCCCACTACAGAGCAGGGATTTGTTCACGCAGGGGGTTGTTGACTTCTCCAGTTTAAGCAGTGGAGGCCATGCAGACAAACCAAAAGATTTAATTAAATTCCTCCTTCCTTCCTGGTGCCATCCCCAGGGACAGACCTAAGGATTTCCCCTGGCCTTTATCAGTACACTGACAAGACAGCAAGGAACTGGGGCCCAAAACTTTCTTCTTTGCTTCTGTACCCAAGAGCAGCAGATGTTCTGCCTTGGAGCCTGGGAGAAAAACCCAACCATAAAGCAGAGTATTTGCATTTTGGGAAGCAGCAAACTCTGGAAATTCAAGCCATGCACCAGAGGTTTTTTCCCTCAAGGTGGCACAAGAGCAACAGAAGTGTGACAAACCCTGGTTATGGTGAGTGAGCAGGTTGAAGGAGCTGAGCTTCGAACTGGATGCAGCACCCTGCCCTGCAGCAGCAGGAGCAGCAGCAGCCTTGGGGGCTCACAGAATCTGAGATTACAGATGCTCTGCTGATCTGCCTTCCCAACAGATACTTGCTGTTTAGGGAAAAAAAAATTGAGTTGGACCCTGAGCTTTATGATCCAATTAAATAGGAAATACTCTGCAGGTACAGTAATTGAGCTGGGTGTTATGGTTTTATAGTGTGAAAATGATGTCTTCTGTCAGAATGAAGAAATACAGCTTGTGTTAGGATTGTTATCTTTACATTATAGCTGTGATTCAGTTTATTCACAGCATTTTCTGAGCCATGCGATAGCAAAATCCACGAATTTTCCATTAGATTTCCTAACAGGTAGAAATCAAAAGCAGTAAGAAAATAAAACTTCAGTCTCCTCAGCAGTTTTGCAGAGAGCCTGGCAGAGAGTCAACAACAGCTCCATTTCCTTTCTGCATTTATTGCCTTTCATTGGTGCTAAAGTGTAATTTCACGTTTCAGGACTGAATGAACATAAAGATGACAAACAGGGCCGTGGGCCTGAGCCCTGACGATGCTGCTCCTCCAAGCTGCAGGTCTGCTGGGTAATAATCCACAGTACACTGATTATTGTGGTGCATTTTTATGCCCATCAACTCCTATTTCTTTCCTGTATCCCTTTTATCTCGGTATTTTAGCCGCAGCCCTCACTGTCATTCTCCCTCCCGGGGGCACCTCCACACCAACCTGGGTTGTGGCATCTTGGCCCGTGTCATAGGCTCTGGATTTTGTTCTCTGGATGGTGCACACAGCACTGAGCTACTCGTGCTTCCACAGCCAGGAGGAGGAAGTTAAAGAGAGAAACCATCAGTCAGAGCCGGGTGCTCAGTCAGCCGTGCTGTCAGCAGAGCTTGGCTAAGGAGAGCCACGCTTGGGACTGCACAGAGGAGAGCCCCAGAAGGAGCCTGGGGGCTCCTCATGGTTGGAGCTGGGGGCTTCTCATGGTTGGCAGCTCCCCTTGCCACGTGTTGGCTTCGTGGATGATGCGTGAGGTTTTGGGATGAGAAAAGAAAGAGTAAGATCAAGGAAAGGGTTTTTTTTCCTACCTGCCTAGAGAGGAGGAAGAGGTTTTTCACCACATTGCTCTCAGAGACACAAGGAATGACCCGGTGTGATCCCAGGGCTGTGACTGCTACAAACACTCGGATGATCAGAAGAATGTGTTTCCTTGCCAGGCGGTGCCTGCCCTCCTTAGCAGGACCAGGGCAGAGCCAGCTGGCTGTGCTCCAGGTCCTTGCAAAAGCTGCAGAAGGAGGGGACCAGTTTGAAAGCATTCGTGAGCTCAGAGGTGTTTTGCCACCTAATTCCCATACATTTCCATAAGGTCTCAATCCCTCCATACCCCTGGGAGCCTGGGCTGCCGCCGAGCCCTGGCTAAGCACCTTATGTAAACCTTGGGCAGGGTCTGGCTCTGAGCTGCCTGAAGATCAGTGCCCAGCATTATCCCTGGATACTTTCCCATGGGAAGGAGGACTCTTGCAGCAATGCAGGAACTTCCTTTATCTGCCTGACTCACCCAGTTCAAGTCACGGAGAAGGCATTTCTCAACCAGGAGCCTGAGTTAGGAAGCCTCAGCTGCATTTTATGAGAGCCCTGGCTCTCATAAACCCTGGCAGGGTGTTTCCTCATTGCTTCATTTTCTCCTCAGTCTGGAAGGAACCCTCCCTCCGCTCTGCTTCTGTGGGACACCATGTCTTATCTGTAGCTGGGGGTTACATTGTGCTGGTGGGGTGGCCCAAGGAGCTCATCGGCTTTTGCTGGAGCTGGGGGATGCAAATGGGCAACACTAAAGTTCTCTGGGGGAAAATGGCAGTTTGAAAGAAGTTGGTCAGCTTTGGGGTATCGTGGGCGGTCACACAGGTGAGACTTCAGGGTCTTGGCCCCATCATGCTCCAGGTGGCACCAGCTCCCCTCTTCCAGAACTGTGAAGTTGGCACCTGGATGTCCTAGGGGAAAAATCTCCTGCGGGAAACTGAGCATGTGTTTTTCTCTGTCTGGGAGTGACATTGATTCCCTCGGTGCAGCTTTTACTGTCAAAGAAGGATCTTAATCTCTCAGTTTACACCTCAGAGACGATTTAAGCCTAAGTGATCCCTGCAGTCATGATGCCTGGGGGAGGAGGTAGGTGTCCTGGTGGAAACCAGAGCATGATGCTCCCTGACAGGCAGCTATAAATCTTCAGAACTGCTGTAACTGTTTAACTTCAGCAGCATGTTGGGATCCACCACGAAAGCAATTGAAAGCCTGTGGGTTTTTTAATAAATGAGCATCACAAATTCACATACCCCCCATTTATGCCCTCTCCCTGACATAAATACTTACAAATGCTTAAAAAAACTGGGATTCTGCTGACGGGAGAGCTTCCCGAGGAGGATTTCCTAGCCTGGAAGTTTACAAACAGGCTCGGCAGTGTGTGTAACCTGCCCTGCCTCTGCACAGCAGCCTTGGCAAAACAACCTCCCTATCATCCCGCCCAACAATTTTTCAGAGGGCGGAGGAAAACGTAGAGCTGCAAGACCTCAACCTGCTCTTCAGGTGCCGGCCTCGCACACACGTAGGGCCACCTCACTCTTCTATCAGCCGCCGTCTTACCCACGGGCAGGCGTCTCCTGGCTGGGTTCGATGGGCAAAGCGCCCTGCGTTGCCACTCGCAAGGTGCAGAGCTTCCCCTCCCTCTCTCCTCCTCTCCCTCCCTCTGGAACCTGCGGCCAAAGGCGTGCCTTGGCGGCAGGTAAACGCTGCCTCCTCTCCCTGCCTGTAACCACGGCCCGGCGCTCGCAGGGGAATTGGAGCCAGAGCTGCCGGCATCGGCGTCTGGTGGCCCCCAAGGTGCTGCCCACTGAAGATGGTAGAAGGAGGTTTTGCCAAACTGATCCAGAAAAGGTCGTTTTCCCCTTTCGCACAGAAATATCAACCTCTTGGAAGCAGCGAGCCAGAAGAGAAGGTGAGGATTGCCCGTGCCTCTTGCCTGGACCTGCTGAAATAGTTTGTGTAATTGGGGTGAATTTTATCTACTCTGTCTGCTTTGTCCCCTGGTAACTCGCCATCGCTGCTGCCGTGCTCTCGTCTCCGCACCCGGCCGGTCGCTGTACAACGGGGGTGAGGTTAAGGATGTTTGCCAGGCAGCCGGTGAGATGGGGGTACCTGTTTCTATGCGATACTCCCGGGACGTATAGCTCAGGGCAAAGTCCTGGCCAGCAGCGTTGTTCCCTGCTCCGAGGAGGTTCGAAACTAATGAAAGGTGTGGGAGAGCGGCTGTCGGCTGGGGCGCTGCGCGAGGCTTCCTGGGGTGCTGGCACCAAATGCAAACACTGCCTCGGTAGAAAGGTAAATGAGGAGTGGGGGTAACCCTGTGACCACAGGTGCCCCCACTTCTGGGCACTGGGGCTGTGACCCCTCGGGCTGTGCTCTGTGCTGTTGCTGCTGGTGGTGGTGGTAATGGAATGGCCAAGAAGAGTTTTAGCTCAGCCCTGCCGAGCCTACTTGGATATAGTGCTGGCTTTTATTGAAGAGTGCTGGTGTATGAGCAATGATTTCCCTCTCCCTGCTTCCACTACCTCTCCTCAGTGCAGATGGACCAGAGAGTTGCCAGTGGTGGTTTAGATGACACATGTGCTGTTCTCCTTGTTTTTTCACCACGAAACCTTCAGGTTTGGGATTATTTTATTAGCACGTTTGCTCAGCACAGGGATTTCC
>VWZY01011396.1:339540-397195 GCA_013399075.1 Chloroceryle aenea | reverse complement strand
GCAGGGGAATTGGAGCCAGAGCTGCCGGCATCGGCGGCTGGTGGCCCCCAAGGTGCTGCCCACTGAAGATGGTAGAAGGAGGTTTTGCCAAACTCTTCCAGAAAAGGTCGTTTTCCCCTTTCGCCCAGAAATATCAACCTCTTGGAAGCAGCGAGCCAGAAGAGAAGGTGAGGATTGCCCGTGCCTCTTGCCTGGACCTGCTGAAATAGTTTGTGTAATTGGGGTGAATTTTATCTACTCTGTCTGCTTTGTCCCCTGGTAACTCGCCATCGCTGCTGCCGTGCTCTCGTCTCCGCACCCGGCCGGTCGCTGTACAACGGGGGTGAGGTTAAGGATGTTTGCCAGGCAGCCGGTGAGATGGGGGTACCTGTTTCTATGCGATACTCCCGGGACGTATAGCTCAGGGCAAAGTCCTGGCCAGCAGCGTTGTTCCCTGCTCCGAGGAGGTTCGAAACTAATGAAAGGTGTGGGAGAGCGGCTGTCGGCTGGGGCGCTGCGCGAGGCTTCCTGGGGTGCTGGCACCAAATGCAAACACTGCCTCGGTAGAAAGGTAAATGAGGAGTGGGGGTAACCCTGTGCCCACAGGTGCCCCCACTGCTGGGCACTGGGGCTGTGACCCCTCGGGCTGTGCTCTGTGCTGTTGCTGCTGGTGGTGGTGGTAATGGAATGGCCAAGAAGAGTTTTAGCTCAGCCCTGCCGAGCCTACTTGGATATAGTGCTGGCTTTTATTGAAGAGTGCTGGTGTATGAGCAATGATTTCCCTCTCCCTGCTTCCACTACCTCTCCTCAGTGCAGATGGACCAGAGAGTTGCCAGTGGTGGTTTAGATGACACATGTGCTGTTCTCCTTGTTTTTTCACCACGAAACCTTCAGGTTTGGGATTATTTTATTAGCACGTTTGCTCAGCACAGGGATTTCCATTGCTCAAAATCCCGTTTTTTTCTCCCACCTGACAGATTGATTGGGTGCCCTTCCACATAAACCCAATTTGTCTAATCCCTTTGGCATGCAGAGCTAGCCCTTAACCCAGTCCCAACAGGCACCATCCAGACACTTCGAGCTACTCCTTTTCCACAACTGACTGAGACCTTTCCTCAGACATCATTTCAGCCAATCCTCTTTTCTCCTCCGAGTCTCATCTTTCGAGCGTGGGAGTTGGTCAGTGCTACAGGGAGACGAAAATCAGACACTGAACTCTTACTCTATACACCACAGAGTGCGTTGTGCGATGCTGCTCTACAATACTCAAACATAGCTCAAAATTCCAGGGAAGGAAGATCCTGATGAGGTTACAGAAAGCATCTGTAATCTTGCTTTGATGGGAAGCTGAGATTTCTGGTCACATGTAGGCAGGAGGCCACCAGCAATTAGCCTGGTTTGTTCTTTGACGGTACCACTTCTGTTGCATCCAAATTAAACAACGATATGTATTTAGTTCCAAATAGAAACCCTTCCTGAATTTTAGCTCTAGCCTTGCCACGTGATACATTTGCACCAGGACAGGGAAACAGCCAGTGTTTTGGCATGGGAAGTAGTGATAGGACAACGGGAACTCGATCAATCCAGAACATGTCTCAGGTTCTGATTTAGGCTGGTAGATGACTCACGTTTCCTCCAAGGATGGTATTTTGCTTCTTCACTTGAAAATAGCTGCAGAGCACTTTCAGTCGTATAGACCTTAAATATTTTGGTCAAAGGGCTGCCCTGGGCCTCAAAGAGGTGGGTCCAGGTGCCCTGATGGGACTCAAGCCAGGATAAATACACGAACTGTGGGTTGTGGAGAAAAAGCCCCAGTGCTGGTAGCTGCCAGGCGTTGGGCAGCCCACAGGCTTGGCGATGGTGCTGCCTGGAGAGGGCAGAAGAGTGAAGTTTCACATCAAAGCACAGGCACAGCCTGTGTCTAGACTCTGCCCTGGGTTTCCACACTTTTTCTACAGTGGCCTGTTCAGAATCACGGGGAATTTTTGTGGTGCTGGCTGGTGTTTGATGAGAACTGTGTGTTTCCTGCAGAAATCTGAGGAACATCCAAAGATTGCCCTTCTGAGCTCATGCGTGTGTGCGTGTGTTTGTGTGCACACGTGCCTGGGTGCCTATGTGTGATGGAAAGAGGGAGAAAAATCTGTGCCCTGCAAGGGTCACATCTCCTGTTCCCTTTGCACGTAGCAGGGTCACCCTGTAGCTCCCAGTGAACCCAGTGGATACAGCCCAGGGCAGGTTTCCAGGGGGCTGCAGCTCTCCAGTAGTTTCTAAGCTGATGAGATGGTGGGGTTTGTAGCACTAGCCAGGGCACTCTGTCTCCGTGCTGTAGGGTGGCCACACTGCCACATGCAGTGCCACTGGAAGAAGAGTTTGTCATGCAAATCTACTGGGATCCCACTGGGGAGCTGCTGTGATTTAGGGGCTTTTTGTCTTGCTAGCTTTAGAAAGAGATGGCTCCTACCCCAGGAATGTCTGGGCAGTTGATTTTAATGCATGAAGATCGTCAGGCTTTCTCCAGAGCTGCTAGGACTTTTCCATTGCAATTATTCCATCTTTCCTCACCAAAACCCCTATTTATCCTTTCCCCCACAACACCTGATCCGTTCAAGATTCAATAGCCATGTGACAGGTATTTCCCAGCCCTGTCCTATATTCAGGCTAAATTACTATACCAGTTTGCCTCAAGGCTTTTTTATATCTCAGGTTTCATACCAATGAACATTTATTTCCTGGAGAGGTTCACTGGCTCCTTATCCTCCTAGATATGCAGAGTATCCTTATCAGAAACTTTATTATCATGCAGATACCTATTTTTCCCATATGCCCTTAAAACAAACTAAATAGTGCAGCTTTCCTTCCAGGGAACAGAGGGAAGCCCATGGGATTGTCTCTGCGTGGCCATGCCACAGTCTCCACTTGCACACCTCTGTGTTTTCAGCCCCTTAGAGGTGTCAAGCCCAATTTCTTGCTTCTGAAAACTTTCCAGCAGGCAAGGAGTTAATTCCCTTCCTCCAGCTGCTACGGGTTCTTGGGAAGGGAACTGCAGCACCCCCCTCCTAGGAGACCTTACAACAAGGTTGTCTTAAGCCTTTGGGGTTTATGGCTGGGGCATGGGTGGGCAAGGGGGCTCTGTCAGCTGTGGAGCTGCAGCGAGTGGGTTTTCCTGCAGCAATGGCACTGCCATCTTTCAGCTCAAGGGGCTTTACTTTAGATTAAAGGGAGATGGAAGATCTCCTTTTTTTTTAATTAAAAAGCCACGTTTGAGCAGGAGAGCAGTGGGGGTGAGAGGAGGGGGGTGTGCAGCTGGGGGCAATGAGCCCACAGCTTGGGTGCTGCCCACGCTGCCTGAACCAGACCACTCATACCCCTGGGAGCATCTTAAAATCCAGGGAGTAGTTTTAAAGCAGGTTTTCTGAAAAACCCTTTGCTTTTTGGACAAAGTACCTACTTTGCAGCCTGGGAGACCAGAGGCTTTATTGTGTGTAGAAAGCCTGTGCTTCTGCAACAGATGTGTGATGGGGGAGGGAGGGACAGTGTTCGAGGAGCTGAAGCCTCAGCGATGGGTGGGAAGTGACTGGGGGGGTTAGGGAAGGAAGCCCAGCGAGGCAGCTGCTCACTTGTGGGGCTCTGGTGGTTTCTGCATGCTGCCTGCACCCCTGGATTGCAGCTCCTGTCTGCTGTGTGCACCAGAAAAAGGAACACAAAGGGCTTTTGAGGGAGTGGTTCGATTGATTTTTATTTAGTAAGGATGAGGAACGTACAAGCAGAGGGTTTCTGTTTAATGTTTTAAAGAGCTTCTTGTTAAACCAAATAACCCATCCCATTCTGACCAGATGACGCCACATCAGCTGGTCCCCAGTAACCTAAACCGAGGTGGAAGAACATGCAAAACCTCAGCGCAAGCAGAGGTGGGGGAATCCTGAGAAATAATCTTTTGGGCCTTTTGCCAGAGAGTTACAGACAGGGCTCTGTGCTCCACAGAACAGCCCACACCTTCTGCCCTCCCGCGCGGGCTGTTTCGGGGTGCGGAGGCAGCGGGGCAGGGATGGGCACGCTCTGAGGTGTGCTAGGGCAGCTGCTGCATGGCTCCCAGCCACGGCCAGCTGCTCTTTACAGCCTCCAACATCTCCTGTTCTTGCAAAGAATGGAGAAATTCAGAAGTTAGTTATTTATTTTAACTTTTTCCTGCCCTGCTGTATGGGGTTGTGCGCTCTTGGGCTCGAGATGTGGCTGAGGATAAAGGTTAGAAATGTAAATGGCTAATGCTGCTAGCCCCCAATTTCTGTCAGCAGAAATGAAAATAATATACCAAAAGAGGTTAGCTGGGGAAGGGGCTTGCTCAGGACACTGCCTGGTAGAGGTGGGGGGAGCTGGGTTTAGGGGCAATGGGGCTCAGCACCAGCAGCCCCTTGGAGGGGAGGAGGAGGAGAGGGATAGGGCTCCATTGGTGCATTCCAACACGTGCCTCGCTGGAGCTGTTTATCTGGCAGGGAAAGCTACAGGGGAAATCACTTGCAGGCGTAAGCTAATCAATGCAAATTAACTCACCCCAATAAAGCTGCTCATTCCAGGGTGGCTGGGAGGGGTGTGGAGCTGTTGGTGTTTGCATTGACCTGGGGTTCAGGTACATCCATTTGCTTTTGTTGTTTGTTTCCTCCACGCCTTTCTGAAAGTAAATATTAGTGATAGCACTGGGCCCTGGCTTGCTCTGGGGGCTGGAGGCACCTCACCCTTGTGCCCAGGTCTCTTCCTGCCCTCCAGCTCTTTTCATTAAAATTTAAACCCCTTTGAGGCAGGGATGTGGCTTGATAGCTGCAGTGTCCCCAGCAGCCCAGAGGAGCCCGTGGAAACCATGTTAACCATCTCAGCACAGTGTTGAATGCAAGGTAGGTGTTGAACTACACCAGCCCTGTATTGTCTTCCCAGCAAATCCTTTTACCTCCTTAGATGCAAAGTCCTTCATCTCTTTAGATGCCTGGGTGGCTTTTGGCCTTGGGTGATCTGGAGGTCAGCAAAGTTACAGGGAGGTGATGAATTTGTACAAGGACACACAAGTAGGAATGAATAACCAGTTTTAATCATGGAAGGATGGGTTTTGTCCCTTCTAGGGATGTGTGTTAAGGAAATGTTGGGGTAAGGGTGATGCCCACTGGTCGTGTGCCTCAAGCCAGCAGACAAATGTGACAGCTTCTTTGGGTGTAGTCACCAGCATGAGGGAAATGTGGAATCAGAAAAAAAACCTTGGAAATCTTGGGCAAACTGCTGGGGTTTTGGAAAGGCAAGTTGTTCCTGGGGAAAAATGCCTTTTAAGTGAGCAATGCAGAGCCCAAGGGGTCCCAGCAAACCCTTTGTGTTTCTGCCTGGAGCAGGTTGGTGCCTGTATCTCCTGTGGCTGTCCTGTGGGTCAGTAAACAGCAGTGAAAAGGGGGCTGCAACATATGGAAGTGGAACAAGCCTTTTTCAGGAGCAGTTCTTAGAGATGATCCTCTCTCATCTGCTAGGAGCTCTCCAGAAGCCACAAGACAGACACCAATGCTGCAGGGCAGCGTGAGTGAAGGGCCAAAGAGATTTGCTGTGTTTATCTTGGGCTTTAGATTGCAAAACACTGGATGTTCCTAGAAACCTCCTGAATACTCCTAGAAGAGCTAATTCTCTGAAGCCCTCCAAACCCAATTGCTCAAGTGCTGATGAGCTGGGCTTGGTCTCTGGGTGCTGGTACCAGGCAGCCAATGCCAAATTCCTCTCACCCTGCCAAGCAAGAGCTCCCTCCAGATCCCTCTCCTAATGATCATGTGCTCTTGTGCTTTATGAGTGAAAGTAAATGGGAAGGGATTTTCCTGTCCCTCAGGAAGGGGAGGTTTCTCCCCCTCTGTACTTACCCCACGACAGCAGTCACACCATCCCCATTCTGTGCCTGGCTGAGATTTCAGGGGATGCTGCTGCTCTGGAAAGAGTCTTTTGGAAAAGAGGACAAGGGATCTTGAAAGGAAAGAGAGAGGTTGAGGTGCTGAGGCTTGGGATGCTTGGAGTTCAGCACAGCCCTCAGGATGCCTGGATGGGGCAGGAAAAGTTTGTCCTGCTCAGAAATGTTTGCAGAGCCCACGGTGGAGGAAAACAGCCACAGAGATGGGAGAATAGACTTTTTCTTTCTCTCACTGGCTCCAAGATGTTTCTAGTTTACATTCCTGTTCATTTATTGTGTCTTTAAGGAGGGAAAAGTTTTTTTCCCTTGTTCTGAGTATTGAGTGTTCAGTGGGCTGTGGGACACGGGCAGAGAGAAATGCTCCTGTTGAGCATGATACCCACAAAGAGCAGAGCCTGGTGTGATTTTCAGACCAGGCAGTGCTGTGTGCTTCTCTTTTTGGTAATCCAGCTCCAGCCTTTCTTCCACTACAAGAATGTGCACCTGGCTTTGAGGCTGTAATAAGGATTAAGTGTTTTAGCTGACTGTGAAGTCACATAGCTGGCAAAGTGAGGGAGGGCAATGGGATTAAGGGAAGAAGCAGATGCTGAAATGCTTTTGCTAACTGTGCTCTCACCTAACGATTGTCTTATCTCGTTTACTCAGCCCCACGAGGACTGTGAGCTGAAAATAATCGAGCAGGAGAAGGAGGTGACAGTTCTGCCCCCGAAAGATGCGTGCAAATACCATAAAGAAGACTTGGCAAAAGCTTTAAACGTAAGGGAGTTTTATAGGTCTTTGTAAAAACAGCAGCACTGTCTGTGTCATCTAACTATGGGAAAAGACTGAGCAGCAAAATTGGTCTTAGGTTTCCTGTGCAAACTCCTGGCGTGCCCAATTCCTCTGCCTTTACAAGGGCCAAGCCTCTCACTGGCTGCACTCGAGGCTCAGCGTTGGGTATTTGTGCTTTGCTTTGTCCCAGGGCAGGATTTCACCACAGTGAGTGGCTCTGGGAGCTGCAGGAGAAAGAGTTTAATTGTCCAGCCTGGCAAGCGAAGCCAAGGCTGGCAGAGGATCCCTGGGTGCAGGCTGCACAGCTCATCCACTCCAATTATTGGCTGCTCCTTGCTGTGCACATGCACAAAGCACTTTTCCCCCTCCTTTTCACAGCAGGTTTCATTTCCAAGGCACAAGTCATCCCATTTATTGTCCTAGAGAACTTCTCAAAGTCTTGCTTTGAATTGTTAGGTAGAAATTCAGCTCTCTGGTGCCTGTATAGGCCAACAGCGGGGGTGTCACTGTCACCTGGCTCAGTGTGTGCTGGGACCTGGCTGCCCATCTGGAGCTGGGACATCAGTCCTAGGGGGAGAGGGGCTGCAGTGGTAGCACCAGCTGCTCTGCCCTGGCCCCACTCCAGCTTCCCCACAGCAGGGATGGACTGGAGGGATGGTGAGACACCAGGGCTGGGGAAGGCAGCCCCAGTTACTCAGCCTGCACTGGGGTTTGCCCATGGGAAAAGAAACACTTGTGATGTAACACTCGCTGAAGCCCATCTATGAAAAATAGATGGAAATTTAGAAAGGCTGAGTCCCCACGACCAGGGAATTCTCTTTTAATTTTGTCCAGGTACTTTTATTTTTACTTTATTTTTCTCTAAATGTACAGTGAAGCCAGAAACCAATTGAATCCCTTCTGATTTTGGATTCTGAACTTGTCATCTGTTACACAGTTTTGCAACTGTGCAAATACTTTTTGATTTTTATTGACTTGTGCTTACTTTAGGGGGTTCTGTGATGGTTGATGGTAAAGTTTATTAGCTTAACAAAGGTAACTAACCAGGAAAACAGTAGAGATGTTTATTGTTTTGGGTTGGGGTTTCAGGTGGGACTGAACCACGAATATCTTGCTCAGTCTAATCACAAGTTTTTAACATCACTTTGTCTTAAGAAGTTTTTCTATAAGTATTTTACAGTGTGTAATGCTTGGGGTGTTCAGTTGTGGTGTTGTTTAGTTGTTTTTTTTAACCTTCCCTCTAGGTTGATTTGCAAACTGGACTCTCTGAGTCTTCTGTGCTGCAGCGCAGGTTAAAACACGGCTGGAATGAATTCTCAGTAGAGAACACAGAACCTGTATGGAAGAAATATCTAGACCAGGTAAGGATTTTCTGCACAGATTCTCATTCCCTGGCTAGGTTCACCTAAATGTGTCTCTACATTGAAATATCCAGGGTTTCTACATCCCCAGATTCAGCCTTGGGACAGCATCCTGGAAACAGAAACTGTCTATTCCCCCAGGAAAGCCATTGTGAGATTCAGATGTGGGGTTATTTCATGTGGAGATAACATCTTAAAATAAAAAGAAACCTTTTTATCTCCTCCCAGACCACAAATCAAAAGTTGTAGATCAGTGATGTGATTTCTGGAGTACATTTATTGCCTTTAAGGCAAGTGATAAAATCATAAAAGGTTTGAGGCAAACCAGTAGTAGCTGAAAGCCACGCTGATTCCAGTTCCCCCAGTGAAGGAAAGCCCTAAACCTCCAGCAAGAGCAGAGGCAGTAGAGCTCAGGTGAGCATTGGTGTCCCTGTTACCAATACATCAGTGACAGGCACCTTCCTACACAGTGCCAGCTGCCCTGAGGAGCCACAATTTCAACCCAAAAAGCCAGGCAGAAGGTGGTATTTGCTGTCTTGGTTCTCTCCAGCTGAGTTATCCTTAAGTTTTGCTTTTATTAACTGGTTCTTGCTGATTTAGTGTACCTTTCACCTCTCTTTTAGAGCTTTCAGCCAAACAAGGAGGAGGGTTTTTTGTTGACTGTTTATTTTCAACCAGCAATTTGATTTTCTTCTTGCTTAGCTGGATTATGAAGATTTTACTTGCTCTGAAAGAATATGTTTTTATTTTATTGATTTATTTTATTCCTATATGATCAATACTTTTAAGCACTTGGTAATTATCAATAAGTCTCTTCAAGGTTTCTTTTAGTCTTAAAATAACAGATGGTGCTTTTTTTTTTTTTCCTAGTCATCCTTAAAAGCTGTTTCTCCAACGGAACACCAAACTCTTCAGTGTATTTCTGATCCTTCTGCAACCTGTCGCTCTCTCTGGAAGAGCTGCTTGCAGTTCCACATTCACAGCCCTGCATTTGAGCATAACCCCTCAGCAGACACCTCTCGTCTCTTCCAGCTGCTATTTCTGTACAGCATCTCCTTTGGCTCAGTCTTTCTCCAGAGAAACAGAGGGAATTTTCACCTTTGGCTTCAGCAGGGAATAAATGTAAACCTTGGCTTTCCAACCGTGAATCACTGTGCCCCTGTTAGCCAAAACAGACTGTCTTGTCTTTGCCTGACAGTTTCCTTGCATCAAATCTCACATTAGCTGAGCTGAGATGGGAGAAATGGGCTTAAAATGGAAAGCAGTGAGGCTCTGACTCCTGCAGCACTGGGTACAGCGCAGAGTTTAGCAGATTAATTAAAGAAGGAAAAAAAAATAAAGGAAGAAAGAGGATTTCAGGTTTCAAATTCTAAAAGAACAATAAAGTTTTTGTCTGTATCTGTTATTCCTCTAAGGAGCTTTTAGTCAGCCCTTTGCCTTCTGTCTGGGCAGAGGAATGTCACTGTCACAAGCAAGGAGGGTCCCTGCAGCAAAACCATGTGGCTAATCCCTTCTGATAAGATCTGAGGCCAGCTCAGCTTTGGCAACTTCATATTTCACTTTCGATTGCCATTTGGTTTTATTTTTCCAGTTTAAAAACCCCCTCATCCTCTTGCTGCTGGCTTCTGCCCTGGTAAGTGTCATCACGAAAGAGTACGAGGACGCTGCCAGCATCACCATGGTAGGTGGCACATCTCCTGCAACCCAAACCTTGGCTCTCTGAAGCTGCTCTGCCCACCCTGTAATGCCTCTTTGTTCACAGGCAGTGCTCATCGTGGTCACTGTGGCCTTCATCCAGGTATGTCAGCTGGAGCTCGGCTCCATGGCCAGGGCTGCTGTCAGCAAGCCCTCCTGTGTAACTTGGCTTTCTTCTCCTTTCTCCTTAAAAAGGAATATCGTTCAGAGAAGTCTCTGGAGGAACTGAACAAGCTGGTGCCCCCCGAGTGCAAGTGGTGAGGCACGCCTGCTGCAGTGGGGTTTTGGGTTGGGAGGGCAGAGCTGATGGGTGAAGAAAATTACTTCAGGTTGTCAAGCGTGTGATGAGAACCCAGTGCCTGGAGGGGTGGCACTGTGGTGCAGCTGTGAGGCACAGTGAAAGGGGAGGAAATAACTCTGATTTTTAACACAGGCACCCAGTGGAATTGGGCAAATGCTGGGAGACAGGAGGGTCCCAGAACGGTCCCAACTCCACACCCTCCATAAGGGTCCCTGCAGCCTCTCAAGTGCTGCTGACTCCCCATGCAAAAAAAAAAAAGCCTCACTTGGGTATTTTTTTTTGGCTTTGGAGTAGTTTTGCCTGCAAGAGATTGGCATAAAAAGGCTTATGAGCAGAGGTGCCTGTGGCTGGGTTTCCTCCCCCCACCTGCCCGTTGCTGTAGCAGAGAGCACTGCCCTGACTGCTCTGAGGGGTGCTGTGGCTCCTTTAGAGCACAAGAAATACTGTTCCATTTATCCCTTTGTGAAGCAGTTTTGTCACAGCCAACATAAATAAGCTGTGAGGCTCAGAGAAATGTGCACTGCCAAAGCAGCGTGGGGTTTTCTCCTGGTCCAAAGGTCACCTGGGTCTGGATCTCACAACCATCCCTGTTTGCTCTTGATTTGTTTATGATATGCCACCTAGCCATCTACTAGCCAGTGAAGTGGCAGACCTTTTAAAAAGATTCTTTTTAGGTTAAAGAAGCCACATTTTGTTATTTGAAGCGTGAGCCATGTGGGAAAAGCCTTTGTGTCACCCCAGTCTACTCTCCTAGTACTGTTTAAGTTCCAAGCCTTCTGTAACCTGCCCATCTGTTTATAAATTCAAACTGAGCCCAATCTGAAAATAATCCTCTCTCCTCATCTTCAGGAAGATTTTATATTCTTATTTACACTGGAAGCTCTCTGGGGCAGGGAAGCTCTTGCTTTCTTGTCAGTCACATTCCCAAGCTTGCAGGAGGAGTAAAAACCCCCCAGCCTTGTTTCTTTTCTTCTTCTTTCCCATTTGTCTCATGTAGCCTAAGGGATGGAAAACTGCAGCATCTTCTGGCACGAGAGCTGGTGCCTGGGGACATCATCTACCTGTCTGTGGGTGACAGGGTTCCTGCAGACCTCAGGCTGATAGAGGTGAGTCCAGCTACACGTACAAGAGCCTGTTGAAGAGATTTCTTAACAGGGCCAGAAATGCACCTTTTTAATTAGGTTACAGATCTGCTGGTGGATGAATCCAGTTTTACTGGAGAAGCTGAGCCTTGCAACAAGACTGACAGTGTCTTACTGGAAGCCAGAGACATAACCACACTGAGCAATGTTGTTTTCATGGGCACCCTGGTGCGATATGGGAAGGGAAAAGTGAGTCCTGTCATCTTCAATCTTTTCCCTCAAAATTAGTTACAGAAGCTCTAGGGGTTTTTTTATCTCCATCTCCTTATTTTTTTCCCTTCTTTTCAGGGTGTAGTTATTGGGACAAGTGAAAATTCCCAGTTTGGAGAGGTGTTCAGAATGATGCAAGCTGAAGAGGTAAAGAAGTGTCAGTGTCTCTCTGGAAATGATGGGTGTTCTGGAGGGAAGGTTGTGAGGAGGAGCAGCTCCAAAACCTAATGCAGTGGGCTCATTCTGTTTCTGCTACAAAATGCCTGTGCCATCCAGGGACACCAAAGTGCTGTATCCAAAACAGAAAGCTATAAGCAGAACTTAGGCTTTCTAATATTTCTTCCCCCCTCAACTTTTTTCTATGTATGTAAGATTTTACTTCTTTGTGCCAAAATGTAATGGGCCAGAGCGCTGAGCTAGCACAGATAAGGGTCTAGAAACCAGTTAACTCTTGATCTGTTCATGCAAGATATCACAGCAAAGCAGGAGGAGACAATTCTGGGTAATGTATGAGCAGAGCCTCTGGGACAGAGATGAGGGTCTGGACTTTTCACCCCTGCCCCTGAGGCTTTCACACACATTATCCAGTCCTGGGCTCAATCAGTAAGGTCCTTCTTCTATTTTAGCCCTCATTCTGTGTCTGCCTTGGTTCCCCAGCTATAACTGACTATAATTCTTCTTTCTTCTGCTTGTTTTGCCTGTCTTGAGTGCACTGAGGCAGAGACTCTCTCCCTGCAGGGCAGTCTGTGCCCAGCAGACCCCGCAGGGACCACAGCACTGATAACCAGGACCCTGTGGGTCAGTCATCCTGGGCTCAGTGTCATCATCTTATCTTGTGTAACAAGCAAAGAAAACCAGCTCTGCTCTAACGTTTCCAGACTCCCAAAACACCTCTCCAGAAGAGCATGGACAGGCTGGGGAAGCAACTCACTCTTTTCTCCTTTGGCATAATCGGTGAGTCGGGTGCGATGCTGCTCCTTGCATAGTCAGCTGTGAAATCTCTCTGGGCTCCAGGGCCACTGGTGTCCAAAGTGCTTGCTGATGGGGGTTCCCTGGACTTTGGGGGTTCAAACAGACACCTCAGAAAGATTTGGGGACATTGTTCCCCAACAACAGTTAAAGCAGATTAGAGACTTATTAATTTCTTGAAGATTTTTAACGTGATGGTTTCCTGCCCCCCCCAGGTTTGATAATGCTCATTGGCTGGTTACAAGGAAAACACCTCCTCAGCATGTTCACAATTGGAGTCAGGTGAGGACAGGAGAGCACCTTTCTCTTTGATTTCTAATGAATCACATCCCAGGGACTGCCCTGTTCAAAACAAGGGACATTTCACAGAAGAGAACTCTGAGTTGATCTTGCACTGGTGAAAGTAATGTGAGCTTTACAAGAGTTTAGCAGAAATAAACCAAGTTTGAGGGTTCATTTAACTCTGGAAATCAGTATTTTGAAAATCTTCACTATCTTTTCCATGTCATCCTGCTGTGGGTGTCCTTTCCTACCTGTACCATGTATTTAGTGGGAGTGTAGCAACAGCAAATATTCCTCTTTTCTGTTGTCACTGGATTTACATCTAAAGATTGGAATGCACACTTTGTGTGGCATAAAAAGCATGCACAGCCTTCTAATCAAACATCATAAACCCTGTGGTTTTAGAAGTACCCATAAAATATGTGGCTTAGTGTTGACATGGCTCTGAAATTAGTCCTTTAAGAAATCTGAAAGGTATTCTATGGAAACCAAACCAAAACCATGGATGAGGAGACCCCAGTGAAGCCAAACTGGCTCAGTGCCCACCTTCCTGTCTCTCCTGGGGGATGTGGTGGGGAAGAAGTGCAGTTAAGTCAGAGTTTTGAAGAGTGGCCTATGGTTTTGAGAGTCCTCCTTGGTTGCTTTTTGCACACCTAGATGTTTTCAGAGTTACCCAAGGAATAACTAAGGGACAGACACTGACTGTGCAGCACAGGGACATCTGGGGAGCTGATTCTGTCTTGCCATAGGTGGTACCCACATGCAAGAGAGAAGGGTGAGGGGCTGAGTGTGGCCAGGAGCCAGCAGCTAACGTGTGAGGTGTGATGCCAAAGAATATTCAACTTCCATCATCAGAAAGTTAAATAAATGAAATGAAATCCAACCCCTAAATCCCTACTTAGCCAGAAATTAATGCTCTTTGGCAATGTAAAGAAGAAAAGTAATTGCTTTGTCAAAATCATCCAGAAAATGGTTGAAGGGCTGGATAAATATCTTGCTTTTGTATTTAGAGTGTGCCAGGAGTCCTGGTGCTCAGCACTGCACACTCCTGCTCAGCTCTGCGTGTATAAGCAGGAAAACTCACCCCGTGGAAATGTCCCCTTGGCACGTTTTGGTCGGTACCTGTAGTTTCACCCCTGTGTTGAAGCTGTTGTGTCTCTGCTGTCCCCAGCCTGGCGGTGGCTGCCATCCCAGAGGGCCTTCCCATTGTGGTCACTGTAACGCTGGTGCTGGGTGTTCTCCGGATGGCCAAGAAAAGGGTGATTGTGAAGAAGCTGCCCATAGTAGAAACCTTAGGTAAGGCTGCAAAGGGCCACTCAGCTTGGTTATCTGCCAAGCTTCAAGATCTGAACGGAATAGCAAGGGGCTGGCCAAGTGAGTCTTGGTCTGATTAAAAAACAAACAAAAATTTTGGTATATTATTCATGGGCCAGAGCAACCCAGACTTAAACCCATTTTCTACCCTGTGCTTCTCCCCCTTTTGCCCTTGTTTTAGTGATGTTAATAGAGGCAGGTGTTGGAATGGTGCAAGCCAGCCCATGGCACTGGCTCATGCAGAGCAGAGCCCCTCTGCAGATGTACAAGCCCTGCTCAGCTTGATGTCTGGTTTCTCCTTCCTCTCCATTCTCCGGGATAATCCTGCAGGTCCCTCCTGTCCACTTCCTCAGTGTCTGGCCAAAACCCCCTGCAGCCCCTCGAGTTGAACCTGGTTGCAGAACTAAGACCACTTGTCCTTCTGCAGCCCATGTGGCCATCTCCTAATGAGTGATGGAGAATGGGGACACAGAGGGTGGTGAGAAGGTGTCCAGCCCATCCTCAGAACTGCAGGGCACAATGAACTGTATGGAAATTATTCTTCTGCCTTCCCTTATCTCCAAATGGGCCCTCCTCTCCAGGTCACTCTAGTCCAGGCTTTGCTATTCTGATCTTGGTCAGCATGGCCATTGTAGGAAGGAGAAGACATGCTGTGCATTTAGCAGCACTCATTAAGAAGCACAATAAAGGCCAAGCCTGGCCCATGCAGTTACAATACCTGCTGCACAGCCAGATCCTTCAGCTACACTCTTTGTTGGAAATGCTGCTATTGTTTGGCCTGCCCTTGTTTGTTCTGCAGTTAAGTAATCTTATCACCCTTATTTTATTGTATCTACCCTGATCCAGCACATCTGAAATGGTCTTATCTCGGGAAGAATTTCGTTCTGGAAGAGCTGCACCCAAACAGGCGTAGCTGCCAGATGCTGCAAGATGTTCCCAGCACAGCAAAAACTCTACCTACTAACTGTGCTGTGTCTCTTAAACCTCTGCAAAGGAGAAAAAGAATCCTGCTTGATCTGGTTCTTTAATAGTAAATAACTAAAAATATTGAAGGTGAGAGCTTGGCTCTCTGCTAATCCTTCCAAATTGTAATTAATTTAATTGCAGCCCAATCTGCTTTGTTGTCTCCAGGCTTTCAGATGGTGGTCATCATGGAAACAGGGTCTGTGCCCAAGCCGTGTGGTCATCTCCAGAGCCAGGAAAGATATTCAGACTTAGAAGGGAGCTGGAATCTGAGTGGTTTTTGCAATAAAGTAATTTTTCCCCTTTTTGGGAATGGAAACTGGCCCGAATGTGGGGACTCCACTGACTCACACCTTTGCTGTGTTGAGGTGCAAATGAGCTCTGGTAGAAATGTGCTTTACTGAAGCAGGATTGGCACAGAGCAGAGCACGAGTGGGGCAGCTCCTGCTCTTAGCTGTGGATTTGAAAGTATTTTTTTGTAAGCATCTTTAACACACCCACTCTCCCAGACCCTTAGGGAAGGGCTGTTATTCCTGGCTTAGAGAAGCAAGGGTTAAATGGCCCATCTGAGGAAGCATGTGGCAGTTTGCTGTGTCCCTGCTGAACATGACAGGTGCTGTGTTGTGTGATATGGCAGCTCAGAAGCACCCATCTGCTCCCTGGAGATCAGTGCCTTCTCTGACTGCCCACCATATGATGCTCAAGACAACGTGGCCCCCTTCAGATGTCTCCTACTGTGTTTCACATCCAAATTATGGGCCCAGCTGATGCACACTTAGATCCTTTCCTTACGATGCTCTGTTAGGAGACTCATCTATTTCTTGGCATTTTCTCTCATTATCTTACTGGTGTGGTTTGAGGAACATTAGGAAAACACATTCTCCCTCTTCTGAAGCCCTGAATCTTATTGTGAAGTTGCATTATTTAGTAGTTCTGATCAAAAACTTTCCTCCACCAGGTTGCTGCAATGTCATCTGCTCAGATAAGACGGGCACTCTGACAGCCAACGAGATGACGGTGACTCGGCTCGTGACCTCGGACGGGTTTCAGGCAGAGGTATGACCAAGGTGCTAAAATGGACTTTTCTGCTCAAGCTCAGCAGGGACAATTTGCTTTTAGCTCAGCTGAGGGATGCAGAGTCAGCAGTTTCTTGCACATAACCAGTTCCTTAAAAAGAAGGGACTTTTGCAGTGCTGGAGATGGGCAGAGGTGTGGGGCTGAGCGTCCGAAAGCTGCTCAGATGCCCTAAACAAAGATGTTCATTGGCACCATCTGCTCTTCTCTGCAGTTACTGGAACCTGCCACCGACCACTGTGGGTGCAGCTTCTGTAGGTATATTCATTATGAGTGACCTGCTTCTTCTACTTGGTTCATTTACCTGTGTGCAAAGTGGGTGAAAAACGCAGGCGTGCAAAAGGGAAGGCAGTGGAGACTCAGGCCCATCAGCAGCAGGGTAAAGCCAGTGAACCCACTGCTACCAAAGGGCTGGATCTCTTGACTGAGCTGCAAGAGACCTCTGAAATCATGGGAAACAAGTTCTGTATGAGAGAAGCTGTTTCTTTTTGCTCCTATATGGCTATTATAATATTTCATCATCTGCAGCCTCTCTTACAAGCATTGCCTTGAGCTGGAGAGAAGAATCCCAGCACGCCATCAGAATCAAAAATGTGCTCAAGTGCACCCCATGGGATACAGCTGCAGGATAGTCCTGCCTGGCACTGGGAAATCTCTTCTTCCTGTCTCTCCCTTCCTCAGGTCAGCGGGGTGGGCTACAATGGAGAAGGAAACGTTTATCTTCTGCCAACAAAGGAGATTCTTAAAGAATTTTCCAACGTCTCCATTGGGAAACTAGTGGAGGTAAGCAGAAATTATGAGCCAGCTTGTCCTATTTACATTCCATTTTCATTTCAGGTCACTTTGGGTAATAAATGGGGGGGAAAAAAATGCCATGAAAGCCAAAAAAATCAACCATGCAAATATGTCCCTTTTTCTAGGCTGGCTGTGTAGTCAATAATGCCATTATCAGGAAGAACAGTGTGATGGGACAGCCCACAGAAGGAGCTCTCATTGCCCTTGCAATGAAGGTAAGGCTGCTAAGGTTTACAATTTTCCAGAAATTAAAAAAAAAAGAGAACTGGAATTGTTAGGTCTGACAGCAGGGATCGGGTTTCTTTGAAGTCCCCAGACTGGTTTGAGTCTTCCCTTGTCTCTCCTCCTCAAGGTCATAGGTGTACATCTCATCTCTCCCACATAAACTCTTGTCACAGACAAACACCTTCCCTGAGCGCCTGTGCTCACAGGAGTTGTTTTGCTTGGTTAATCTCTGATTAGGCTGCATAATAAATTTATTCTGGGTTCAGACTGGATTGGGGTTTTTTTATATTTTCTGCAGATGCCAATTAAGAGTTCAGGAGGAAGATGAGTGAAAAATGAGCAACAGGCCACGCTAGAAAGAATGGTGGAGGGTCATCCTTGATTTGGGTCCTCTGCTAGCTTTTACATTTTTCTTGTCATGATTATGTAAAACAAGATTGTTTTTTAATGAATATTGCATCCATGCTCATGGGCAGAGGCTGTAAAACACCTCAAGGTATCCTCTACCCAGCCCTCATGAATTGCTTCTTCAGTTTCATTCATCAGGGAATCATTTGAAACCACATCCACTACTCACCACTCACTTATTTGCAGTTTTCCTTTTTTCTTCCAAGTGGGTTGTCTGGGGAAATTACCAAAGTGTGGAAGCCAGAGCTTGGACTGGGAGATACCTGCTTTGCTGAAGGTTTAGGGAAAGAACTTGAACCTCCTGTGACCCAAAGCCCCCCTGAGACAGCAGTGCAGCTCCCTAGCTCTTGCAAAAATCAGTAGGGATCAATCAAGCATCAAACTCTGGTTTCAGTTATCCCATATCAAGCACCAAAAGGAGAAGATGGGTTTGAAATATGAAATACGAGTTGATTCTTCTCATGCTTTAGCTTGAGCCCTGTGGTAGACGACTGCCTGGAAGTACACAGTCAACAGTCAATGCTCACAGTATAGAAAATCTACACAAGCTTTGGTATTGTTTGGTATTACATTGCTCTTTTTGTTCTACCTTGCTTTAGATGGAATTAGCTGACATAAAAGATATTTATGTAAGAAAGAAGGAAATTCCCTTCAGCTCTGAACAGAAGTGGATGGCTGTGAAATGCGCACTGAAAAATCAGGTAAAGCAAACAGTGGTGTTGGCTGGTTTTGTGTTTCTAATTGTGCTCCTCAACAATGGGTATGAAATGGTATCTCTTTAGCAAATACTGTTTTCAGAAGTTAACTATGTCAGGAGAAAATGGAACAAACCTTGAAATTCCCAACTTGGGTGTAATTTTAGCTTGTAAAGCTGTGTTTGAATGGGAGAAGGTAATACTTGTCATATTGTGGTTTGAGGAGGGAAACAAAAGCTTTTCAGAGATAACTGACAGGGTAAGAAAGATACGATGTGTGGAAGAAAATGTTGGCTGCTTTTTTCCCTTGCTGGTCTAAAGAGCTTTCCTGGGCTGATACTGTACTCTGGTTCAAAACCTCACCAGCCTTTTCCTTCCCATCCTCTCTGTCATGGCTGAACATGAAAAGTGGCCAGAGCAAAAATATCATACCCTATAAATAACACGTGCACCTAGGCATTTTACACAATGGGTAAAAGAGCAAACAAAAGATCTTTTTGCTTTACCTTGGATGTAAAGCCTTGTCCAATATCAATTTTTTTAAAGTGTGCTTTTTTTTTTGGTGATTAAGTATATTATCTCCTTACTTTAAAGGATCAGGAAGATATTTACTTTATGAAAGGAGCATTTGAAGAAGTTATTCAATACTGCACTCTGTATAACAGCGGTGGCATCTCGTTATCACTCACACCCCAGCAGAAAGCCATCTACCAGCAGGAGGAAAAACGAATGGGCTCCTCAGGTCTACGGGGTCAGTCCTTACCATCTGTGTCCCTTAAGCTTACAGGTTCTCATGCCCTAACACTCTCCTGCTCTGTTTTGGTTACGAAGGACACTCCTTAGCATCTCTTGCACAACCTCTTCGTGTTACCTGTGGGGCTTTGCCAAGGGCTGTGTCTTAGGTCTGCTGGCTGCTCGCTTTCCACTCATTTTTTTTGCTGGGTTTAAATTAATGAGACTGAAAGAAGCTGAAAAGAAGTACTGGAAGCAGTGAATGTCTTTGTCCCTCGGAGCACGGTGATTGCCTGGGATACGAGCTGAATGTTGCATTGAAAAGTTCAGTGCTGAACTTGATCTCGGTGCTGCTCTGCCAAGTTTTGCTTTAGGAAAAGCTGTTTCAAGAGCAACAGAAAGCAACTTTGAAAGGGCTTCAAAACAGGGATTTGGGCGCTGAGATTTTTATTTGAAGCTTGGTTCAATTCTTTATTAGGACCAAATCTAACGATCTCCTTTTGATCCTGACTGCACGCCTGTGCACAGCCCACAGACGTTTTTATACACGTGTCACTTCCTTCATCACTAGAAACATCTTTCACAGTAACAGAGACACCATCTCTGTGCCTGTTCCCAAAGTGTGAGTCGATGTGAGCAAGCCTTGGCAGCTAGCACTGGAAAATGCTATAGTTAATGTATACATTCTCCACCCCTGTGTCTTGCGGTTAGTAACTCATGTATGGAGTTTGCTTTGCAATATCTGAATCGTTTGCTGTTGTGAATGGCAAATTACTGCTCGGAAGAAAAGTGATTAGCTCAGGCAGCTGCTGCGAGCTTGTGATTCAATCATCAAAGCAACACTGACAGGAACCCCTGGCAAAATATCCTCGAGTGATTTAAGAGCGATTGAATGATATGGTTAGGCACCAAGAACAGAAACAAAATGTGCAGAGCCTTGATGTTTCCATCCCTGATTTAACTGAATTTACATTTCACGTTTTTAGATTAAAAAAAGAAGAAAAGTTTACATTTTTACATGAGCATTGGGGTTTTTTGACATAGGAGTGGCTATTAATAGTGTCTGGTGTAACATTGTGCTGTCCTAATTTAATCCATCTGCATTTAGGGAAGATTTGGTAGACAGCTTTAAATTAAAGAGAAATAAATCCTAAGAGAAACATGTGAAACAGAAACACTCTGATTCAGATAAACTGGTATTATTTGAGTAGACAAATTTTTGTGTCTAGACAAGATCTGAATATAATTGGCTAAAGATCTGGGTTTAACTACACTTTCTGCTGGAAAACTGGCAATTTAATATCCCCTCTAAATGTTTGTTTTAATGTATTGAAACACATTATTAGTAATTTAATCTTGTCCTCCTTTTTTCCCCCTCTGTTTCTAGTACTTGCTTTGGCTTCAGGTCCAGAACTTGGCAAACTAACCTTTTTAGGTCTGGTTGGAATCATTGATCCCCCGAGGGCTGGAGTGAAAGAAGCTGTTCAAGTCCTTTTAGAGTCTGGTGTATCAGTAAAGATGATAACTGGAGATGCCCTGGAAACTGCTGTGGCCATAGGTAGAAAACATACCTTCTTTCCTCTGGGCATAGCTTATGTCTGTCAGAGCAGTTAAATGATATGTCACTCAATAAATTTCTCTCTTTTTTTTCTTTATTTTTAGTATGTGCAACAGAGGTTTTAAATGCCACCAAGTTCTTGCTTTTCCATTGAAACAAATCATGTTAAATGCCAAATTTCAGGAAATTAATGCTGCTATTTTAGCACCAGAAATGGCAAAATCTCAGGGCAAGACCCTTAAATGAGACAGATGGCATTGTTATAGACTCCACTCATGCTTGGAGTGTATCTCTGTTTCCTCTCTGCATTCTGCCATTAGGAATACACAGAGGAAGCAGCAGAGATGCAGAATCAGCTCCAGTTCTGGGTATGGTATCACTTCCCTAATCCAGTTGAGTAAGGACAGGGTGGCTGGCCCAGCTCAGAGCTGTCTGTCCTGTCAGATGCCCCAGGTTTGGGTGTATTTCCCAGCAAACTCCTTAATCTCTACCTCCATTCTTTGAGTCAGGAAATAGTTGACTTTTCCCAGAGCCACTGGGCAGATCTCATTTTGGGCTTTTCTTTGCAGGACAAAATATTGGTCTTTGCAATGGGAAGCTGAAAGCCATGTCTGGGGAAGAGCTGGAGCAACTGGCAGAGGCAGAGCTACCATCCACTGTTGAAAATGTAATGGTTTCACTTACAAAAACAAGGCCTGTTTCCAATAGCATCCATCTGATACAAGGTTCTATTTTTTGTTTTCCAGGTTTCCATTTTCTTCAGAACGAGTCCAAAGCACAAGCTAAAAATCATAAAGGTACTAAGAGCCTCCCAAATCCATTGCATGCCTCACAAAACCAAGAAATGGGGTGGGGTGTTGAGGGGAGGAGTGGGGTCAGTTCTCTAGACCCCCTGGTCTTCCAAGGCATGATCAGCTCCAATTAAAGGACTGTAAAACCCAAGCTAGAGCACTGGCACTATCTAAAGGCATTAGTTGGTCTGGGTCATTTGAAAGACCCTAGGGAGATATTTGCAAACATATTATCATGAGAATTTCTAAGGACTTTAGTCCCCTCTAATTCCTGCTGGAGTTTGAGATTCTCTTTACTCCTGAAAATCCAGTCTTGGTCTGCGTTTTGTCCTCAGCGAGCTGCTGAGGCTGCTTCACCCCCAAAGCCACACAGCACTTCTGCTCTTTCACTATCGTGTGCCCATCCTGTGATTGCCAGCAGGACTATTGACTGACTTCACCTGGCTTCAGAGCTTCTCCCCTCTCCACTCTGGCAGGCTCTGCAGAGGGCCGGTGCCGTTGTGTCCATGACAGGAGATGGTGTCAACGACGCCGTGGCCCTCAAATCTGCCGACATCGGGATCGCAATGGGGCGAGCTGGTACGGATGTCAGCAAAGAGGCTGCCAACATGATTCTCGTGGACGATGACTTCTCAACAGTCATGTAGGTTTAGTGACTTTCTTGCTATCAGACACTTTCTTGCTTCAGACACTTTCTGGCTATCCGTTGCAACCAGTCTGTCGCGTGAGTAGCCCTGGAAATGAGACGCGGGACACGTAAGACAACTGGCAGTAAGTGGAGGTACCTAATGTGGGTCTGGCTCATTTTCAGTTACACACATGGCAATGAATTTTTTTTTGTTTCAAGAGAGGGTGACAAAGCCACCTTTCATCTGAAACCCCTGGTTTCTCACTGCTGTAGCTAACTGGGGATTTGAGAGTGCCTAGAAGTCTGGGTAGTTTGTAGCTTGTGCTTTCTGCCTCATCTAGGAAGTTCAGAGAAAAAACATAATTTGCAATGCTCTGTTGGCTCGTAACAACAGAGAGTAGGCAGAGCAGGCTGAGGCTATAAATAGGTCACAGCCCTGCTTTTATGAACCAAGACCTGGCCATATCGACCGGAGTTGCAGATCTCCTAGTTCTGATAAAGTAATTTTAACTGAGGAGCTGCACTGACGTCCCCATGCTACACTGGGGTCTGAATTCCACCTGAAGTAAGTGCTGGAGAAGACAATGTGTATTTTGAGTGACACAAGGAACACTATGTAAAGGAGTATGAGTACTAGTTACTTGATAAACTCTTCCTCTCCCTTCCAGGAATGCAATAGAAGAAGGAAAGGGAATATTTTACAACATTAAAAATTTTGTCCGGTTCCAGCTGAGCACGTAAGTTCCTGTTTGCTTCAATCCCAGTGAAAGCACCTTTTGTGCAAGGCCACACAGAATAATGTTCTCCTGTTCTTTGCAGGAGCATTTCAGCTTTGAGCCTAATTACTCTGTCAACAGTGCTCAACCTCCCAAATCCACTTAATGCTATGCAGATCTTATGGATCAACATCATCATGGATGGGCCACCAGCCCAGAGGTATGGAAGAGTCAAATGAGCAAAATATTCTTGGTTTTAATATGTCTGAATTTTGGCTTAGGAACACAAGCTGTTATGATTTCTTCTTAGTATGTCAGTCATTTGGTGTTTAGAGAAGACAAGTTGTACTTTTGTTACCTCCTGGTCCCTCCAAAAGCTTTTACTTCGGGTTTATAATGTGTTTCTGTTCTGTGGTGGAATCACTTAACAGCTATTCCACTTTCTGACTGGGAATGATCTGTCATCCTGAGTGCACCACTTGCTAGTAGCCCTGCAGGTCTGTCTGGCAAGGGAATACTGGGTACATGCCCCAAAATCCTACGACTTAGGAACCTCACTCCACTACTCCACTCCACTACTGCTTATTTCAATTACTACTTCCACAGTGTAGAAGAAAAGTTGGCCACAATCTCACAGCTTGCTTGCCCTCTGGTATGGGATACCAGTATGGGATACCAGTATGCTGCACCATGGTAGTCTAGTATTTCATTTCTGATATCCTCATGCTGTACTTTGAAGAACTGCATCCTCCAGAGCCATCCTGTTTCATCAGAGGTCTCACCGTTTGGGCCAATCTGCATTCACTAAACACGCTCCTTTGCTTCTCTTTGAGGCAGTCTGGGAGTTGAACCTGTTGACAGGGATACGATCAAACAGCCACCCCGACGTATCACCGATACGATACTCAGCAAATCCTTGATCCTGAAAATCTTCCTGTCAGCTCTAATTATCATCAGTGGAACCCTCTTTGTCTTCTGGAAGGAGGTGAGGAAAATCTGCAATCATATCTTGTTTTCAGCGGGGTGAAAGCCAAGTGAAGGGCGGTTTCTGAAGAACAGGAGAAGGACTTTCTGAAATATATCCAGTGGGGAAGGATCAGCACAGGCAGAGGGTTAAGGAACCAGGGTCAGCTCTCTGCTCTGCTTCTGCTGTCCTGTGTTGCCTCTACGTTGGAGGTTCTTGTCTAGAATGGGAAAAGTCTTCCTTGACATGGTGTTGATGCTTTAAGGCACTGTTCACCTCTAGCTTTCCACAGAAGTAGAAAACTCCAAGTACAATAATACTGTGGATTGCTGGTAGTAAATAGTGACTGTTACTGTAAGAGGCTAATTTAATTTAGAATATTCTTAACTCATGGTCCCCGTCAGTTTAAGAATCTAAAACATGGTTGATAAGATGACAAACTCAACAATTAGCAGAGAGAAACTGATGCTAGAACTAGATTTATTCCTTTGCTTTGCTACCCTTCAACTTGATGTTAAAGGGGATATTTTAATTGATCTACTGCATTGACTCTCTTATTTTGACAAGTCTTAACTAACCCCTGCATTTTCACATGTGCTTTCAGAACCCAAAAAGTGGCATCACTCCTCGAACCACGACAATGACTTTCACCTGTTTTGTGTTTTTTGACCTCTTCAATGCCCTGACGTGCCGCTCTCAGGTGAGGTTGCTCTGTCAGCAAAACCCTAACAGAAACATTAGAATGCTAGTATTTTGTAGAGGGAGGAGGTTATTTTAATGTCATTTAAACAAGTGTGATTTTTATCTCATTTATCAGAGTGCAGCTACACTTGCAACTATATAGCTTTGGCTAGTTAGCATTTAGGCAGCTTCCAAAAGTAACAGAGCTTACACTCTAAGGAACAGTGTGAAGTTCAGGTACCAGCAGGAGTCTGGGAAATGTCACATTTCTCTCTCTCATTTTTATTCTTTTTTTTTTTGCTTTGCTTTCCCCCTTCTCTAGACAAAGTTGATATTTGAAATAGGCTTTTTTCGAAACCGCATGTTCCTGTATTCTGTGCTTGGGTCATTTTTGGGACAGCTGGCTGTTATATACATCCCTCCATTGCAAAAGATCTTCCAGACGGAGAATTTAGGAGTGTTAGGTAAGTTGCAAACTGAATAATGTGGCTTTTCTTCATTCGAGCTATGTTCAAGAGCAGATGCAATTGCCAAATCGTTACGTGATAGCTCCCAAGAGATTGCTGGTAGGAGAAATCAATCAAGAGCTCCTCTACCTATATAAATATGCATGGCTATACACACACAGCAGTAGATTTAATGGTATTATCCTAGCCTAAGTTCTGAATTGTGATTTACTGCACATAAATGCATGCGAATGGAGACATGCCAAGGTTTTCCATGAGCTCCGTACGATGCTATTTCTCCACATAAATCCATCTAGGATCATTATGCAGTGACTCCATTTTGAAAAGCAGGGTGAACATTTCCTAACTGAAATGCAATGCATATTTTAGCACTTGAACCAGCCTGAGCAAACTATCCTATGGCATTAAACTGCATCTATCCATCAGGCACGTTGGCAGAAGCAGGGTTCAGCGATCCCAAATGATTAAAGTAGGTTTTGACCCATTAAGTGGACAACCCAAGCTGTGGGTATTCCTTGTCTACCACAGTGATTCCTCCAATTCTACAGCTAGCAAAGCACAGCCAGGCCACATCTGTGCAGAACCATCATCAGCACAAGTATCCACCTCGGGGGGGCCCTTAATGGGGGGGTTCCTGCCCAGCACAACACCCACCCATCTGCTGCCTTCACCCCCCTCTTTCCTCTCGGCAGACTTGCTGTTTCTCACCGGGCTGGCTTCCTCAGTTTTTGTTGTGTCTGAGCTCGTCAAACTCTGTGAAAATAATGGCTGCCAACCGAAGCACACAAAGCACACGAAGTGATGCAGACTTCCTTGGAAGATACCCTTGGAAGGGAGCTGGGATGCTGGGTAGTTCAAATGCACCGTTTTCTGAGGCTGCACGTCCTTCCTGCAGATACTCCAGTGAAGCTGTTACCAACAGTCCTTACACCAGAGGCTGTCTCTTCTACACCCTCTATCTCAGCTCCTGGAGCTGTCTACAGAAAAAAACAAACCTCGAGTGGGTCCTGTGTTAAGCTAAGAACAGGTATATTTTTATAACTTTGATCTGTATGTCAGGAATGCCCTGATGGTCCCAGGCAAAATAATGCAGTTTCACACCTGTACAGAAAAGTCTGCTGGGCATAAGCTGAAATTTTATTTATTTAAATCAAAATGATTTTTATTAATAAAATCTACATTTTAAAATGTTTCTGGCAAGTATCAGAATGAGACTCTTGATTTAGACCTGTCCTTTTGTACTCTCTTAGAAGGATGGAAAAGACCTGCCTTCACTAGCACTTCTCCTGTGGTCAGCCTGTAGTGGTTCTAGACTCCCAAACACCCAGCCTTGCTTCAGCAAGACAGTCAAGGGGAGATGTCAAAGAGTAGGGAACTGAAGTGCCAACCCTCAGCTGCAGCTTTGCCAGACACTGCAGGGATGTTCTGTAACTATGTGACCAACAGGAGCACAGTGGAAGGCGGATCAGATCTGGTGCACAGGGGATGGATTTAATGGGGGAGGAACCAACTCACACTTGTGAATAAAGGAGAATGAAGGTGACTCACACACATAGAAGGAATGTTCAGCTTTGCAGTTAGATCAACAGCTGCATAAAAGTGCTTGAGAGATGTTTAAATCATAGCTGAGCCCACTGCTGCAAACACTTCTGGATGTTTTGTGATGCGTGAACACGAAGAGATTGCTTAATCATTAGGTTCAGGGGCCAAGAAAAAAAGTTGAGTCTCTTCCAAGCCCATTTTTTACATTGAAAGAGTAATTCTGAATAATCCCACCTGTTGGTTGGATCTGTAGTGTCCTAGTAAATTCACTGATCCATTTGTTGATACACTGGTGCCAGTGTGTCAGTTTTCTTCTTGCCCCAGCTAAATACCTTCACTTCAGAGTGAAGAGGGTCAGATACAAACTTGACAAAAGCCACAATTTCAGCAGTCAAAATGCTGTGCTGACCTTTACGAGGTGATAGTTAAAGAGGATTACATTTTGGATTGATAGTGTGAAAAGAACCATCTCTACTGATACTTGTTTTAAACCAAAGAAAAGATGGCCACTGAAATGTTTTTGAGAAGAGTAGCTCTGTGCAATTCCCTCTCCCCAGATCTACTCTGCAAAGGTGTCTTTGAAAATCTGCCCTCAGAGAAAAGTCTCTGCCTTGTAGTGGAAGGAAAAGAAAGTCAAGTTGTTTAGTTTATGTGTAACTGCAGAAATTCATCTGTTTCTCATTCCTGTACACCACCCACTGTGAGTATTTAGCAAGCTCAGGCAGTGCCAAAGTGAAGGATGCCTCAGAGATGTATGGTGGGAGTTGGGGGACGTTAAAACAAAAGCATCACCACCCTCAGGAGAGCATCCTGTACATACTTGCTGCCTGTACAGCACTCCCTACTTTGTACAGAGAAAATTCTTATTAAAATACAGAAAGAATTATACAAAGGTATCAGTGTAATTGTTTAATACTTGAATTGTTCTTCTGTTTGGTACAAACTTGGGAGACTATCTGGTGTAAGTAAATACAAGATAACAGGATATCGGCTCAGGCCTTTCACAGAATCCTCTGTCCTGGAACAAATGGCACCTCTCCCCTCCTCCTTAGTTCAGGCAACATACAAAATACACAGCTGGGTTTTAGGCTGGCTGGCCAGAGTGATTTCTTCATTCCATCTTTTCAAGGCTAAACTCACATTGTTTAATAGCACGTTAAGAAATGGGATCTACATTAAGGCACAAATGCAGATTATTCAGAATATTCAAATCCAGCTCCCTAGGAAAAACTGCAGGTGGAAAAAAACAAAACCCAAACCACCCCATGCAAGAAAACAGTAAGGGAAAGAAGTTGAAGGTAGGCTACGTGATCTGGAATTGCAGTAATTTTATCAACTGCTGCTAATTTTGATTGCTACAGCACATATTTTGCTTTAAGCTGCACGGAAGACGACTCATGCAAGGACAAAGGGGACCTGAGACAGTCCTCTTCCTCAAGAGGAGAAAGACTGACAACCATACATATTAATAACCAAACCCAACATGATGAGTTAAAAATGACAGTGCCTGGTAGAAACGAGGGTTATTTTTGACAAGTTAATTACACATAGAATTAGAAAGGTCAAACTAATAATTACTGGTAGGTGGGAACAGATTGGAGTAGAAAAAGCCCTGAGTATGAGACCTGACTAAACTGGCGTTGATGGGTGAACAGCCAACAAAACCAATCAAAAACCCTAACCAGCCAGTTACATTTCACACTGTGGGTGGTTTTTTCTGTAATATAATGATGATTAATTATGTGGAAATAAAGTGTACAGTGATCTTTAAACATGTTACAGATATAACCCTTACTTGATCCTCTTCCCAGCTTGATCTTTTGCTCCAGTCTCGAGCCTGCTACAGAAGGTGCCTTCCCTAGAGCATTTCTGCTGGAGGAATGGCCCAATCTTAGCACAAATATGGCTCAATGACTCCAGTGCTTCTCTTCTACAAAGGCTGAAAAGCAATAGGCAAATTTCTGCAGAAACTGAAGTGAGATGCACTAAGGTGGAGTGTAGCATAAAAGTGGAGGCCATGTATTTAGCATTCTGTACATCTTACAATCCACAGGGAGTCACTTGCTGAAAATCTGACTGAGAAAGCATGAAATTTAATGCATTAATTGGAGCAATGCAAATTAATAGCATCCTTCATGTGGAATCACGTGGACTAGTCTATGTTTACCAATGTGAGACACCATTATAATTTGCAAGCTTTGCTGATGAATTTCATTGCATGCAAATAAATATGTGCAGTTGAGGCAGAAGAGCCTTAATCAGGGTCTTGAACAGTCTTTATGTAAATCTGTATCAATTCTCCAAGTCAGTAAGCAGTACTGTCACTAACTTCTTTGGTTTTAATTCTCTATGAAGCCAGGATCTAACAGGAATGCTAGCAAAGAAATGTTGAGCTAGAACTTAGAGCTGTCTAATGATTAAGCATCTGGTTAATGTTTCTGCCCTCCCCTAACAAAACCCTGCAGGCAGTGTATTGTATGGGGCTTAAATACTGGGTGGCTTAAGCTTTGTACTCAGGTAATTAGGTAAATGTAAGGAAAAATGAGGAAAAAATATCCTGTCCAAGGAACATTAACATTCAGGAGAAAAAAAAAAAGGTTTTTCATGTTACTGTCAGTCTCTTAATTATCATCCTCCTCCTCCTCCTCTTCAATGGGTTCTCGTAGCCCTTCACTCTGACGACTTTTTCCAGCCATTTCTAGAAAGGCCTGAGCCTCAGGATCTACATCCAGGATACTCTTCTTACCCTTTGCCTTCAAAACAAAATAAAACACAGTCAATTAAAAAATGTTCTTATGAATAAAGCACTATCAGACTCCCAGAAACAGACATACTCAAAAGTCCACAAGTAATCTGGTCTGCGAGCCTGTCACAATGAAGCGTACGTCCTTTCCAAGGAAGGCATTTAAGATTCCCTGGAATATATCAAACTGGGTTTTTTTATTGCTGCAGTTACATAAAATAGTCATGAACTTTTCCTAAGATGACAGTGAGCTATTTCAAGTTTATTCAGGCAATAAGCCAGCAAGAACATCCTGGTTACCCTAACCTCAGCCTGAAGTGCAGATGAGAAGTTGGGGGTTTTTTTAAAGAAGAGATATAAGTACAAGTCACCATTTTTTGCAAACAATTTGTTCTGTTTCTGTTCAAAGTTATGAGACCAGTGAACAGACAGGGCACATGAATCTAGTGTGAAAAGAAATAAAAATAAAAAAAAAAAGGAACAAACACCACTGCCAAACTGTGCCAAACTGGAAAAGGTCTCCTGTTCATTCCCAGAAATAAAGCAAATGCAGAAAGACTAGTGTAAATCTATTCACATAAATGTCCTGTAAAACAGTAAATGAAAAAGTTACTGATAAAGAAATCTTTTGGGTTCTCTTCCTGAACTACAGATTAGGCTTTACTTGTGAGCTTCTAGTGCCTGCCTTCTGTTTTACAAACACCAGGTTTTACTGAACTGCTCCAAGGAGGTTCCTCCTGGAGACCATTCCTCAAGATCAGAAAGGCCTTTTAAAATTCACAGTCAAGTACAAACAGCTCTTGTGACTCTATCACCTCGGGGCTCCTGATGTTATTTCTTCTGGGACCCTCAATAATGCCACTACTGTTTTACTGTTTGCTGGCTATAAAATATATGGCACTACAGGGCCACAAATGACCACAAATGACATTATTTATTGCCGTGGAGAGTCGGCGTTCAGTCAGAAAACTGCTACTCTAAGTTCTGCATTCCCATCTTCTGCTCCAACCAGGACACGGTGCCACAGGTTCACCTACCCCTGTACTTTCAGGAAGGTCTCCCACGGCCCAAACTTCCACAGCATCCAGTGTAAAATCCTCTTTGGCTGACAGCTGGGGACTGTTGTAGGTGGTACACCGAGGTTTTGCTTTACTGTGGCCCTTCCCGTAGTCGCTGTCTATCCAGAGCCCGAAGTACCCGTGTTGTCCCCCCATACCCTGAGAAGAAAAGCAGCACACTAAATATCTGCTGCACACATAAAACAGACAGGGCAAGTTGTGAAACCTAGAGTAAAAATTGCTATTTTCAGTATTTATGCCACACTTCTATGGTGAAAAAGAGTACTCTTGAGTGACCCTGGGCTTCTGTGCCAAAATCCAGTATTCCTGAAGACAGAGGAGGATCTGCCCAAGCCATGCTGTCCTCCCTCTATGCTTTACAGACCAACCAGGATCTGCAAGCACTGCAGCTGCATCTTCTGCCAGCAGTTCAGCTCATGGGCTTTCGTTTGTTGACTCAGTTCTATTTTAAACAGGGGAAATGTGCTCGGTGTTGCTCTTTTTCATTAAGAAAAGTATCTAGAGAAACAAGTAATGTAACTTGCTGTTGTTTGCTTTCTGTAGAGCAAACTTTCTCCTTGTGGCTGCAATTTCCAGTCACAGGCACAGAGTGCCACAGAACGTTAGAGCAAAACAGGCAATTGTTGTAGCTCTGTAGAAAATCCTTTGCATCTGGAGAGCTCGCCTGGGGACTGGAGGAAAAGGAGCTTCTGCCACTGGTCCTAGGCTGGGTTTGGGGTAATTATCCCCAGCAGCTGCTGGCCCAAGAAGTTGGAAAGGGCTGCAGCTCGGAAGGGCCACAGCCAATAAGCAACCAAGCGAGCCAATGGGATGTTCAATACCATACTGATGTCATGCCCCCTATATAAGGGGCATGGCCTGGGATAGGAGGTATCTGTTTTCAGCTTGTTCCAGTGTGTGATCGGAGCGGGGAAAGTATCATCTTGGGTACAGGTAGAGCTTTGTGATTTCTATCATTCACTTTGTATATTTTATAAGTTTTAGTGTCATTATTGTTGTTTCCTTCTACCTTTGTGTTATCAACCTGCCCTTATCTCAATCCATCAGGCCTCACCTTTCTCTTCTTCCTGATTCTTGCTCCCATCCCATGGGAGGGGGGTGGGGGAAGCAGTGGTTGAGCAGTCATGTGGTGTTAGCTGCCAGCAGAGGTTAAACCATGACACCACTGTAATTACACAACTGCAGCAGCCTAACTGCAGCTCTTGCATTTTAATTCTGTTGGGCTTTCTCAGCCTTCCCTAATTTAAAAAGCAGTTCTTCCCAGACCCTCTGCAGATCTAATCTACACAAAGCCCACCTGCTAGGCTCAGACACAAATAAAATCCACCTTGGTTGATTCAGTACTTCAATATGCCTCTCAACTGTGAAGAGAAGCATAGACCCTCTCAGTACTGTAAGCAGGTCTCTGTAGTTCACACTTTACACTGATGCTTTAATGCAAAAATAAAACCCCTCCTACTAAAAGTGGGGCACAAATAGCACAGAAAAGGGATGTAAAATTCCTCAAAGATCAACAAGTGAGTAAATCTGCTTCCAGTAAGAAAAAATATGAAAACCTTCTAAACACCAGCCACGAATCCAACTTCCAGACTGTCATTTTTAATACTTACTAGTCCATTGGGCATTGTTTGCTGGCCATGGTTCAAATACATGTAGTGGTCGTTGTACCCCGTGCATGTGTATACAGCAAGGGAGGGGAAAACAGAAAACAGAAAGCATCTGTTGTCACCTGTAAACAGAAAAGTGTCTGAGGTCAGACAATTGGACAAGCAACAAATGGGATAGGCAAAAACCACTGAAGAATTGCAGTCGAATAACTCAGCTCAAAAAGCCAATCCTGATCTCTTGGCAAGACCTGGACCTATTGGCTACTCTCAGTTAACTCTACGCAGGGTAACAGAAATCGATGGGATTATGTGGTTGTGACCCAGGGCAGAGTCAGAGGCATGACTAGGACATCCCATTACTGTGCAAGGGTACACCTATCACAGGCTTGCATTGCATCACCTAAAGCTGGCCAGCTGCTAGACCAGTACAAACCATGATGAGTGCAGACACCCCTAGATCAGACTGTATCGATACACAAACCAGTTTAGGGTCGATGATTTTGAGTACAATTTCCATTATGCCCAGCTTGGGATTCAGAGGGCCCTGTGGTGTGATTGTCTAGTACACTGCATGTGTTATTCTATCAGGAGAAACACAAAGTGCTGTGTAATTAATGTAACATAATATTAACTGACTGCACTGGTAATTATCAAATACTAATTGAGTTTTTAATATAGCAAAAGTGAGGATTCCCAGCAGGACAGATTATCTGGAGTCCATAATATTTTATTTTTTTATCCCACAGAGCCATCACAAAAGTTATGTCCAAAGAATTACAAAACCTCCTCACTTCTCCACAGAGGTTTCAAGGGCACAAAACCTTTGGCTTGCCCCAGGGACCTTTTTGCTGCTGGATTTTCGAAGTGAAACAAAGACAGACAGTGCAGTGGTTCAGCTATTCGAAGATGGAAGATTGCCATCTGCTGGGCATCTCATTTAAACGCTAATTCAGCCTCTTAAACTCTTCATTTTCATTTCATTTTCAAGCTGGGCAGCTACAGCAGGTGATCGATTTCACAGAGAAGAAAACTTGTTCCATGATCAGTAAGTCTGGCAATTTTAAAAGTCCTATGACATAACAGACAACCCATAATCATTAATCAGGAATATGCCTGACTGGCTACAAAGCAAGAACAACTTAACATGTGTTTTGTTGGGGTTTTTTCCAAAACTAGTGTTATTTTTTTGCCACAGAAAAATACACTTGGAAGTACAAGAACTGCTGTGTGTCCTGCGAGTAAAATGGCAGTATCCATTAAGTGGAAGGATTCTTGTACCTGTACAGACTAGGCAGTGTTTATCAGAACCATGAGATACCAGAAAAAGGCAAGTGAGTTTTACCTTGAAACTGTGGCTTCACCTCCCAGGAGTGAGATGCAAACCCACCAAAGATATAACCATCTAAGTCCTTTAAGATCACCACGCAAGGACCTTTCTTGACTATATGCCCACATAACTGTGAAAAGCTTTCTCCATGAAGCCTGGAAGAAAATAAAAGCTGCCACTTGTGCTGTAGCTCTGCAGGCAGATGGGAGTTGATGTATATGATGGATGGGATGTCAAAGAGACTGACAAGTCCTCTCCCTTTGATGCCTTTGCAGCTTGGAACCAGGTTGAGTATGTCTTTGGTTTGGTCTGGGAGGGAATGCAGAACGTGGAGGCCTTGCCTGATAACAGAACTGAGGAAGATTGAGATCTGTGGAACTCGGTACACCCAATCCTCAATGGCACTTTGATCAAAATCTTTCTCCATCAGCTGAGGACCCACAGGTTTTGTCCCATCTAAATAATAAGACACAAAGGAATAATAATAAGCCTCCTGGTCTGGAAAATAATCAGTTGATTTTTCATTGTAAAGACAATATTTGATTATTCTAATGAACATGAAACCAATGGACATATAAAAGGAGCCAGCAACAGTGAAGCTGTCAACCACATTAAGCAGATGCAGCCACAGAACTGAGAAACATTTGTCTTGTTTGGGCTGTCACGATTAAGAAACACTGACTCCTAGTTACAACCTCAGAGATGTTTTTTTGCAAGACACCAAAATCTGTTATCACAACAGTGCAAAGATAAACCTGTGCTTGGTAAATGGACACACAGTCATAAAGGCATGGATGTGCATTGAAATGCCTGTCACCTGTACATTGGGTATTTGTCAAATGCACATCCTAACAAATAGTTTGGTGTGCCCACTTCAACTGGAACTTCAAACCAAAGCTCTCCTGAATTTAGAGGAGAAAGATGGTAAAGTAAAATAAATAAAATCTCCAAGTCATTTGCAAAGCACCAGGTTTGAAATGCTGGTCTCGAGGTTTAAATTCAAAGATGTCACCTGAAGAGAAAAGTTCTTGTGACATGAGTGAATCTGTGAGGTCAGAGCCATACTGGGATAAGCCACCTCAGTGCTGCTTACCTGCCAGCTTCAATTCGGACAGCAGCTGAGAGGCCAGAGCCTTCACTCCACTTGCAGAATCCCTAGTATTCTCCAAATTCCAACCTTTCAGTTCCTTCCTGTAGTTCAGTACGTGGACTACGGACGTGATCAGATCCTCTGTGAACTTAAAAGGTTAAAACATCACCATTTTGGTGTTGCTTAAATAGGACTGCCAAGAGCTCCAAAGGGCTTTCTGGAAAGTCGAGGAGTACTGATGCTGTAATCCCAACAGCAGAAACATCTTGTGACAAGTCAGAAATAACAAAAATGCTATTTCAGCATCAGAGGTCTTGAAAAGTATCCTTTTTTTTAAGACATTTTGTAAATGCTACTTCACAAAGCATTTCCATAAAATATGGTGTGAAAGAGGAAGGGGAGGTCCAGATTTTACAGTGCTAGGAGTTGCTAGTGAATGACTGTTTTATGAAGTCCCACTCTTCCACCTTGCAAGCTGTGTATTTGATTCACACCACAGTACTTGCTGGCTCTTAAATACGGCCAGATTCTGCACCCTTCAGAGCAAGCCTGTGAACCACCAGACAAAACAGCTGGCACGCTCCACAAAAATCCAGATGCTGGTTCTCAAAGTAGGGAAGCCAGCATGGAAAAGCCTGCAGCTGAAACGGTTCAGTTTGCCTACGCAGTCTGTCCCACATCAGCAGGTTAGTGATAAAGAGATTAAAACAATACAAAAGTCAGGAAGCCACGTTTGAATCTTGTACTCAAAAGCTTACCTTCAAATTCCCCACCCATCTCCATTCTCCTACCATCCCCTCAACACACAGTTAACTGTCTGCCTACCTCTTGGATTTGTTTGCCCTTCACAGGCCCTTCCGCCTTGGAGATCATTCTCATTATTATGGTAATCTTCTCATCTGCATTCCCTTTTAAGAGATTTGACATAAAAATTACAAACTGCTCCTTAGCAATCTGTTCACTCAGCCCAGCTGATTTCCCAGTCAGGTCAATACTCTTCATTCCGTTGTATAAGCGAACAGTCATTTGCTGGGGTAATGGTTCCCTCATATACGCCTACAACAAGAAAAATAGCAAAGAACACATTTTACACATGAAGACAAACTAATATATCTGTGCTGAGATAACACTGCTGTAAAGGGAGGATTTCAACAGCAGGTTAGAAAGAAATATTTGTCAAAGGACTGGTTTTCCAAGCAGATAAAAAAAAGTCTGGTTTTATAGCCATATGTCTATGAAAATTTATAGACATATGTTTATTTATTTCCTTTCCAATACTATTTAGTGATCGAAATTGATACTGGGTTTCTATAAACATCACAGACTTGAAGAAAATCAACACTGTGCAGTGTTAACAGGATATGAGCCAAGGATTTCTATCTGATAACTCTGTTGTAGAGGTTTACAGCTCTGCCAGGCCAGCCATTAAAATTGTGTTTTAATGCTGCTTTTGGTAGTGGACCTCACAGATACTGCAAAACAAAGAGAAAGTCAAGTTTTTTCCATATCTATCTTGGCCTCGAGACAATGCAGGTGACATGTTTAACCCTCCATGCACACACAGGAACAATTCTGAGAAGCTTCCTGCTGCACAGCAACACCTAATTCAGACATGGAACAAAGGTGAGATCACCTGATTTTTAAGGCAACCCTGATGTTAAGATAGTTGAAATCAAAACTTATTTGTCTTAACCACATGACTGGCTCTTTAAATTGAAACCTGGATTCAAGAAACTTTCCCAGCATTCAAGATAATGAAACAGTTTTAAAAGAAATCATCTAAAATACATCCAGATGCTGCTCAACACTGGACTTGACTCTTATCTAGAGGGGTGTAGCTCAGAGGGGACTACACTGAGCTCCAGCAGAGCTCCACCTGCATAAAAGCTCTCCAGCCCTGTTTGGTAGAGCTGCTGTTACCCATCTATCTCTGGCTCAATACTGCTCCTGCTGAAGCCACCAGAGCTGTTCCTATTTGATGTTAAAGGCTGCTGCTGAACATACGGGGTGAGATCCAGCACCCTACCCTGCTTCTGTTGACGTCAGTGGTAAAGCACCCATTGATTTCAGTAGAAATAAAATTAGCAGCTGCAGCCTGGCACGTTAGAGCGCTCCATGCCGAGGGAGGGACGGTCACGGGGGGTACAGTTGTCTCTAAGAGGCTTTCTAAAAGTGCTATGTGAGCCTGAAGTGAGCCCAGCAGCACAAAAAATAGTTATCAATACTGTACTCAAGGGCTTTTTGCTTCACACTGCAGTATTACCTGCTCCCTGTCCCTTCCCACTCACCACTAACTTTGCTGTGCTGCTTTGTTATGCTTACAGCTATTCCAACATAGAGCTGGGGTGTGAAAAAGGAGGACTGGATAAAAGGAATCCTTCATCAACATCTAACAAAACTCACACCTCAGAGAGTTTAGAATCCTTGTCTTAAATGGCTTCAAGACAGTATCCAGAGGTACCTGCTCTACCTGCCTCCCAAGCTATGCAGTACAGCCTGCACAGAAGTGCATCCCACAGGCTGCAGTTCTTCATGAACAGCTCCAGGGTGGGTCCCTTTTACAGGGTGTTCCTTCAGGAACCTGCTGCTCCAGTGTGGGTCCCTCAGGGGGTCACAAGGTCTGCCAGGAAACCTGCTCTGGTGTGGGCTCCTCTCTCCACTGGGCCACAGGTCCTGACAGGGGGGCTTCTCACAGGGTCACCACCTCCTCTGGGCATCCATCTGCTCTGGTATGGTGCATTCCAGGGGCTGCAGGTGGATCTGCTTCACCATGGACCTCCATGTGCTGCAAGGGCCCAGCCTGCCTCACCATGGTCTTCAGCATGGGCTGCAGGGAATCTCTGCTCCACAGCCTGGAGCTCCTCCTCCACTTTCTTCTTCACCAACCTTGTTTTCTGCAGAGCTGCTTTTTGCACATATTCTCACTCCCCTCTCTGGCTGTAGTTGCACGAGGTTTTTATTTCTTCTCTCAAATATGCTGTTCCAGAGGCACTACCACCATTGGTCTTAACCTTGGCCAGCGGTGGGTCTGGCTTGGAGCCAGCTGGCATTAGTGCTACTGGACATGGGGGAAGCTTCTAGCAGCTTCTCACAAAGGCCACCTCTGTAGGTCCCCCTGTTACCCAAACCTTGCCACCCAAACCCAGCTGAAAAGCCAGGCAGCAGCATTGCAGGTTCCAAACCAGGGACAGCTCATGAACAGCCAGGCTGGAGGAAGGCTAAAGTTGGTCTGTACACATATGCATTGCTAAATAGCTTAAAATAACCTGCTGCTTTCATCGAGTTTTAATTTGATTCCATTAACTGTGTCACGTGTATAAAAATGCACTTTTAATTCTACATCCATTTGGCCACTTGGTTCCTGCTTAACTGAAGTTAGCAAATACGGCAGCGAAACATTTTCCTCTGCTTTCTTGATTAGAAAATGAATGCAAAGTTAATCAGAAAGCTTAATGTATGTTAATTAGTTAAAACCAGGAGCCACAGCTTCAATAAGCAAAATTGAATTCTCTCCTTTTAATGCAAGTGAAAAGATTAGAGCCTGCAGCGATGCAGTTGAGGGAGAAAGATAAAACCAAATGCAAACTGACTTTGCAACAGCTTCTCAAGAAAATCTGTAAATAATGACACGCTACAGACTCCAGAGGGAAGAATATTCTTCCTGTTTTTCAGGTTTCTATAAAAATATTTTGGAAGTCCCAACTTACTTCAGAATCAGGAAAGCTGCAGATTGACCCTACAGGGCAATTTAAGAGTGAAATACAAACCCGAAAGTCAACACTTCTGTTAAATTGTAAGGAGAAAGTCAAATATCCATCCTGCCCCAAAATATTAAGTATTAAATTGAGATGAGCAGTCCTTAGACTGCCACATCTTTAGTTTCTTTCTGGAATTATGTTCAATGCACCACATCCAAAATATAGCAGGAATAATAGATTGTCTTGCCTGTAGCGCTGCCAGAGTCACCGTTTTCTTCGTAGCTTTGCCATTTTTGGCTCCAGCTGAGCCACTTGATCCTGATAAGGTATCAAATACTCCATCAATGTCCAACTGCTCCTCAGGAAGAAACCTGGAGAGGTGATTCCGATAAGCACTGCTTTCTGCATTTCCCATCTTGTCAACCTGAAGCAAAGGAATAAAAAAAACCCAACAGTAAACACAGAAGGATATCACAATGGTTATGGGAGACATATCAAACAGCCTAACATACCAGTCCAGGTTTTACAAGAGGAGCAGATTGCCAGCCTTCTAGGAAACTATTATCAAAGTCACTGTTTAGTCTCTGTAGTCCCTGAGACTTAATGAACTTGTATAAAATCTGTCAACAATAAGCCCGCTTTAAAAAATGACAGTCTGCCAGCTCTTTGCTAAGACCACCCTGTCCACCAATTCAAACCTCATTTAAGTCTTATCAAATGGAAAAACCAATACTATTTGATTAAATTAGCTTGTACAAAGTGACCATGTGTCTGTCGGCTGGAATACATCAGTAATGTGAAGGGAATAGCCTGATTATGGATTATTTATGACAGATTATGCTACATCTTTCTAATGCATTAATGGACCAAAGCAAAAGCTGCCAATAATGTGGCACTAAAACACCATCCCTGTAAAGCTTCTGAAGGTGACATGAGAATGGGTTTTTCCTAAGGACACAATACAAAAGTCATTCCAGTAACAAAAACATTTAGCAAGATGACTCAAGACACAGCAAGAACACACAGCTCCATATTACATCAGCAACTTGTTGAGAACTGGTAGCCACAGAATTAAGGTGGTGGGGGTGTGGTTTGGGGTGGGTTGTTGGTTGGTTGTTTTACACATTTAATACAACTCTTGACTTTTCTCACTGTCTCAGGGTTCACCTGTATGACAAGGATGGAGTTTTTAGTGTTGGCTGGGCCACATGCTCTGGTTTTCCCCTTGGAACAGCATGGCACAGACCTTACAGTGCTCCAGTAGGGCCTGAAATCCCCAGTTCCATGACTGCAATGAGAGTCATCACTGTAAACAGCCTCCCCATCTACAGGGGTACACACACTCCTGGGGTAACAACCTTAAAACTATGAGAAGCAGAATAAAACACCCTTTGGTGGTTTTCTTTCCACAGAGTCCAAGTCCTTTCTGGCACCTCACTTTTTGTTCAGGATTCCCAGCCACTGAGGTCTTTTTGTGGACAAGCTCGTCCCACAGACCTTCAGCAGCCTCCGAACTCTTTGTTCAGCCTCCTTTTTAATCTTTCTGTCGTTAGCTGATGGTGAAACAACTCTACACAAGAGGCTGGGTCGGGCTGCTTTACCTTCTCTGAACAGTACAGGCCCAGGAGCCTTGTTGGCCTGTGAGGAAGATGTCGATCGTGGGGAACACCAAAGGGTTAATGGGGACAGCCGTAAACTGGAAGATAAACCGTCAGGACCTCGCTAATTCCCCCGCCGGGGGAAGGGGGTCCACGGCCGCTCTCCCTCAGCGCGAAGCAGCAGACGCGTGGGAAGTTCCCACGCAGGCGGGGCCAGCCCAGCCGCCTGACGGGGCTGTCACCGCACCGGCGCCGAGCCGCGATCGGTACAAGGCCGAGCAAANCTGAGCGGGGTTGTGGCTGCTGTTCTTACGCCTCCTCCACTCGGGGGTCCCTCCTCCCCACGGGGTCCCTCCTCTCTGAGGCACAAGCAGAACGTGAGAATTAAGAGTTGTAGCTGGCGCAGACCCACCACCCCAGCAGCACCCTGAAGTTATCAGGGTGCCCGATGCTGAAGCTGTTATAAAAAGTACCGGGGTAAGTCCCAAAAGGATCTGTGGGGAGAAGGTGCTGCCAGCCCTCAGCTGTGCTGGAAGCAGCTCTTGGCTTTTAGGAAGGAAAAAGAGCTGTGTGTAATATATATACACATGTGTGTGTCATTTTCAGGGTATACAGTCAGGCTCTGGTCCAGTGCCATGGGAATAGGGAGTGGAGGAAAAGGCAAACCTCTCCATGGAGAGGTTAAACCTGTATCTGGTGGCTAGTAAAAGGACGCCGGCCTGCAGGCCGAGGAGTGAGAAGGCTTCGCAAAGGCTGACGGAGGGACAGTGCCTCAGGATAGGCCTTCAGGCAGAGAAGGGAGTAATTAGGAGAAAAAGAAAAATCAGTGATTGCAAAACTGGTTCCAGAAGTCCCTTATTTCAAATCAACAACTTTCCATCTCTGTTATGTTACTTCAGCAGCATTCCTCTTGCACTCTGAGCCACGGGCTTTGGTTCCCAATCAAGGCCGTAGCTCATCCGACTCTGTGGGTGCAGCCAGAGCCCAGTGCGAAGCCTCCGGCCAGCCCGGGAAGATGTGCAGATTCCCACAAGCTGGCTTTCTTTGCATTCTTGCTACCAGATACCACAGAGCAGGTTAGTAGCTTTGGCTTTTCATTTCCATGCTATCAGCATGTTTTCAACAGAAAGCATCTATGTTCCTCCCACAGAAAGAAAATTATCTGTACTAGTCATGGCAAAGCTCCCATGTTTCTTTGTTATTTTGCACCAGCTAAAAATCCTCATAAAGTTCCAAAAATACCCTTTTGTAAAAATGAAGTCTTCACTGTATGCAAAACTTCATAAAAACCTGCAGAATATTCTTGTTGCCAGCTCCGAGTTTGAAACACGTTGTCCAGAATCCCAAGGTAGCCACGTTTGGCTACTGATTCAGGTTTGTTGTGGTCACCACCACGACAGAGGTTAACCAGCCTGCACCAGGACACAGCAAGCAAAACCTGAGGAAATGAAGGGGATCTTCGGGTAATGTGAGCACAAATTCAGCAAAGCTGATCCAGAAACTGTTTAAGACTCGTTTGTCCACACGGTGGCAACGTATGTTCGGAAAGTTGTCCATAGAGCCTCCATCCAGAGTGCTTCAACACCGAGGGTGTTTAGATGCCCACGTTTAAAGACAGTATGGGTGTAGAAATAAAACCTCTTCTAGGAAATTACTTTCATCCCTTTACCATTAACTTTGCAAACATAATACAGACCGTGAGGACAAAACTTTGCTCCCTGTGCTACATAAGCAGGTCGTGGAAAAAGTCTGCTCTGCTGGTTTGGTTTATAGCAGTCTTAACGAATTTCCAGTTAATACCTAAGGAGAAAAATGAAATGTCGAATAAGATAAAACAAAGCGTTTGAATTCAAGTTAGGTTTTTCTTCTTTAGTTTTTAAAGGCTAATATTTTGAGGCTGCGCTGTTTAACATACAATGGGATGATTTTTATTTTTTTTTCAAGGGTTGCATTTCCTTAGCTCCATTTTGTTAGCTCCAAGCAGCCACTTTTCCAAAGAAGAGATGTGCTGCTTTGCCCTCTTTTGCTCAAGTCTTGTAACAGAGGTGACTCTACAAACTGGGAATTTATTTGCCCTGCCTGTCAACCTAACCAGAGCTTCCTGCTGCTACTGGATGGCATTTTGTCACTTAGGCTGTAATCTGCAGCGTAGATGTACTCTTAAAGCCACAAGATTCTAATGCTTAATCACATAGATGATGCTCCTAGTGGGGAGGAATTTCCAGGTCACAGGCCAGTATCCTTTCATAGCCTGTTTGCACTGAGAGCGTGTGAAGTCACGCTACAAACCTGGTCCCTCAGGGTAATAGTCTGCAGCGTTCTTAAATGACTAGTCACATCCTCAGTGTGTTTTCAGATGCTCTAGCTGAGTTAGTTGTGTGTCTCAAGTCACTTTTTTCTGCCAGTAAGAAAGAGAGAATCCACTAAGAAGCCTTTTAAGGACATTTGAGACTATACTGCTAGAGAAAAAAGAAGATGGTGACGGAAGAGAGTTCTGGAAACAGTTGTGGCTCATTTGGTGAGCTAGTGATAGATGTATCTTTGTTTGTAGAGTGAAAAAACAAACCCACAAACCCCAAAACTATTTTATTTAAAGCTCTATGCTTTAGACTTGCATAAAATGAAGTTAGGTTTGGTTTTATGACTTTGCCACGACTAAAAATTCTAAATTGCCTCAGCTCCAGGTAGTTCTAATAATACTCTCTCTGAGTTAAAGAAAATTGCTGCAAGCCAACAAGCTAGAATGTAAATGATGAGCTGAGTGGCTGTGTTTTTATGTTAAGTGCACCTGTTTTACCCAGATTCTCTTTTAGTTTCTTTAAAATTTATTTATTTTCCTCTCGAGTTAGAACAGAGATAAATTTTGCTGCTCATCAGTCTTGTGTGCATATGTTAAGGTTGGTTACTCTTTTCAGCAGGGCATTTTGGGGCTATATTCCCCCTTTGGGGTGTATTTCCCTTCTGGACTAGGCTTCCAAACAAGCCATCAGGCTTCAAAACTCTCCCAGCCTGCTGTCAAGATAAGCAGTATTTTAAGTCACACAGAGGAAACATATTTGATACTTTTAACTTCCCAATTATTACTCAGCATTTTAGTGACATTATATTGCAGAACTCTGGCCTTGCAAAAAAACCCCACCAGACTTGACCACTTAAAACCAGGGGAATTAAGTCATATGTTCATGTTTTAGGGTCTGGTGACCACGAAAGTCATTGTACCTCTTTTGAATGTCATCAGGCTCTTGTTTTAATGTAGATCAGAATTTTTATGAGCCATCTACAGTCACACCAAGTGAAATCCTTGCAAAAATGTTGGTATTTTGTCAAACAAGATGTACACTCAGGCCGCTGATTGTCTTGTAGTATGACCTCAGCATTAAACTCCTTTGACTTTAAATGGTGTAGTCCAAACCCCCACACCAATGCCCTTTTATATACGTTATTATTCAGCTCTGCTTTTAATTGGCTGCTATTACAGCTGCAACCTTGCAGTTCCTTACCTGCTTTGTCTGCTGGGTCTGATGGGATTGCCGTATATGGTTTAAAAGCCAGCCTGGCTGCAATCAGAACTGCCTCCTTAGGTAGTCACAAAGGAAGTTCTGACTTTTGCAAGTCTTTGCACTTCCCTTTACAAAAACCTCTGCCTGCTAGTGAGCAACTCCCTTCTATAAAAGGAGAAAGAAAGGGTGCAGTGAAGGGGTGAATCTGACTGGGTAAAGATGGTAATATGCAATGTCTTAGGAAAGGGACTTACAGGTGGGATAAAAGCCTCCTGTCAGAGCCTATGAACTGAGAGGAAACGTGGTGTTGCCAAGATGCATCCATGATGTCTGCTGCAAAACTGCAGTGCTTAACTCCATTCTGTTGTAGTATCTTGCATGTATAGATGTCATAGAGATTACTCTGGGTTGTGGACTAGATTCTGGTGACTGGTAGAAATGCATGACCCATAGTGAGGGGAGAATGTGAATGTGAAGTTTTCCTAAGCTGCCCTTGCCTTGTCTTCCTCAAAATACTGTGGCATAGGATTTGAGTGGGGGTTAGAGCCAGAGAGCCTTTCCATCCTGTGTAATTCTATGATTCAGAGCTGTTTCACAGAAAGAGCTAGGTGGAATTATTACACAGCTAGGTCAAATAGTCAAAATGTGTGATAATTTATGTGCAAAAGCATTCTAGGGCTTGTGTATGGAGTGCCAATGAAGATGTTGACCATCTTGGCTCCACAGAACTGAAAGAAACAAAACCAGAGCTCCCTGGAGTGAGGAAAAGAGATACTTTTGTTCCTTCCACTTCAGGAGAATTTGGAGGAAGACACTGCTCTTTTGTTATGCAGATTTTCCTTATAAAAACACTGCAAATTATTGGTTAACCTAAATACATATCGAGTTTAACGAGCAGAGGTGTTCAGCAGGGACTTATTTTGTTTTTCTTGGAAGAGATTTACATAAAGAAAAAGCTGCTTGCAACCTATGTTACAAGTGAGCTTGCTTTCAGTTTATTGAATATAGGAAGTGCAGGGCAGCTGAATCATGAGAGAATATAGCTTGGGTCAGATGTTCACGAGATAGAGGAGTAAGCAGTAGAGCTGTTCATATAGGTGCTCCTGCTCTGCAGGCAGTTGAGATTGTGCATGAAGCTGAGAAATATGATCATCCATCAAACTGGAAGATACCCATCCTTTTCAAACTGAAGGGGGATTCACTTGGCAGGCAGAATTTAGCCAGGATACCCATCTGAAGTCCTCTCCACTTCTGCAGGCTGGATGGTGGAATCTCTAAGGCCTTGCCATGCCCCAGGTGTCAGGCTTGTGCTGCACTGAAGCTGTACCTGTCGAAAATGAGAGAGTTCCTGGTTCATCCAGGGATAAGGCAAGCTGGAAAGCCATCCTGAGCTCTGACATAGCCCAGTTTTGGGATACATTGGGATGCTTATGTTGGCCATTTTAACATCCTTTTAATGTAGTTTTTAGGCAGCAATTAGAACTTATTTCATAACAAGGTCTATGGGCCAGGTTGGAGTATGAGATCTTTTACTTTAAGAAATCATCTGCTATAATCTTCATATAAATCAAAGAAAATTTACAAAGGCAAATAATCCTTGACATGGGAACCTTCCCCATGTGATCTGTGATGCTTAGAAATTCTACACAAACACTTCTCTTTATTTTCTGCTTAGCCCAGGCCTAGTTTGAATTAAATACACCAGATTAGTTACTGCATTACCTAACTCTTTGGTATTGTTTGCGAGGTTTATAATCTCTGTTCAGTGAAAATGCAGAGTAAAGCAAGCCTGTAACTGAGTAAAGGAGTCAAATGGGAGAATTCTGTCTCTCACTGAATAACAACAGGCCTTGGGTTTGTTTCTGGGTTGGTTGGTTGGTTTTTTAAAGAAAAAAGGTTGCTTTCCATGAAGGAATTTTAGGATTTGTTCAGGGTATTTGTTCTCATAAGGAATTGTTCCATAGAGTGACAGTTTATAACCCCATCTGTTTCCATATACAGTACCTCAGGATGAAAAGCAGAGGATCCTTTTGCTCTGGATGGCAACAGAAGGTCCCATTTCCTCAGAGCACAGCCTGCATTTCATCTGTTTCAATTGCACTGTGGCCTGGATTTTCTGAACCGGGTGTGAACACAGATATTCCCCCAGTGTGCTACCACAGTCGTGTTCTTATGGTCAGACTGTTTGGTCTACCAAGGCAAAAACCTGGCAGTGTTAACACCAGTGAAGACAAGAAGGTGGAAATACAGTGAAAAAATCAAACCATTTTAGAGCATCGAGTCTTGCAAACAAAAAGGTGTTTGAATGGGAGATAGGAAAAATCTCAGTAACATTCCTGAACTCATTTCCACTCTTGTTCACCTGCTTGATGCATACAGATTCCCTCTCTTTTTCTCCAGACACTGAGAGAAAACCCCTTACAAGCATCTTCAATTGTAGTTACTGAAGAAGGAAGGGTTTTTTTCAGCAGGACAGCTGTGTTTCTTGGTACAGTATTTACACCTCCCATGGAACCAGAAACCAGTGTTTTGTCATCTGCTGTATGGTCAGCTCCTAGGTTTTGAAAAGAAGTGATAGAAACATGATCAGGGCTTGTGTGATTTTAAGAGCCACTAAATAAACTAATCAATTTCAGGGTGTTTGTGCAACTAGTATTGTGCTGCTTTCATGGTTACTTGAAGCAGCTGCTTCTATATTCCTAGTTTCTTCCCCACCACCTGGGTTGGCTTTTATCTAATAATTTTCTTTTTCTGCAGTGTAGTTTATTTTTTACCATTGTTCATCTTTTTGACAGCTTCACATATATCTGTCCAGGTTAAGTGGAGTGTGTCTACCAGAGTCCAAAGTCTTTGGCTTACCTCTCACTGTGTAAACAAGCTCCCATGATGGGATGGTTATTGCCCAGAGCACTACCTGCCAAACCAGAGCAGATTATAGAAGCACCCTCCTGTTGCTGACTGCTCAGTGCTGGGATCTCTGCTCCAGGAGTATCTGGTAAAAGGTGAGACACCAGTTTAAGTTGTGAGAGATGAAGTTGTTCCTGCCTCCTGCCTTTCCCAGAGGCTGCTGCCTCCGTGGCTGCAACAATATGCATCTACATCCCTGTACATTTCAGCATCACATTACTCCAATCAGTCACAGCATTTGGACTATAAAAGCCTGGTTCTGGAGCAGCTTCCTCTGTGGTCCAGCTGGCCTGCCTACAGGAGCCATAAGCTCTGGGAGGAAGGCAGGGCAGTAAATTGCTTCCACCTCTGTTTATCCTGGGTGTGGGAAGTCCAGTGCCTTCACAAAACAAGTGTGGCACATCCATTTCTCTTCTCCAGAGCAGAACATACCATCTTGCTCTTTATTTTCTGTTTTCAGGTTGTACTTTATTACACCAGAATGAAACTATCATTAGCAACTAATAGTCTTAAACTGTACATCCAACTTTTCACACTATTGTGAGCTGTCTTCAAGGTCAGACTGGATTTTTACAGCTTGGGCCCTATAATGCATTACACAGGAAGGTGGTAACATGTACCTTTATACTGAGTAAGGTACCAGTGAGATAAAGATCATACCAGAGCTGTTATAGCTTTGAAGGGCTGCTGTGCAAGTCATTTGATGCTAGAGGTGACTCAGAGCCCCTCTGTCCCCAGACAGAGCTCAAGTTGCAGTTGAAAGTGGTGTTTTCCAACATTAAATGGGAGGTATGTCATAGATCAGAGTCCAAACCAACAAGCTCTGCCAGGCTTTTAGGTTGGGCTCAATTGTGGCAGCTGACATGGGGAAGAGGAGATTCATAGGGTGGGGGGGAGGGGGTGAAGCAGTGCAACACTCAGTGCGTGTGGTTGGGAGCAGCTCCTGAATGAAGAGATGAGAAAACTCTGAGTGAAAAATGAAAAAAACACTTTTTTCCAAGGTCTGCCCTTGTCTTGCTCTGTGGCTTCAGGCAGGTCAGTTGTTCTCTTGTACTTCTCTAGCTCGTTGGAACTCGTGCTGCAGCAGCTTGTCCTTACAAGTGTAGCAAGAGTGCAGGGCATAACGGCCCTGATTTTACTCAAGTGCTGTAGCAATACACTTTCTAACACCACGGGGAAAAAATAGCATTGTGGTTACAAGGCCCCCTGGAGCCACCTTTTCTCCTCATCCTGAAGACCCAACCCCCCTCCCTTAGGTCTCTCCTTTTGCACCTGGGGGAGTCACACAGAATAAAAACACGTTGGTTCCAGTGGCTTGAGGTGAACCAAAAAACCCTCGCACTCAAAAGCAGCCCCACAGCTGGTGGGAGCATGAGGCCAGCACCAAAACAGAGTGTTACAGGATACCTTATGCCATGCAGGAAGAGCAGGCTGTTTCTATGGCTACTGCTGCCTTTCTCTCAAACACGGGTACCATTGCTTCTGACAAGATCATGCTGTATTACAGAAAATAATTCCTCACGTATTGCTTCACACTGCAGCGTTTGTTGAGCTAGGAAATATCTGATTTCCTACAAGACAGGCATTTTCCACTTCATGTATTGGTCTAAATGTGTAAGATTTTCCTCCTCTCTAATTTCCAAACACATCCAGTTTGGCCTTGAAAAATCTTGTTCTGGTTTCCATGACAACAGGTCTGATTTTTAAGGCTATTTCTTCCCCTTACTTCATCTCGAGTGGGAAACTGTTGCTGTCCCCTTCCAATGACTGGGCAAGCAAAATGATTGCTTGGAAGGAAAATCTGCAGACCTGACACCAGAAACTTCAGGCAGGTTTTTGAAACACGAGTGAGAAATGCCTGGGAAGAAATGGCACTGCACAACGAGCACGGACTTGAGTTAGGTCTTTGGTCCACAGAAAGTCACGTGGCTGTTCTAAAATGACAAAGAGGTGTGTTTTGTCTGCTCCCTGGAAGAGATCTTAGTTCTCCTTTCCTGCAGAGAAGAATCACGATGTACCTACACCTTTGTGGGTAATAAGTGCCTTCCAGTCTGCAGTCCACTAAGCTGAAATGTTTGACTTTTGCTTACCATACAGTTCTTAATTTATGTGAGTAAAAGCCATTATGGAACCCTAATGTCTAAGGTACCATTGTATTATGGCATGATAACCTCATTTGCATTGGAGCTGGGAGCAGCATGACAGCTCATCTAGCTGTTCCTTAAACTGGTACCAGGGTTGCTCCCAGTGTTTAATCCAAATGCTGCTGTTCCCAGCCCATCTTTTGGAGCAAAAGATCCAAGGGTAGGTCAGGTATTCTCCATCAGGTCAGAATGCAGGAATATTTCATTCAGGCATATTTTCTCCATACTGTTGTAACCTGACAGATCAGACCTGTCATTCGCATCAGAGGCTAATCTTTAAATCCTAGACAAACAACACTCAAGTCCCTAAATGTGCAAAACCTACTGACTCTCCTGGTAGGATGGGATTGCCAACCATACATAAGCATCACTGAAAGCCAAACACAGTTAAGAGTGAATCAATATCAGCCCCAACACAAAAGTGATTTAGTGATTGCCTTAAATAACCACGCACAGGTCATCCCCCCTTTGTCACGACTGAAACGTGATGATCAGCCTGCTCCAGCAGCAAGTCCCCGGGTGGGGATGAAGTCATAGCAGCACAGTTTCTAGCTGCACAGCCAACTAGGGACAATATAAACGTGCTGGGTTTCTGTGCCCTACTGATACATGGAGGGGATTAAAAACGTGAGTCATTTGCTGGAAATCTGATCAGATGACTGTTTTAGAAAGCTCCTGCATCCTGTAAATATTTTGTTCATGGCACTCTCTGAAAGTTCCTCCAAATAGTTAACTGATTTTCTTATAGCCCAGGGCAAGTGTAGAGGAAATAAATGTAACATGAGTTAGTCATCCTTAAATAATCTTAAAGCAGGGAGCCCTACATTAACAGCAGGCTGGTAATAAGCTCTGCAGTGCTATCTCCAGTAAAGCTTTTCTCATGACTTGGAATAAATTTATGAGCTGTCATTTGTTTGTTTGTTTGCTTTTTCTCAGTGGGAGATTTTGCTGTCTGGTTGCTGAAGTATCAATTATTCTTGTAAAATTGAATAGTAGAGTCTTAGGATCAGGCACGTGGAAGCTAATGTAATTTGAGAAATGATATAAATTAATAAGATACCAACTCTGCTGAGACATCTCTGTCAGGTACTTCTTTTCGTGCTAGAGAACAACTGTTATGTTAGAAGAACAACAAAGAATGAGGCTAAAAAGAACCAGCAGAGTTGATCTAACCCTGTCATTTTGGATTTTTGCAGGCTTCTGCTGTCAGACCATCTGCGACCGTCGTCGGTCAGCCACTGATCTGACCCCTGAAAGGTAGAAACCCTTTCTGTTCCCTAGCTGGTCATTCCAGTCTTTTTATTCTAACATTTAAATTGGATTTTATTCAATTTTATTTAATGAACAGAAGCTCTCCCACTTTGCTCTGTGGCATCTCATTGTATACCAGCATTTGATTCTTTTTTTTGTGTCCTATACATATTCATTTCCCTCAATCTTTCATGCTAATGTATGTTCCCCTTTCCCATTCTTTTTCTCCTCTTGATTATTAGCAAATGCCTGGATGATACTTAAATGTCAGAAAAGCCCTGAGAAATGTCACATACTGGAGGAGAACACAATAGTTTATGTTTAAAAAGCCCCCAGCATGGTAATATCTGCTTTTCAGACTCTGGTGCTGTTCTGGCCACCTCTCAGAATAAATAGATCTCTTGAGAGAAAGAGATTTATGTTGCTGATGGTGTTTTGATTTTGAACTTTGATACTGAAATTGGAGATTCTGAAATGAATCCTATCTTCTCTCTGGTTCTTCTCTGCCCTGACGTGATAATGGGTCACTTGGAACAATCAGTTGGGTCCATTAATTATTAATGCTAACACATGGCAAAAGCCATTTGGAGATTCACTGGATGTGTGTGAATCTATTGATGGAAATGTAAAGGGAGGCAGTTATCAATCAGAAAATAAATAAGAATGGCAGGTGCCAAAGAGGAGGGGCAAGCAGCACAAGGCTTAATATAGCCAGAGAAGAAAAAAGTATTTTATTTTACAGTCAGATGCATATCTTAAGTTACATTAAAGTGAAAATTCCTAAGGCAGTGCATGTAGTTCACATGAGTATTTTGTTTCTTGGCTGAACTGTGGTCTATGCAGCTATGCATTTGTAAACCTTTACAAGAATTTTGACACTTGCTGAGCGGGTAGAAAACGCAGTAAGCTCTTCACTAGTCAGGAGCTACACCTAGACAAGCAAGATTGTAACCCCAGCCGTGCATTTCAGGAGCTTCTGTGTGTATTTATGCTGAGGGGAGAAAACAGAAGTCTTGAGACCATGGAACAAGAGTTGCTATAGAACACGAGAGCTGTTTGGAGGTGACTTTTTATCTGTGCTAGCCTAGGTGGGCTAATGAGCAACAATACCTATGAATACTGTACAGAAGGAACTGTATGAATTTGCCCAAGGGGGTGATAGGATGGGAGGGCTTATTCCCATGGTCTGTCCCTCTTGCATCATAACAGGAGCTCGTGTTCTGGTATATTGAAAATGGCTGAAAGAATCAAGAGCAGCAGGAGCTCTGTATACATTTTCTTTCCATCTCCCTAAAGAAAAAGTACCTTGACAAGCTTTGTGCACAGCAGTAACATCATATTTGAGTGGCTTGAAGAACAGACCCTGGGAGAGCAGTGTGTTCAAACCCCCTACCCCAGGCCTTGATGTATTACATCCTCTGGATGTTGTCTGGATTCAGCTTGCAGGAGAGCTTTCCCTCCTGATGGCCACAGGCCCCAGTGACAGCTGAGCCATCTGTGACACAGCTCCAGACATTTATTCTGCATTACCAAACCACAGTGGCACTGGAGGGCAAGGCTAGAGAGGTTAACAACTCCCCCCTGCCCTCAAATTGCTCAGGAGGGTTGGCACGGGGGAGAATGAAACACGCAGCATCTTATTTAGGTTGCCACAGCTCATGCAATGCCAGGGATTAATGAAACTCCAGACTGTCTGATGGAGTTCTTCCCACAGAGCAAAATATTAACTAAGTCAATTGATTGCATTTTCATTTCTTGAGGGAGCGTTCAGCCCACACATCATATTGTCTGTCTGATCACAAAGGCACGTCTGGTGTTATCTCACACAGGCTTTGTGCTGCATCTTGAGCTGTTGCCTCTGATGTAAAAGGAAATGGAAATTCTCCCTCAGAAGACCTTCCTGACAAAGAAAGAAATTCTGGTAAATTCGGTGTCCCAAACTTAGGAAATTACAGTAGCTGCTGCTGAAAAATACAGTGATAAATCCCCATCCATCTGGAATGTTTCCATAATCCACTGCAGATCGCCAATTAATTGCACATTTAGTTCTGTGTAATAAGGACAGATAATAGGCTGTATTTGTGTAAGTCCCCCAGAGGCAGTGTAAATACATCATAATATTCTTAAACAGCATATTTTTATTAAAGCAATGCCTGCAAGCTTCTGTCTGGTACTAGAAACCTATTGTGCTAGGAACTGTACATGCAATGAAAGGCCAGATTTACAGCACATAGTCCTATTAAGTGAAGCACTTAATTGCTTACTTCAAGTACCAGTTTCAATAAACTGATCTCATCTATTTTCTAATTAAATGTGGGAAATTATAGTGTGGCTGGTTGGGACACAAGGCTTTAAAATCCTCCTCTAGAGCAGAGGAACCGTAAATAGTCTGCCTTATGCTGTTAAGAGTAAAATGAGACTTGCATCTCAGAAAGAGTCAAACAACCTTTGAACAATAGCGTGTGAGATACTTTGGATTTGCACACATAAATAAATCACAGATATTTGAAAATTTATGAGGAGCTTCTGGGGCCTGTTTGGATTTAGACTAAAATTCCTATTCATTAGAGCCATTACATGAAGGGAAGAGGAAATTTTTGAAAACACATATATTTTCTTTGGATTAATCACATTTTTCTGTGCTCTGCTGAACATAATGGAATCAGTGACCTTTTCCTGCTTACAGTTCTACTGTTTTACTGCAGTGTTTCTGGGAATCGACTCACTAAACAGTAATTGTTGTCCAGAGGATAAAAAGAGGGAAAAATCATTCTATTTTGAAATGAAATCAGTTTGCCACAGGATTTTTAGGGCCTAAGGAAATGGTGCATCTTCACCTTTTATTTCATTTACTGCTAGATTAGTTGCATTGCTGTGACAACCATGAGAGAGTCATGTAGTTCTAAAGATCACATTTCTGAACGTTTTGTGTTTGTCTCATGTAACTGGTGGGATTTTAGTACACAAAGTCATAATACTAGGTGTAACCTCTACATCTGAGTGAAAATCAGGAGTGTAGTACCAGAGGTGGTTGCACTGCTGCAGAGAGTTCATTTTAACTTGAATTGCTTTCAGCAAAGTTTTGGGTTAATCTAGAATGTGTTGGAGGGCCACTGAAGTGCCTCTGCCTGTAACTATCACCTGTCTCCAAAAGTAGCTGATTTTTTTGCTTTTCAAATATTTTGCTCCTGTGTGTAAGTTTTTCAGAAAGGAGAAAGCTGACCACTTACTGCTATCAAAACCAACTAATTTTCTTTGCAATTTCTTTCCTTCTCTCGAGGCTGCCACATGACTGATGAGGCAAAACTCCTCTTATGAGCCACTTAGGTGCAAGAAAAGCCAGACTGAGCCTGGACCTCCCTGCCTCCTCATGTATTATAAATCTGAAGCTCATGATCATTTCATAGGGTCTCATTCTCTAAAAATAGCATCTTCATGACCTAGGGCCTCTGGGTCTTCCTAGTAGCAGGCACCACATAAGTTAAGTATTCAACTCCACCTTCACTTTTGTGTTATAGACTCAGTTTAGCTTAATTCCCAGGAGCACCGAGAGTGCATTTGCCAGATATAACAAGGGATAGTTTCTTTACTACCCCTGGAAGCACTTGAGTCCATTGGGAGAGTCATTTTGCATTTAGCCTCCCACAAGCTCATGTGCAAGAGACATTATGACACTTGAAAAACACAGCTTTTCTGTGTTTATAGGGAAAAGTCTCAACTAGATGGGTATGGTTTCCCCTCCTTTAAATGAAAGGGGGTTTTATTTGCTCTTCTCAAATATTTTTTGTACTGTCAAACTAGAGAACCAGATTCCTGTATTCCAATCAAAGGTGTTAGTAATGAGAGCAGGGGTTCCTAACCAAACCAAAAACTGCCACTGCCTCTTTTCAGTCCTGATGAGACTCCTTCCTTGTAGCTGTCTGAAATCCACCAGCCTGGGAAGCATCTGCATCACTTGAAGGCACCATGCTGGCCTTGATGGTAGGTTGTGGAAGTGCTGATTAGAACCATTTCATCTGGATTTGGTATTGAAGTGCCTAGAGGAACTCACTCCCACAGTGCAAGAGAAAACTATTGGCTCCTCACGTGTGACAGAGTTCAGGAGCTTTCTTAGGGCCTTCAGATAGAAGGGGAAGGTTCCCTGAATTTAAAACCTTCTGAAACTTGCCACAGAATTCCTGCAAAATTTCTCTACAATAGAGATAACTTCCTCCTAGCTGGTCTAGTTTTTTCTTTTTAATTAACAAAAGAAAGCCACTTCTGACTGTTAAGACTGGATTTTCCTCTAACTTTAAGACACCTTCTCACTAAGTATGGCATATTACCAGCACCTTTTCTCATGCCCAGCTGCAAAGTATTTTAACATCTGATCATCACCTTCTAAGATCACCTAATAAATAACAAATTAATGCCTCCTGGCAGACAAGGAGAAAAAATGTGCTCCCCAGTTAGAAAATATATGTGAATGTGTCTGCAAAATAAATATGTGTTATAAATGCATTATCTACACACTCACACACCCCATTATAGCTCTGTATATTTATACCTTGAACAGATACAGGCTTCTTTGTTCTGTTTCCTGTGTTGATGGATTGATTTCAGGACAGATACACCAAGTCCTCAGCCATATGAACGAGCTGAGGCCTGGTCATTTCTACCACCCATGTAGGTACCTTCTCCCTGCATTCTCAGCTCCTCGTGTTTCTCACATACATTCACTGAAAGGGGTTGTTCTGAAGTAACTTTTCTGCTTTGATGCCACAACTGGCTGACATCAACAACTGACAAATCTTTTTCTGCTATAAATTTAACAACCAGCTTGCTTTCTCCCCCACCCAACTCCACAAACACACTCTTGTAAATCTAAGTCAAAGCCCATTCAGGACATTTCATTTTAAGGGGTTTCATCTTACTGTAATTACCAAGTCATGTGAGGAATAGCTAAACAATTGTCTGTACAACAATGGAGATGAAATAAAGATAGCCTCTAATTAATTCCATCTAGGTTATAATTAATTTTGACTGAGTTGTTCAGGACAATATCCTTAAGTCTCACAGACTTCTATAAAGAGGACTGATCACCAGCTGCTGCTTTTTGATTTTTAAAGCAGATGGGGCTATTTCCAGCTATTGCTTAAAAGGAAATGATGAGGACAAGAGGAGAGAGTGATTGATTAGCCTTGAGGAGGCCCTGGGGTAAGGCTGCTGGAAGGAATGCTCTGTTGGCAAACTAGTCTCTGCCTTTTAAAGGTTTTTAGAGCTGTTTCGTTGTAATTTGTCTTCAGATTTGTAAGAGCCCCTTTTTGCTTTATGGTGGAAAAGCAGAGATCAGTGTTGCAATGCCACCTCAGTAAATATTTCATCAGATGCTGTATGTTCAATCTGCTTTGGGCCATGATGAAGGATACAAATATGAATGTTCCTACTCTGTCATTTTGTAGAAAGAAAAGATGAAAAATACGTTTGATTGTTATCCTAGTTCTGTCTGTCAATGGAGAATGGGTCTCTACTTCATCATACAGGAAGCTTCACTAAATAATTCATTAAAACTAATTTATCAGAGAAATTCTGCCACTTCCTTTGTTTGCTTACAAATTGCAAGATCCTCAGATGGAGTTGTGGTTAGAAATGAGTTATAAATCTGTGGAAATAATAAATCCTAGCTTGCTGGTAGGCTGTGCTCGTTGGGAGTAATGGATTTCTAAACCAGAGAAGCAGTTTCTCAAATACCCCTGTGTCAGCTTTTGACTGGAAAGCTTCTGGAGCTGGCTGATACCTGGGAGGTTTGTAGTTATGCCTGAAATGCAAAAGGTGAGAAATCAAAGCTGGAAATTAGGTTTCTGTCTCTGGTAAAACACTCATAACAGGGCAGATATGTGAGAACTTTGGGGCTAAAATTTTCAAAGCTGAGAATCACCACCTGCAATTGTTAGTGGGGAGGGAAAAGACAAAATGGTTTCCCCATGATGGTATGCATTAGGAATAAACAGAAAGGCTGATGATTTAAATGTTAAACGATGAGGTATCAAATACTTTTTTTCAGGAACTTCTTGTTCAATCTACACTTTCCTCTGCTAAATTTTCTGCTCCCTATCACTTTGCTGGCTGCCTTTTCCTTGCTGTAGTATACACCCCACCCTACTAATTCTTAAAAGACCAGGAGCCATGTGCTTTTGAAGGTGAAATTCCTCCTGAAATCAACATTTAAAAGCTTATGTGAAAGACCTGATAATATGTGAGAAAAGAAATGAGCAATGTCTGTTTTGTACTGGGGGTTTGAAATGGGTACACAATGCATTCACCAATGCATTCTTACTGCGCGTGATATTCGGCTCCAGTCCAAATCAGTTCTTGTGCCCAGTTTGCTCTGAGGGAGAGGACTTGGTTTTGTTTTTAGGAAAGCATCAGTGTAGTGTGTGGAAACACTGCCTGTGGCATCTGCTTGTGTTACCTCGAATGGGCTTGTTGTTGAATCTGTTCAGTGCTCTTTCTGTGTGTGTTTTCATTCAGATGTCTATATCCTCACTGGCTCTACATTTGAAAGCTTTAATTTACCTTTTACATAACAAAGGCCACAAAGTTTCACTTGGTAATTCTTGCATTGAGCCCAAGAATCATGCCCTGATTGTAAATTCCTTCTCTTCCCCTTTGACACAGGCAGAAGTGTTTTTTGGTTTTCCTCTCCCTTCAGGTCTCCCTCTTCAGCAATGTTGTTCTTCTGTTGCTTCCAGTTTTAGCTCCTGTAAAGCATTGCATGGGCAGCTTCCCTGCTCTCTAGCAATTTTCAGCCTTCCTGGACAGCAGGAATAAATTGTCTTCTGAGACACTAATGTACTGAAGCAGAAGAGTTATGGTTTTCAGCCTAACACCTGTCCCCACTACAGCGGGTGATTAATTCAGTCCTTCATTTCAAAAGAAAGATTGACTCCCACATTTGTTTTTTCTTCACAGGATTCTTCTTTGCTGGTGAAGTCTCCCATGGAAAGTTCTAGAGAAAATTCAAGGGATATCTACAGTTTTGACAGTTCTGCATTGCTTATTCCTGCCTCATTCAGGTATGTTGTTAAATTAGATCTATTCCTTGGTATAACTCTGATTGTACACCACGAGCAGAAATCCCTCTTGATGTACTAACAAACTGACAGACTTGGCCCCTGCCTTCTTACTGGCCAGGTACAGGAGGCCTCTACTTCCCACAGTTTCTAAGATATTTCCTCACTAAACTCTTTGGGACAAAGAGGAGGAATTAAAAACAAAGAAACATGGAACTCTCTGAAATCCCTGCCTGAGGGTTTTCAGAGCTAACCCACATCTTGTACTTCAGGCTGGGATGTAAAAATGTGAGATAAGGGGCTTTAGATATAGATGTTAAGATGCTCTAAACATTGTCATGCTAGAAAGGATGGCTGTATGTGCTTGTTCTGGTTGAAGGCATTCAGTAGCTCACTCAAGTGGGCTGAAGTCTTCTGAGCCTGAGGGCACAAGCAGCTTTCCACAACTACCCATTACTGGTATTAATACCTAATTCTGCCTAAGGCCTGGTAATGTGATTTCTGCAGTGATTTTATGACCTGAATGACTTTATTCAGTGGTAATGCTGGATTACTGTGTTCTTGCCTTTCTAGTTCCTTCCATTTTCACTTGTCCTGCTTTTGTTCCGCTCTCGGTTTTGTCAGAGGAATTTGTTATAGAGCAAAGTGGATCAGGGAACTGATCCAGCTTAAAAATCACCTGATTTTAAAGCCAGATCAGTCTCCTGACAAGTTCATGTTGTGGCCTCTTGGGCACCTCTGAGGAAGAAAAGGGTGGTATTACTGTGAGCTGGTGACATCACGTGAAGTCTTGAGCCACAGAAATCCAGGGTGAGGGACACGTCTGTGGTGTGGACTGGGCTCTCTGTGCTGAACAGGGAAAAATACTGCAACTCTCCCAAAAGCTGGGTTCTTGCCTGGCCAGGGGACCAGTCACTCACACCCTGAGGTCAGCCTCTTGTTTGGTAAGAAATCGCAGCACTATCTAGAGAAGCAATTTCTGTTTTAATAGAGCACATGTAAAATCTGTTTACCTGCCTTGTTTTCATCTGGCTTCCTGCTCTTTTGGGCTCAGCCCCTATTTGTAACAAGAGTTTGTGACAACAATTCCCACAGAATGCCTCTGATGCTGGGAGTGGATCTGGGAGGATTTATTCTCAGATGTGTGGATTTATTGTGGGTTGACTTTTGCTTTATGTTTGGTAAGGCAGTGTCACTTCAGACTTTAGCACTGGGATACTTACTGAGCCCTGGATTCAGTGGGCTATAGAGCCAACTCAGGATTTCTTTGTTACTTTTAGCACAGCCTGAATATATCTTGAAAGGTCATAAACCCTGTCTACTGAAACATTGTTTTTTGGGGTAGCAATTCCCTTCTGCAGTCCTTCCAGACCAGTTTCTGCACCGAGTTAAGTTCTGTGTCCAGTAAGAACCCTCTGTCTCATTCTCCTGTACCTATAAAGTCTCTGCTCTTTGTTTCCTGCACACTTTTTT
>VWZY01011396.1:306897-339501 GCA_013399075.1 Chloroceryle aenea | reverse complement strand
AGATCGAAGGTATCTTGAAACCCTGTCTACTGAAACATTGTTTTTTGGGGTAGCAATTCCCTTCTGCAGTCCTTCCAGACCAGTTTCTGCATGGAGTTAAGTTCTGTGTCCAGTAAGAACCCTCTGTCTCATTCTCCTGTACCTATAAAGTCTCTGCTCTTTGTTTCCTGCACACTTTTTTTGTTTTTAAATCTTATCTACTAATGTGGAATACATTTGGGTTTTCCATACATTAGAAACTGGAAAAATATAAATGCAATTCTGGCTTCTATTGCCAACTTTTCCTTTCTAGACTTTGATTTATTTGTGGTCGGTGGTGGAGTGTGGCCTCCACAAGCTGTAGTTCCTAGAGTTAAGTGGCTCTGGTGAAGGACTCAAAAGGCTTCTCAGTTTTTAATCTGGATCCCATCTAGGATGGTTAGGGGTCTCCTCCACCAGCTTGCTGCCTGTCCTCAGGAATTCCCACAGAGCTCTGCTTTTGGTCAAAAGGGTCCTTGGGGGAATAGCAATAATAAGAAAGAATAAAAAGTTCTGCAAAGATCATTTTTTTCAGGATTTGGCCTGTAATCCTCTAAGGTGGTCTTAGTGTGGGTAACTGCAAGAGATGATTTGCCTGCTGCCCCTTTCTTTTGGTGGGTCATTTGGGGAGGGGTGTTTGAGGAAAAACTGAGGCATATTGAAGGGAACAAGCTTGCCTGAGATCTTGTAGCCAGCTAGGAGCAGACTAATAGAACTGGGAGATGGAATCAGGTCTCTGAATATCTCACCTAGCTTTTTTTCCACCCCTTTTTTGTTTGTGGACCCTTGATTAATAAGTTTACAAAACAATGGGCTTGCTTTTTTCTTTTAGTTCTCCTCTCAGTCCCTTTGGACTTATCTACAGACCTCTAGTGCTTCATACACTACCACTTGTATTTTAAGCCAAGCAATCTCCTATCCTGTTCTCTGACTTGCCTCAACTTTCCTTTGAACTACAGCTGAGAAATAATTGCAACAGATAGAAGCTAAGTGTGTGTCACTAGAAATAAATTCATATTTGTGAGAGAGTTTGAAATGAAAACATGGAAACGGGCTGATGGCAGGTGATTTGTCTGTAGCCAGGATCTTGACCAGCTTGTAAGTTTACTATCTTTTCCTGTTGTATTGCTGAGATGTGCAGAATAGACTTTTTTTTCCCTGTTTTTTCACTGTGAATAACTTTTCACACTGCTTCCAGTTAGTGTTTTTAAGGAACTTGGTCTGATCTTGAGCGAGAAACCCAGAAAGGAGAACTGAAGAGCCACACCCTGGCTGCACACATCTCTGTGCTCCTGCTTGCTCTGCTCTTTGCAGTCACTGTCTGAACGTTAGTTACTTCCCTCTGGGACACACAGAATGACAGCAGGATGGCGTTTCTCAAGTTGCAGACACTGAAACCAAAGGCCTTTTTATGGTGTCTCAGTTGTGCCTCCTTTGTCCACTTGAAACTTTTTTTTTTTAATATAAGAAGCTTACTTAACCCGGGGTTTAAAGCTATTTATATCCAGCACAAAATGTGCATGGAGAGCAGGCATTCAGAGATAGAGGACAGCATGGTTTGTTTTTCCTCAAGGTCTCCTTTATGCTTGGGAGATGTGGAACTGTTTTCCAGAAAACCCAGATAACATTCTGCTGTCCTGCACACCCACACCATTTGTGTCAACTCGGAGGGAGAAAGAGGCAGATTCAGTTGCAAAAGTCCAGTGGTGTAGTCAATGCCAAGGTCCTGTCATTCCATTGCTTTGGATGGCACTAATTTCTACTGAGAATCTAGATCCTTATCTCTGAGATCTTGCTGAGTTCTATCAAATACATGTGGAACACATTTCTCTGTCCCAGCCCACACTGCTCCTGCACTGCTTCTAACAACTGAGAGCCCTCCTGTGTTCACCTCGCTGATTATTACAGCAGAGGCAGTTTTGGTACCTGATACATCGAAGGGGGATCTTTTTAAAACACAAATCTGTAGAGCTTAGAGGTTAACAGACCCCTTTATACTTCAGCTCCCCAATATTTATTGCAAGTGGTTTTGGAGGTGCCAACTTCTGGGGGTGAGCTTTGCAGAATTACAAATACTGGTGCCAAGATGATGACTGATCCAACTTTGCAGCCTTTACAGGAACAGCCGTGCCACTCTTAAAAGACAGTTTCACTCCACCTTAAATGGAGCAGCACGTCTGTTGCCATTGTGAGCTTTTAATCACTCCAATTACAGTGCTTTTCCCATCCTGACAGCTGGCACGCACAGGAGTCCCTTGTTAAAGCTTGCAGGAGAGGTTGGAGGGGTTGGTTTGTTTTTTTTCACTCAAGGGAATGACCACAGCACCAAGCACAGTCCCAACAACACCCAGCAATTTGCTCAGCTGGAGAGTTTGCCGATTGCACACAGCAGATGTTTAATGCAGTACCCACTGTAATGTGCACAATAACTGCCCTTCCAGAGTAGGCAGCAACACAAAGCACACTGAATCCAGGGGGTTATTAAAAAGCCACAATGCCAGAGTTAACATTAAACGAGAGCTCAGCTGAAAAAAAGCTGTGCTTGTTGTAGTTGAAGGACTGTTTGGCTTTATTTTTAAGTCAAAAGTGGGTAAACTATGGTAACGGGATAAAAATGCATGGGACTCTCTAGAAGAAAACATTCTCTGCAATCCACATGAAGGATTGATGTTGTCTCAAGTGTTAGGAGAAGTGCTCAGCCTCCCTCTCTGGCAGCTTCTCCTGAATAGCCACACGGTGCTGACTTGCTTCTGCAGTGCTTTTGGCTAATGGAGCTGAACTCTTCCCCTTTCCTAGCAGCATGAAAACTTCTGATGCCTTCACTGAGAATGTTACTTCCCAAAGCCTTGATGAGCACCGAAACAAGCATGAGAGTTTCCCCAGTGACCATCATTTGCCTCTTCAGCACTCATAGCCCAGAAGCAGCCCCTGCTGCTTTTACACAAACTGAGCTGTGGATTTCACTCTCCGTGAGGCCTGTCATGACTTGTGATGGGTCAGAGATTTAGTAACTTGTCAAAGGCCAGAAAAGAAGATTGGCATGTATTTTTTGTCTTAGGGGCAATGCCAGCTTATGCAACTCTTTTTGACCTTCCAGTGTCCTGAACTGTGGAGCTGGTTAGGATAAGAATTTACTAATTCAAAAAAATTGGTGGTTAGTTCTCCCCAGTTGCTTTCCAAGATGCATCTTCTGGCACAATGGAAGAGATGGTTCTAGATCATGCTTAGCTGGTTCTTGCAGCTGCTATCCAACATCTTACTACTACTGCTATGTCACTATGCTCCCAGGAGTTCCTCACAATGTCTTCTGAAATGTGTTCTCTGGAAATCCTCTCCAAACAGCACTGAGTTGAGAATCTCCATTTAAAACAGACTAAGTCAGATTCAAAAACCCTGTTTGGGAAGAAACAAGTGGATGTGTTTACCACCCTGGCCCATTACTGCAAGCTAACTTAGACACCAACACCACCTGCACTGCAGCTCTCCAAAGGCAGTAGCATAACCTGGCTGCTTCCCCCATCCCCATCTTGGCTTTTCTTAGGGAGCAGGTGATCCCTGGGGCATACAAGCTGGGTTAACAAATGCTGGTAAAGAGCCTGGCTGAGAAATATGGGTCTACACCAGCTCCCTTGCAAATCTTTCCTCTTCATTCCAGTGGGTCTTGCAGATCTGTGGAGCTGGCTGCTTTGACTTTATTTTTATTATTTTCTGGTTTAATATACAGCTGGTTCTCATTGGTGCTGAGCTGGAGCTGCCAGTGCCTTCTCTAGTGATCAGAGACTTGCAGAAGTGCTGGCTTCAGCTCCCATACAAATAACCATGAAACCAGGAGCCAAGAAATGTGAGCAAAACACAAATACCCTGGAGAGATGTTGGGTCATGGCTGCGGTTTTACACCCGCCTCCTGTACCCTCCTTCTCCCTGCTGTAAAAGTTTGATTGAAAGTTGCAGAATAGAAGTTGCTGTGGGATCTCTTCCTCACTTATAACGGTGCAGAGCTGCAGCCTTTCTTTTGTATGGGACCCCAGAGAAACTGCTTGCAGGATTATGTGCTCTGCCTCCATATATCCAGGGAGCTAAAGGGCCCCTTTGGGTTTCCGAGTCTGCCCTAGCAATGGGTGCTGGTTGTTCTCAGTACCTTGCAGAAATAACCTTGGTGTGTTGCAGGGCTGGGGGGAGCAGTTTACTTTTGGTTTTGTTTGGGTTTTTTTTTAGTCCATCCAAGGTCCAGTCCTGTATCCAAAGGGAACTTCAAGTTTTCATGGATTTCACTGTGCGGGATCTGGAACCCAGCTTTGCTGTGCCATGAATCTCTCCAACCAGCCCAGTTTGTAAGACCCTGTAAACCTGCTCTAAAAGCCCAGCTTTGCCTTTGCCCAGCACTCTCTAGTCCCTGTCCCTCTCCAAAGAAAGAAGGTGGCTTTGCATGCTTTGGGAACAGGCTTTGAAATAAGAATTTGTGTTTACAAGCCACTTTTGAGCTATGCTAATTAAATTTATTAATCCTTACCCAAGGTTTGTGATGTGGGCATCTGTTTGGTGACATTGCAGGAAGTTGCAGATGCCCAGGCAGCAACAGGAGGGCTGCTCTAAATTTGTGCAGACACCAGAGTGGGCACAAACACTCCCCACTTGTATTTTGCTTCAGATCTACCTTTACTCAGAAAGGCTCAGCATTGCTATGGCAACCCCAGTCACAAACTGTGAAGGATTCATGCAAAAACCCAAAAAGATTCACACTTGAAGGGCTTTTCTCTCTTCCTTGCTCTTATTTTCTCCATCACAGAAGTCACTTCTGAGCAGATGGGCCAACTGCAGCTTTATCATGGACCCTTTGTGTACTGGGAGCCCTTTGTTCCCTGGCTTTCCGAGGCTGAGCAAATGCAGCTGCTCTTGGTATCAGTGGGAGTATCAGGTGTTTGCTTTCCAGTTACTCACATCAGTGGGATCCTTGCAATGAAACCTCCCAGTGCAGTGGCTCTCTTCAGTTCCAGAATATCTTGGTGGGGTGAGGTCTATAACTGCTGGCCTTGCAGTGCTCTCTTTGGAAAGACTCTCCCTTACCACAGCCAGAAAAGCTTTGATGCATTTTCTGTGTGCCAGAATTTCAGAGCCCTGGGAGATGAGCTCTGTTCAGTCTTGTAGGAGGGGTGTAAGAGATTGTTGCCTCATCTGTTCCCTCTACCTTGCTCCCCAAGGTTACTGACTTGATCATAGAAGGAACTGCTCATTAGCTACGTGCACACCTCAGCTCAGAAGAGGCCGGTGAGCTTCCATGGATGGGAATTTATTTGGCTACTTTTTGGACTGTGATGGTTTTGTCTCTCTAGCTGCTTGCTTGGTCCCATCTTGGGTATCTGTTTACAGCTGCATAATCACACCTTTATTTGTTCTATCCTTATCCTACCCATGCAAATAAAGTATTTACACAAAGCTCTGTCCATGGGCTGAGTGTTGTGATGAACGGGGCATTGGGGGAATTCCTTTCCTTGCCCCCAGTGTAGCAGAATAGCTCAGGGGGATCTCTCATCTAATTCTCTGTGTTGAATACACTTCAGAACCATCTTCCTCTCCCAAACCAAAATATGAGAAGCAGTTCTGTTCAACCAAGTGACCTTCATATCCTTTGTCCCTGGTAGACAGAAGGAATTCCTTCATGGCCAGTATTTTCTTCTCCTTTATTTGCTCTGAGTCACACAGGATGTTATCAGTGCCTCCATAGTTACACAGTTTGCCCTTCTGCTATCTGCCTGGAATTTACCACCAGATTATCAATTGACAGAAGCTGGAGGACCTTTGTAGGAATGAACCTGAATTTCCCTGATTTATTTCAGCTGCTTCTGACCATTTGCTGAGGCGACTCCCTTTACATCCATCCATCCCAGGTTTTCCACACATGTGGTGTGCAGCCCATACAACACCACACTTGCACTTGCATCTTGTGGCTGGAAAGAGAGCCAGCTGTATGGGTGGAGGGATTTCCTGCATCATAGCAAATGAAACAGCAATTAGGGAAAATTCAGCCAAAAAAGACTGTATCCATTCTCTAAAGAACATGTAAGCTTTCAGACAAACCTGGCTTTGATTGTCTCTTGATTGATTGAAGGAAAAGAGATCTCATGTATTTATTTATGTCATTTTTAAACCAAAGCAGCAGATCAGCCTGGCCAAAAGTGAATGGGAATGATCTGAGGAATTGGTAAATACTGAAAGAAGGTAAAGGTGATGTGAGGGGTTATGTTGTTATTGTCTGGTTGTGCTTTAAAGAACAGAACGTGCACTACTGAGTCACAATCCAATGTGATTGTGTTTTGTGGATGTATTTCTTAAATACTGAAGTCAGTTCAGCAGTGCCCTTGCTGCCTGCTGTGGGAAGAACTTTTCATTTTGATACCAGCTCTGAGCAGCTGTGGTCTCTCAGATGACATTTCTGCCAAGGAAGAAATTGTTGTGCACATGAAATGACTGGTGCAACACGAAGACTCTCCCACAGAAATAGTTCACGAGTGATTACCCCCTCTCCAGCTCAAGCATTCAACCCAGCAAATGTTTGCAGGGCAGAGCAATCTAGCAATAATTACAATATCAATCCTATCGGCTCCGAATGAAAGTGCACAAGAGAACTGTATGTACAAAACCCCAAAATGTTTCCTGGGCATAAAGCCAAAGCAGGATAATTTAACCTCATCAAAGTATTCCATGTTTTGGGGAGGTTTTTTCACATGCTAACACATGAAAATGAGCATGTTCTTAAAGAAAGCAGAGGTTTTGCAGAGAGTCCTTTGTAGCAGCAGAATATTTTTGGCATTAGATTTTTTTTTTGACCTCTTTTCCCAAGGGGATCTCTCGAGGTGTAACGAGCAGATCAAAACTCAGATGCATGTGCAAATTAGGGGCAAAAGTCTAATTTGCACATGTTTGCTGTGACTGTAAGAATGGAATTAAGCTGAATTGGTGTTAGGGGATTCATAATACTCTGGGTCTGGACAGAAGAGAAGCGTGAGGGGGTGGGAGGTGGTTCTAATTTCATGATTCCTGGCATATATATAATTAGCTGACTTGATTAGCATCACAGAATAAAAATATGAATGGGGGAACTCTTCTAGTCTGCCAGCCTCTAGGCCAAGGAGCTGGAAGGAGCAGAGAAAGGCTGAGGGGTGGGCAGCCAAGTCTCACAGATATAACAGTTGGTAATGAACTTTTGCTAGCTGGAGGCTTAGCATGACTTCCTTTTCCCCTCTTTATGGCAAAGCTCCAGTCACAGCCTCCTTCCTGAACTGAAGCCATCATCTCTCTCCAGGACACAAACCAGCTTGTACAGTCCTGTTCTCACTGCTTGTGTTAAAACACACAGAGAAACGACTGCTCTGCTTCTCACCAAGCTGTAGAGCCACAGCTACGTGTTCCTTGGGCCCTGGTGTGCAGTACAGCAGCCCACCAGAATAACTAACTGCAGCAGTTCTTGCTGAGTAACACAATTCACACGGACAAAGGGGGGAACATGAAGTGCTTTTTAATTTTTTTTTTTCCTGTCTGCAAGCAAAATACTCAAGGCAATCCACCCCACCCCCCCAAAAGTAGCAGTAGGAATAAGTAGCTGTAGAATCCTCCAGAGCAGATGTCCGATAAGAAATCCATTCAGTTTAGCTCTCCCTCATGGAAAATAAAGGAATAGAAGAACTCATTATTTCCACTGCCCCAAGCAGGAGCTTAGCAGCCAGCAGTAGCGACAGCTCAGATTATTAGTGTATTTATAATAAAGTCTTTTAAGTCTGCCACATGGAAGGATTTGTGAGTCAGCAAATAGGTCTGCGAGGGACAGGCCAGCACAGAAAGGAAAATGCTCAGGAATTATTCATCCCTGAACATGCCCAGGTCCGCCTCTGTTTCTTTGAGCAATAGCTATTGTTCTGAGAATGAGATGTTCGTTATTTTTAATTTCCTTGAATGCTAAGTGTGCAGAAGGCAGAGAGAGGAGTTGGGTTATGACAGATGATAATAAAGCAGGTCAGCCTGCCCGAGTTGGCACGAGCAGAGGGACGAACTGTGCACAAAGATGTTCTACCCATCCTGCAAAGGCTGCTACACAGTCTACCCTCTTAACCTACATTTGGAAATCTGTTGTGGTTTACAGATTGATATTGCAGTGGGTTTGGGGGAACTGGTCTAATGGGTTTAGAGCTGAAGATACCACTTGAGGGCTCATAGGAAGGAAAACCCTTAATCCTGTGCAATCTGGAGGATCCTTGGGGGCCTGAGACCACAGACCCCCAAAACAAAATGCAAAAAGGGAAGTCTAGCTGTCAGTTGTTTAGCTTTTGGTACCTTTTTAAAAAAAAATATTATTATTTACATAATGTGGAAGACTGTAATCATATGTAATTTTATGCATTTAAACTTTAGGGAAAAATAAATTCCCTTTAGTTCTGTGACAAGGTGCTGAATGCCACAGCATCAAGGGGAGATTTTAACAAAATAAATGCACAACTCATAACAAAAGTCAGCTGAAATGGGATGGTTAATTCACTTTAGTATCTTTAAAAGCTGTTGCTAAACACAGGCCCTAATCACTTGTGCTCACCGCTGGTCCCTTTCTGCTTTTATTAGCAGTAGTAATCCAGGTAACTTGGACAAACTCCAAGTTGAGTAATTATGTTCTCCTGACCTAAATTCTTCTTGCTGTTTCAAAAGGATGTCTTGGTTTGACATCCTAAGTGAGCAATTGCTGTTATGGAGTCTTGGGGATGTTAGGGTATGTTTAGAAATGTCAATATCCCCCTGTAGGGATAAAATGGGAGAGGAATTAGTGCATTTCATTTACATTTTACAATATCCACTTAAAAATATTTTAGTTGCTCTATCAGATGTGTTGGAATACATCAGCTGGTTTACCCCATCTACAGGCTGTGTGATCTGGGCATTGGAGGCACTTTAAGAGGCAGTCCTGGAAATGCCAACTCTTGGCATTTAGTGTGGACTTCAGAGAATGAGTGCTCTGAATTCTGCCAAATGCTCAGCAGTGAGAACTTCAGCTGAATGTTTCAAGCTTAGTCTTCCCAGTTCCAGCTGGTCAGGCAGCACCTGAAACACACCAGTGATTCCTGGAGCTACATGTCCTCCAGGAAGGCTCAGCACAGATTAACACACAGAGCACAGACTAAACCATGCATACAGATGAACCCTGGTTGGTGGTTTTGGGAGAGAGGATTCGATGTTTGTTGTTGTTCTTGTTCTGGGGTTTTTTAGTGGAGACTCCAAATGAGGAAGCTGCAAAAGGATAAAGCAATTCTAGTTGGTCACCCTTGAGACATCAGCTGAATCAACATTAGCTAAATTTACTAGACTTTCATCACATCTTGAATTCAGTCTGCTCTGAGTGTGGAATATGCATTTACTGTCAGTGTTGTGGGGTTTGTTATCAAAACCTTTTAACTAAACTGCATCTTTCTGCCAGTGCTTGGACCTTACCTGCCCTTTTTCACATGCTGGGATCTGTTAGATCTTTCATGTGACCTGTGCTCCTGGCACATGGCTGGACAGGCTCCCTTCACCAGTCAGATGAGCACAGGAAAACAGCAAAGGGACCAGCATTTCAGGGATAAGCACAGGAAACAAAGAAATGTGTGTAGGAAGGGATCAGAAAGGAAATCGGTGTCAGATACAAAAAAGGATGGGTCAGGAAGTAGGAGGGTGGCAGGAGAGGAAAGAGAAGCTGCTGCTGCTGCTGCTGAAGGATGTGGCCGTAGAGTATGAAAGGCCTCTGTGGAGGAAAGTGGCAAGTGGAGTGGCAGTGGGTAAAAGAAAAGAATAGAGAACACAGCCATGAGTAGAAAGGACAAGGCCAGGGACAGGAAAGAGGAAACAGCACTGAGCTCCTGCCAAGAGGAAGCCAGCAAAAATCCTGTCCCTTCAGCACCCCAGCCACGCTGCCATTCCTACTCTTCCTCCTTCCAGCGTAACACCTACAGCGAGCTGCAGCCATTCACAAGTCCAAACTCCTTGGTTTATGTCAGGTCACAGCCACGAAGCCATTGCATTTTCATTAGTGCAGTGAAGCCCATGAATTATCTACGTGTGATGGTGTGAGTCCTGTTCTTTGCTCAGACACAGGCACAGTTGCTGCGAGAGTCAAACTGAGATGTATAAAATGGGCCAGATCATTCCCTGATGCATTAAACATGAGATGAACTTGACCCAAAATCTTTTTAAATCACATTTGCTTTTTTTTTGTCACTCGCAAAAGTGTGAGTTACAAATGCTGGAGCCAGCTGAGGCCACTGGTTCCTTGAAATAAAGACTTTATACACTTAAACCCACTTGCAGTAAGCAGAAGAATGATTGCAGCCTATAGCTTAGTGCCTTCAGTAAAGTGCTCCTGGGGTTTTGAGGGGGGACTTGGTAGTTCTGTGCTGTAGCCACTCTGTGAGTGTCAGAACCCAGAGCAGAACCCCCTGTGATGTTTTCCAGACATTAAGAGAATTAAGAAGAGATTATATAGTCATTTCCAACTGGCTTCCAAAATGGTTTTGTTACCCATTTCAGGATGTGAGTAAATTAAGGAGGTTAACTGGGTTTTGTTTCCTTGTACTTCAGTGGAGAGAAAAGTAGGAAATCCCCTTGAAAATCCATGTGCCTTGAACTGGGTCTGTTTGTTACCATTGTCATTTTTTGCTCCTTTTCACATTTTGGTTTGGGTTACATTGATGCTCTAGAGACAGAAGACCTTTGGTCTCCTGGAATACAGGTTGTGTAAAGCCTCTTTCTTTGTGTAAGCACAGACTTGAAGTGCCACAAACAGCCTGAGACAGGCAACAGTTTTGAGAGGAACTGAGAAAGAAAACAGACCTTCTTTAATGGGAAGCACATACTGAAGTCTGCCACAAAAACATGGTCAAAAGCCCTCGGTCTCACAGCCACTGAGTGTGGTATAGAAGAAAACTTTCCCAATACCACTTTCAGAACAATATCATCATGAAATGGTTCATGGTGGTAACCAGTACCACACAGACACTGTCTTTCTCCAGCCTTTTAATTGCAATGAGCTGAAAGTGTGTCACACGTGTTCACTACTGAACTTCCTAGCACTGCCCTGGATGGGTAACTGTATAGGGAGAGTAGTTAATGGAACTGTGGTCACTTGGTGCTTGCCTCAGTTTACCTTGCAGTGAAAATAACGAGGTGAGGCTTTGCTTATACTGGAATGTGCTTTAGCCACAGCTAGCTGTCTGACGTTTCCAGAGCAGGAAAATGGCAATATTTTAGACTGAGGAGTTCTTCCTGCTCTTTCTGGAGATATTCTGTCATATACTTTGTCACTGAAACTCAGACATGGCTGAGGATGTTCTCATCACCCTGAGCCATTTCTTCCCTTCCCTCCTTCAGATGTGTCTATCTGTATCACTGCTTTTACCTATGATTTCATTCTCACCCTCTCCTTCCATCTCTGTCGCTCTGAAATGATGGGAAATACCACACCCAGGCCAGGAAAAGCCTAAAGTGCTGAGGAGCTGATGTATCTGCAGATTAAAGTTTTCCCTCAGGGCCAGATCTACAGACTATGGAAGTCCAGGCAAGTCGCATGAACTTCAAAAAGACCCAGTGAGAACTCAGATAGGAATGCCTGCTTTGTGTCTGTAGGGAAGAAGATGGCTTTCAAGGAAGGCTGTCCCATCTGCTCCCTCAAAGCTCTCCTGGGGTCCTGTCACACCCTTCACTCAGTCCTGCTGATAAGCAGCAGACAGATATAGCAAAAGGTGCTCTGCTTTTCTACAGTGCCTGGAAGAAATCCCTGTTCAGAGAAAAAAAGTCTACACCTCTGATGTCCATGCTTGAGACAGTAGACATAGGAAAGAGAAAGTAGATGCTGCTCTGGCACAGACAAAAATTTCTTCTGCCTGCAAAGGTCAAGACTTTTTCACTGGAGGAAATATTTCCCTCCTACTCATTCCTTTCCCGCTGATAAAAGCTTGGTTAAAATAGATTTATTATTTTTAATGTCTAGCTCAGAAACTGACATCTGGAGTTAGATAATTTAGTTCTGTTTTTTACTCATCTTCTGGTCTTTGTGTGTTTAGTCAATAAAATGAACATATGTTGGAGTTCATCTGGTGGATATATGCATGTTTCCTGGGCAATGCAAAAAGCACGAAGCAAATACACGTAGTGAGTGCCCTGTTACACAGTTACCATAGAGACAGCACATTAAAAGAACTGTTTTCCTTATTGCTGATATAGAATTAAACCCAACACCTCTTCTATTCTTCTGGAATTCTTTTTCCTTCTGTTGCACACAGACACTGGGCTGAATTGCTGGCCATATCCTTCTCTTCAACATCAAAGATCAGCCTGTGTCATGCTTACTCCTCTGAGCTGCTGCAAACCAAGAATGCAGACTCAGTCCCACCATCTCTGGTGCTGAGCAGAGTTCAGATCTCAGAGGTCTCCACTTTGTTCCCTAAACCAAATTCACCCTCTTTCCTGTATAAATGCAAAAAAAAAAAAAAGGCTAAATTTAGATCTTGGTGCTTCCTGTTCTAGACTCGGTACCATCGTTTCTTCCACAGCAGCAGTTGACTGTCAGGGGGTTTCTCTGAAAGGCACTTGAGTTATTTTTCCACATTCTTATCACTTCAGATGGCTCATTTGTAAGAGATTTCAAGTGGCCAAAAAATAATCAGCTAAAATAGGTTCTTTTGAATCTAAAAGCATTAGCAGAGCAGACTTGGGTTTGTGTCAGAGCAGCACAAAGCATTCTAGAGACAGTTAATACCCTAGAAAAGCTCTGTAAGCTTTGTGAAGAAGGTACAAGATACCCCAGCCAATGTTCTGCTGACATTTGCTGTTCCTTTGCTGTATTCTCTGCACTGCTCAGGTTTAGAAGCAGATCCTGGTGGTTATTAGCTCCTACAACCTAAATGTTGCTCTCCCGAGTTGGGAGGTGAAGTGGTGCATTCTGGATGCTGTTGCAGTGTGGCCTGGGGATGAAGGTTGTGCTCCAGGAGCTCAGAGATACACAGTCTAGCTGCAACCTCACTGCACAGTGCTGCAAAGCTTGGGCTGTTGATTTCTCCTTGCTGTTTGGGGAAATTTGAGTGTCATAGTGACCAGGGTTAATAGATTCCCTGCAAGGTCAAAAAGACACATCACATGAACAGTGATAAACAATTCTCAGTGAGGCTTCTTTCTTGTAATGGTTGGTTTGACTGCAATCTTTCCAAGATGACCAGTCTGAAGGGAAGCTCTGGAAAAGCCAACAGGCAGAACTTTAAGAAGACAAGTTTGAAACATGTAGAGGCAGGTCATTAAAGTTCAGGTGACTGAGAATTCTTATCACAGGAGTGCTCAAAGGCCTGGCTGCAGAAACAGCTGCATGAAGGCAAGACCCCTGTTCCAGACTAGATGGTGGTGGATTATGTCGAGGAGGTGAAAGGTCATAAACCAAGTGACATCATGGTACACCTTTTGGCCACCTTCAGTGTCCCCTCCCCAGTCTTAACATCTACCCTGAATCTATTTTCTGCTCTGTATTATTTTGTCACTAATTGCACAATAATTCCTCAGCTGCTGTAGGCTGGAGAACTGGGAAATCCATCAGTCAGGTGCTCTGTGTCCTTATGACTCTTCTTGACCTAAATTTGGAAAGGCTCCACCTCTCACCTCCTTTCCATTCCCTCAGGGTGTGGACTCCCAGGCACTAAGAGATTCAATTGAAGTAGGAGGGCCAGCAGTCTGCCCTGCCTAGCTCCCAGCAATTAAGAGTGTCACAGGAGGGACAGTGCATGAGAAGCACCATCCTGGATCCTGCTATAATTTGTAGACCGTGATATTGATGTCATGAAACCAGAGCTGCTCACTGACATGTGCAAAGCCAGAAACCAGTGATGTAAAATTCCCTTTCTGCTTCGGGGAGTAGAAATCTTTGAACCCCGGAGGGTGTCTTCAGGAATAAACTGACATCCCAAGTTAGATGCTGCTTCTTTTTGTCCTCTTCTGGATTATTGGTGCTATTTGTGTGGGGTGATAAACAGCAGCACGTGACTCAGGGACAGAAGGACCAGCAGCGTTGGTGAGGCAGGTGGTGGTGTCTGGGGCTTCTTTAGAAGAACTTGTCTGCTGTCACTTTATGATGCTGTTGACTTTCCAAATCCTGTAATGAGCACTGTTACATCTTCAAAGTGCTTACAGATGCTATCTCAATCTCCTAGGGAAGGAAAATAAGAAAATTATGAGTAACAGATAAGTAAATGATTTAATTCTGTAAAAGAACTCAAAGCTTAAGCAGAATTAAAGACCTGATGTCAAGCTAAATCAAAGCAATGGAAATGAGCTGGAGCTTGGCTCCACCCAAGGTTTCTAGTAGGCAGAAGTGGATTTCACCACTTTGTGAACATGGTGTAGGTGTGCAGGCCTTTGTGTAGTGAAAAGGGGGAAGAAAGGACAGAATTGTCCAAAGAGCTGAGCTCCCTGAGGAACAGGGCTCGTGCTTTCATTGCCAGCAGGACGGTGGGACTGGCAGTAACTGGTGCAGAGGAGACCCCTCTCCCTCTAGCCCCTTGCAGTGTCTGTTTGGGTCCTTCCACTTGGGCAGGGAGCTCATGGCTCTCCTCAGTAACTCCCTACCTTGCCCTGGCCAGAGCCAGGCCTGCTGCAGCCCTTTTGTGACATGCCAAAGTCACTATGCTGGGAATAAATGTCACATGAAGTGATAAATTACAGCTAGGAGTGGCCAAAACCCAGAGAAGTGCCCAGTTTACAAATTAACACAGTGCCTCTCACAAAGATCCTGGCTTATTTTGTCACCAGGGAGGCCAGCTGGATGGAAATATTTCTTCTTGGATGGTAGTTATAGAAGAATAGGACAACTGGGGTCACAGAAAGCTAAAATCTTTGCAAGAGCCAAGTGCTGGTTTGAATGCACTCTTTTCTTTCAAGATTTTCAGCTATTCCCTGCGTGCTTAGAAACACTTTCTGGAGAACCATTTCTGAAATGGTGCAGCACAAGAAAAGCATTCCTCCTTCAGAGAGCACTGAATGCTAATCTGCTGTTGGCAGGCTGGGAGGAGGGGGGAAATCCCCAAACCTATCGTGGTCCCTTTTAAACCAGGATGTTTTTTTCCTCTCCTTTTTGAATTCAGCAATGTGTCAAGTTAGGGTTAAAGTGCTCTGTTTCCTCAGCCTTCCTCTGACTTTGATGCTACACAAGACATACCCAACACTGATTTTCTGTGGCACTGCTCAGATAGAAGAATATCCCAAAGGCATTCTGGAAAGCTGCTAATTAGGCAGTGTCAAGCAGTGACAAGTGAAGGGAGTATGTAAACATGGCAGGCATTGTATCCACCTCAGTATCCCACAGACTGATGTGAACACTGGCACCAGTTAAGGCACGGTTGGGCTTATGTCTGCCTGGCCAGCACGTCCCAGCACAGCACCAGACTGGCTTTGAAAGCCCTATTCTGTCACCAGCTCTTGGATACAGTTCTAGCAGGTCAGCTCTTAGATGTTAAACATGTGAGCACTGTCTGGGTGAGAAACCCCTCTGCTTTAGGTTAGAATCCATATATGCTGGGTATTAGCTCTTGTTCAAGGTTGGTTCTCAAAAAAAATAATAAATATCCCTGACAATTCTCAAACCTTGTGCATCAAAAGGCTCCTCCCCCTATCCTTGTGGGACATATCAGGGTCCTTTTAAAGAGAGCTTGATGTCCCACGGTGCCATTGCAACTGAGGCAAGTAAAAGCCCCCTTGGACGTGCAGGAGTGCAGGGAACAGACCTGCCCTTCCCCACCCATCTTTTACAGCCATAAAAACAAGTGGAAATCAGTGTTCAGTTGTTTTCTTGGAGCTGGGCACTACAAAACACAGGAGGATCCAAATGTGTTAAATGCAGGCACCTTGGCAAGGGTTTAAGTGTTGTCTGTGTGGTGATTAGACCATAAACTATGGATTGATTGAAAAAAAGCCACCAACAAACTCCACTGCACTCCTAGAACTCCATAAATCTCCAGTTATTTACAGAAAGTGTTTCCTTTTTTACTTATCAAGCAATGGTTTAGAGCAGGCTGGCTGATGGCAGAGAATTCGGGCATGTCCAGAGCTGCCACGCAGACAATAAAAATGATCTACTGTGAGAAGCAGAGACTTAAATCCCTGTTGACATGAGATGCTGAAATGTCTCTAAAAAGCTGTCATTACCACAGTTTGTCTGACCTAGAGCTGAAGGTCTATTCCAGCATGAATCAAAGTAAACTGAGCTTTGGAGGAATAGCAAATGGGGAGTGGTGTTTGGTCCTCACGCTATTCATTTTCCAGCTATTGGATAAATGAAAGGCTGAAGGAGGAAAGAGCATTAAGAGAGCAAAGTGCAGGTATCCTACTAGCTCACTATATCCAATGCTTCTGACAACATAATTATAACTGTAATGTTATAATTCTCTACCCTGTACAAGCAACGTCAGGAAACACAGATGACAGCCTGGTATTCATTGTATAGATTGGAATTCATGCATGAATTTGTTAAGAGCCTGCAGGTTTTCTGGGGTGAATTCTACACTGAAATTAAAGAGAATGACCCTGAAAATGGTTGGGCTCTGTAAGCAGGCCCTGCACGCATGGCTATGGAAAAGTTAGCTGGCAGTTTTTACCTGGGTACATTTCTTTAGTGATAGAGTGGTTTTGGAACCGAAAGGTCAAGCCTGGGAGTACTTTCCAGTTTGGAATGGTCCTGTACTGGAACAAGTAGCTCTGATCTTCAGAAAGACTTCCCCAGAGATCTAATCAGAGAGGCTCTGATCATACTAAACTGGGACCAGAAGGTCTTGTTCTGAATTTCAGCAGGGCCTCTCCCTGGCCTTTGGCATGACACACACCTTTGTATTTGTGACCATGGGTAATTAATGTAATTAGCTGCATGTAAAAAACTCATTATTTACATAAGTAATATCCACATATGTAACCTGGAAGGAATCAGCAGAGAGCAGAATGATAGCAGCCTAGTGTTCAAAGCTGGCTTTTGAAATCAGATGTTCTGCCTGAAGATGTTGTGAGTTGAAAGCCAGACTCGGCCTGGGTTCTTCTGGCCTTGGTTGTGCTCCCAAGCACAATTACAAGGGAGTCTGTGGTAGCTGCATAGAAATTGTTTTGGCAAAGAACTTCCTCTTCTTGGTATAAATCAGAGCCCTGCTCTGACTTAGTTGCTGCAACTGTACAGAAGTTCCCTTAAAGCAGCAGATTATAGAGCACAGTTCTCCCCTGGCCTCTACCTTCTTACCCCTCTCAGTGTTATCTTACTCCCTCCTGGACCCTTTTGAAGAATACAGCAGAAAATACTCATTCCCTCCTTTAGCCTTTTAATTTTGTTTGCTATGTTCTTCTTCTTTTACTCCCAGCTTCTTCTCAGTCTTGTTTGCTCTTTTCCTTCCTCTAATCTCTGTTTCATGCTGAATAAAGTACCATTCCCTGTATCAGGCAATTTAGTTTAAAAAGCAGTAACAACTTTTTTTTTTCCTTTTGTAGCAGTCTCCTTCAAGTAGACAAAGGTTTTCTCATTGTATTCTGTAATTACCTTGTCTTTTGAGTCAAGGGCTACACTCTACTAATGCAAATCATTTTCTAGCTAAGAGCATTTATTGGTTGAAAGAAAATTCATGTTTTAACCCAAGCAGCATTAAAAAGTAACTCAGGTTTAGTGGTTCTGAAAATTTGGCAATGGAAAATTTGTGAAAGATGTCAATATTCACAAAAGCTTTGACTGGAACTGAAGGCAGGGAGGGGAATGCTTCAAAATCCTGCAGTTATATATAAGCCTCATTATATCTTCTCTTGTTTTCTCTTCTAAAATATTTCCATTCTGCAGTAGAAAAGGTCTTGGGCCTTTTAAAATGTCTGCAAAAAGAATCTGAGGGAGATGATGGGACAAATGGCTTTTAGCCAGCTCAAAGTACTTAGTCAGTGGTGGGAAGGACACACATCAGAGATACAGGAGGCTTAAACACCTCCAAACCAAAGATAATTTAGTGATTCCTGAACCAGGGTAAACATAGAAGCCATAATCTGCAGCAGTGGGGCAGAAATACTGCAGAGCAGCTTTGTCAGGGAAAAAAGATGGGTGGGACAGTGTTTAGGATGCTCGGGATCCTGGTGTGAGTCTGCTCCAGCCCCCTTCCCAGATGAAGGGTGGGATGGCCTCTCCATCATTCTGGGAGAATAATTATTCCTCTCCTTGGAAAGTCAGGCCAGAAATTCAAGGCACACTGAACCTGGTCCATATATTCCTACAGTTCATGTACAGTTCCTAAGTTCATGTTTCAGCAATCAAGTGCTTTTGTCCCCCCCAAGAAATGCAGACTTTTATTGTTGACTTCAGTATGGCTGAGATTCCACTCGTAAATTGCTTTAAAATCCTTGGCACTTGGCTGCAGCTCTTACAAATCCTTGAGGTCGTGATTCAACAACACAAATAAATCCAGCTTAAGGGCTCCTTGTGTCGGATCAGAAAAGTCAGGACACAGAATCACATCATCCAGAGCACTGATCCACAGTAAGCAAACTTCCCTGTCCAAAGGTATTAAAAAATAATGGCAAGTTTACATTGGACCAGATGTCTCCCTCCTGGATGAGGCTTCTTCTGCAGCTACTGCTCCAACATTTTGCCTCTCTCAGAAGTTGTCCATCCTCTTCTGGGCTGGGGAAGATGACTGTAAACACTGTGCTCTGCACTCCAGCTGCTTCGCCAGAAATATGATCGTGTGCTGATGTCTGATCCCCAGCAAATGTGTACTCCTGGCAGATCAGCAGTGCAGACGTCTGATATTAATGATCACAGAACCAGGGCCTCACTCCCAAAGCGGAGGAAGATGCTTGAAATAAAGAAGAGTGATTTTTCAGAGGCACTCTGAGAAGATCAGGGTCACCTTTTTTTTCCCTGGCCCTTTCATAAGGGAAGTGAGCAAAGCTGCACAGGCAAATCACAAAGAATTCCTCCTTAAGCACTGGAAGGACTTAAGAGTCCAATGGGATCCAGCCAAATGAGAAAGCAGCTGTGAAATGTTCCAGCTGTGGCTGGCATGGAGAGCTATCCCTCCCCAGTCCATCCCGTGAAGACTTCCTAAGCTGGCCCCTGCTGAACAGTCACTGGCAGTAAATGACTGAAGAGGTCAGGCCTGAAATACTTTAAAATATTTATCCCAGCAAGGAAAAGCTTGGCAAATCAAGGTGATTCATTTAATAAATTCCTTTGGCTAATAGCATCTGATTTTAAGGAAATAAATTATACTTTTGTGTAAATCAAGTAGCAGTTCCAAACTCAGCTCCTATTGAGAAAAAGAATTGATCCCTGATTACAATTTAAATTTTTTTTTTTTGTGGCCTGAAGCCATCTGTGCATTTGCTGTCAGTATTTCAACCAGACACCTCTTCTCTGTGAGACATGTTACTGTGTTAGGAAGTTTTGTTTCCCATTTCCATTTGGGCACTTGGTTGTGTGACACAGGTGAACACTTCACACAAACTGGGGACATTTCTTTGTGGTCCCCTGACCATGCTGCTAAATCCTCCTGGTGACAGAAATAATAACAAAGACATCTGAGGTCACATTCCCAATAGCCAGAACAATCCTGCCATCTCTTCCAGAACATGAGGAATTGCAGTAAACAAGGGAGAGGCTTCCCAGAAAGAGGCATTTCACAGTGAGCTCAGTCCATCAGGAGCCATAGAGAATTGAAGCAGTTTATTGTAGGTCCTGCAGGTCATCCCTGACAGAGAGGGAACGTGGACATTGTTGGAACCAGATGATTTCTAAGCTCCCCTCCAACCCAAACCGCTCCATGATTCTGAAGGCTTTGACTGATGCATTTGGGGACTGAGTCCTTTCTGAGCTGTGCTGTTACTCGACCTTCAGTACAGCTGGTAAATGTAATCTGTGCTGAAAGGGAAAATGGTTCATTAATCAATCAGTGATACTGCTCATTGTTTTCTTGCCTAGTTTGTGTAGAGAGCGCACAATGTAGCGCAGCCCCAAGGCCTTACCCACTGCAGCAGCCCCCAGAGGAGAGCTCCAGAGACAGGACTTTCTGATGTCACAGCACTGATGCTCTGAACCGTGCAGCGTATTTTGTTCTGCTGCAAGACAAAGTCTCCAGGCAGATAGTTGTTGTTGCTGACTTTTTTCAGTAATAAAAAAGCCTCTCCAAAAGTAAACAGCATGAAAGTGTTCAAGGAGGGATGCTAACTGGATTTTTTGGAGTCCATCAAAAAAATCACATCCTGAAGTGCATGGTTTCCTCCACAGTCAGTGGACAAGAAAAAAAGGAGAATGATATCTGGGAGTGTAAAATAATCACAGTCAAGATTTGTTTCTTTTTTTTAGCAAGACAAATGGATAGGAGTATTATGTTAGGCAAGGTTACAAAAACATTTGAGCGGGTCAGAGTCTAGTCAGGAGTGAGGCTCTGTTGTCTTCAGTCTTGTGGAAATCCATAATAAGATTCAACCCCCAGCCTGGAGAAATTCAGTTCTGAAAGGCAAGACTCAGGCTGGGGAAGGACAGAGGTCCAGCGAAGGGAAGCAACATGCCCAAAGTCAGACAATAGCTTAGTGGCAGCAGCAAAAATAGAACCAGAGCTGACTTCTTCCCACACTGATGTGACAGGGTCACACTCCCTCCTTGCCTGATTGGGGGGAAATAAATCATCTTTCACAGAAACACGACACATACTGCTCCCATGCTTAGCTGCAGATCTCTTCCACGCAGAGACTTTCAGCTATTTGTTGAGCTGTGGGGTTTTCATTAGATGTGTAGTCCCTGAATAGTGATTTTTAAGCCTATTAAAAATAAGTTTGCTTTTCTTAGAGGTGTTTTATGGATCACTTAGAAGCACTCCTTGGAATTCCAGGTGTCTGCAAATTACAGTTGGAGAGCCTGTGTTTTATGAGACTCTCTATACCTACTTGGTCTTCAGTATTTTACACTAAATAGAGCTACAGAAATTCTGAGCCACCCCATTTCTTGTCATCTGCTTTTGACTTAAGTAAACGGCCTAATTGAAATTTTCATGCTGAATAAAAACTGTGAAAGTGAATTAAAGTGAACTTCAAACAGTTCCTACACCAGTTCAGGAAAGTAGAATCCAAACTGGACCCAAGCTAATTCTGCTTGCTTTGAAATCCAGGGCACCTAAGATAACACGTTACCAAGGAATTTGGGGGGGTCTCCAGGTGAGTCTCTGATCAACATCTACCATTGTACCCAGGAATCAATATTTTAGACATCTCCACGGAGATAATTGCCATGGCAATTCAACAATGCTTCCTGTGTGAACCACCTTCATATGAATACCTCTAATTTGTCCAAGATGCCCTTTTTCCATTCTTGCAAAAAGAAAAAAAAGTAAATCTTGCATGTTGGATTAGATTTCCAATTGCTAGCAGAATACCCCGTTGTTGACAGATCTGTCTTCCTGCTGGAAATGAATGTAAACCAGAGTAGGAAAGCTGGACTGATCAAACTGAGGCCTTCTCAAAGTGAAAACCAGAACAATTACCGGATGCAAGTAGATAACAGTTTTCCCATGGGACACAAATTCCTTGGAACAGGCTGTTTTTGCAAGACTAAAACCTTCCCCAGGAACGTGTCAATTCAATTTAGCATGGAAGAAAAAAAAGGGGGGGAAAAAAAATAGAGATAAGTTGAATTCTTTGTTTTTTTTCTTATTTACTACTTTTTGAAGATACAATAATCAAAGAAATGTTACTGTTAAGGCACAGTTTCTGTGGCTCTTCTTACATGTACAAAGGTAGTGAAATCAATGCAAACTGGTTTTGTTGTGTCAAAAAAAATATTTTGCTTAAGTAGAAGCATCACTTTTTGTGTTGTTTTATTCCTTTTGTAGCAAAGCAAATTTAGAATTACAGCCTTACAGAAAAACTGAGGTTGGAAGGGACTTTTGGAGGCCACGTGGTCCAAGCTCCGGCTCAAAGCAGCGCTGATTTCTGAGTTAGCCCAGGTTGTGGAGAACCTTGTCCTCACAAATTTTGAAATTCTGTAAGAACCAGAGCTTCTCTGGTCCCTGTTCCAGTGCTTCACCACTCTCTCTGTAAACACTTTTATTCCTCCTTAGATTTGACCAGAATTTCCTCTTTTGTAACTTGTGACCGTCTCTTCCCAAACCCCAGCTTAGCATCGTGCCAGGAAGTTGAGTTGGAAAAGGATAAGCACAGAGGGTTCTCCTCTCCATGCATCCTGGAATTCAAATTGATGTTTATGCCCATGAGGTCAGTCAACCATAACAGCAGGGCTGGGGAATGCAGGATGTTGTGGTGCTGAGGAAGCTAATTATGTTGATTTGCTTTTTGACTCTTTCTGTGAAGTACCATCTGAAAAAGAAACCGGCTGATATTTATCACACCAAGGCAAACAGGCAGGGGGACCAACACAGGCAGTGGATCACTGGTCAAATCTGTGACTTCAGTTGCTCTCTCATATTCTCCCAAGCCAGTGCTCCTTCATCTTTTCCCTCCCTCATCTTTCAGGACTCTATCCCAGCAGGACTTTGTCACTGCAAATCACTTTAGAGATGCAGAAAATGTCTCTTGGCCTCATTGTATGTGCAGAAAACTGTAAGGCAAAATGGCTTTCTTACCCTTCTGCCAAGGCCCTGCATCATTTTTAAATCAACACTGCAAAATATTACATTTTTTTCTTTCCTGCAGACCTGTAGCATTCTTTTCCTTGTATTTTTTAGCACTGGATGGAACTGGAAAGCTCCAACAGCCAGGCTAAGTGCTTGGTGTCTGAACATAAAGACACAGCTAAGATAGTTTCTTGAGTGTGAGGAAAGGTGACTGCTTAACACAACAAAAGCTGAGGAAGGACCAAGCTCTAAGGTCATTTTTCAACTGGTTGAAATGGGAGACCAGTGCAAATCATGAAAGGCAAACAGCAGCTTGCAGGATTTTTTTGGGGTTGATGCAAAATGCAGTTCCCACAATTGCAGTTGTAAGAACGAAAAACCAAACCAGGTTGGTTGGTGTGTCCTTTGAAGACACAACTTTCATTAAACCCACTAAAGGTATCAGCTGCAGGGCTGGGAAACAGAGCAGTCAGAAGTGGCTCACTTTACACCCTGTGAACCTCTGAGGAAGCGTGGAGTAAACATGGGTATGTTTACACTAAGCTCCCACCCTGCCTCCTCAGAGGTTTCACCTTGCGCAGCTTTCGGGCGGGAGTGAAAATGTCGTTGAACGAGGAGTGTTTTCTGAAGCTGTGGCTGTGTTTAAAAACTTAAATCATTTGGAATCCAGTCAAAATGAAGTAGAAGAGAGGTCCTCTTTTCCTGTTATCCTGTGGGTGTATGGGGGAGAAAAAGGGGGATTTGTGAATAAGCTGAAAAGAGTTTTGGTTCTTGCTTTCTGTTAATTTGGGCCGTCAGAGGGTACGTGAGACTTTCAGCAACCAAAATCATCTGAAAGCACCCTCAGATAGATCTGAGCAGGTACAAGGACATTGCAGGGTCAGTGGCAATGATATGGAACAGAATAATGAAATCTGGGGGCCTCCAGATGAGCCTCGGCGATGGCCATGATCATGGATCACACACCCCAGCTGCACCTCTGTCACTCGTGCTTTGGGCAGATAATCTGGGGTCCTGGATCCTGCAGTAATGAGAAGGGGAGTGGGATGATCAAAAAGGGGTTTTCCACATCTGACTTCTCTGATGCTGTTTCTTTTGAAAAGGACTGTAGGGTATTGTATTTTTTCCACCTTTGTGGGGGAAAAAAAAATGATCTTTAAAAGGTTCTTATTAAATTGTCTCCTGCTGGGATTGAGTTACAGAGTTGGGTTATCTGAGCACTCCAGAGTGCTCTGAAAATAGAAGAGGGAAAATGCTTCAATGAGGGAGAAAATGCACATCTGTTGGTAAATGTGAATGTGAAATTTCCCAGAGTGTTGGGTGCATGGAGAGTTGTGGCTATTGAGTTGAATTTCTCACTAAAAATATTCTAATCAACTCCAAATAATCTCCTCTACTCCTCTGTGCTTCCAAAAGCCTTCTTAAGATTTGCCCTTCGAAACCAACCTTCCTTTCATCTTCTGCTCGATCACCTTTGGTGATGCTCTTGGGGTCAGTTATTTTTTTGGCACACATTTCATTCCTGTGTCAGGCTTGGCTCGCTCGTCACCGCTGCTGGGTCTTCCACTGAAAACAGGCATCACTTGTGGAATATCTCAGAGTCTGCTCATGAGCAAGGCCAGTGTGGTTTGAAGCCTTGTGCAGCCATGGAGAGGCAGTCCTTCCACCAAGGGATTTGTGATCAACCCCCCAGTCTGCAGGCCAGCCCTAGACCTGCTCCACCCAGCCTAAACCCAACAACCTAATTTACGGTATAAAAAGTCAGATATGACCTAGAGAAAGATTTCTGTTTACTGACCCTGTTCCAGCCTTCTTGCAGTGTGGAAGTTTCCCTTTTAAATCTGAGCTGCTGCAGATGTCTGTCATACTGAACCCTTACCTTGGCACTTGGAACATATTCAGAGTGAACTGGTAAATCTATCTGGATATACTGGGCAGCTGGAGTCCTGGGGCAACGCTTGTCTGCTGTGGTGGTGTTGAAGAGGTTGTGGTTCCAGGGCTTTGGTTTGCTAGTGTGGTCTGTGGGTGTCCTGCCATTGCTCATCTGTCTTGTGTTCATACTGGGTTTGCTTTACAAAGGGAGGGAGCAATTGAGTAAATGGCTACTGAGGGCATCTCTGCTAATTGCTCAAAGTTAATGGGGAACTTGGGACAGGAGATAATTTAAACCTCTGATAAAATTGCTCCTGATGGGAATGATTGTTTCATTTCGATGAAGTGTGGTGAGAACTTTGGGGTTTATGTGCATCTTCAGCAGTTTGTGGAAATGAACTGATTCCAAATCCTGTCGATGTCCAAGCAGATTATGCTAAGTCCTAAAGCTAGAGAAAAGTTAAACACTAATTTACAGGCCATGATTGCATCCTCTGAATTCAGCTACTTCTCTCTGCTGATGCGCGGGCGAGCTAAGGAAATAGACACTGGACAGGGGGATGATCCAGTCGGTGCCTTCATTTGTCCTCTGCTGCACTCTGATGTCCAGGTGGGATGGAATTTAGGAACTCTGTATGTCCTCTCCTTTATCACGGGTAGCAAGCCAAGACAGAAAATATTGCTACTCTTTAAAGACTTTCTTATAGGCCTTGCAAAGATCAATGACTGAAGAAAACAAAAATAATATCACTTGTACATTTTAAAGTTCTCCTACAAAACTGCTTCATCATGTGGGACACTTTTCAAGGAACACATCAAAGTGGAGATTATAGCTACTAGAGAAATCACATCACCAGTGAAGATGACCCGTTGTCAATATTAAACTGCTCCCAAATTCAACATGAAGCTGTCACACTGAAAAGAAGGCATAAAAATGCAACCAGGCTGCAGCAATGAAGCTGTCAAAGTCAGAGCACTATAATACATTCCTTTTAGTGATCGTTTCTTCCCAAGCTCATCAAGTAGAACATCTTGGCTCGGTGATCTTGCTGAGAAACACCATTTAAATTTAATAGATACCCAGCACGGTGCCCAACCTCCAGCAATCTTTTCTGTAGCACTCACTGCTTGAAAACTTGTTGAGAGCACCTGGCCCTGTGCTCTAGATTAATCTGATCTTGGTTTTAACCAGCACAGTGGGGAAGCTCTGAAGCATCACAGATGTATGTTTGGTGCTCCCTGAGACTGATTTATTATGGGGAAACCAAAAGTACCTTCTGGTGTGAGAGGAGGTAGAGGAAAGATAATGTTATTTCTGAATCAAGTTATCCTTTTTTTTTGTACTTAATTAAGAACACAGTCTTGCTCGAGGCTGAAAAGCTTTGGCTTCAGTTTACACAGGCACACGGTACCTGTCTGCCTCTCCAGATTTTTTACCCTTGCACAGCACTATCTCTCTGTCTGGTCCTGGAAAAACTGATGGCAAAAAGCCTGTTGGTTTCAGCTGAGCAGGAGCCAGCAGATGCTTATTTTACCTGGACAGTGTTCTTTGACAGATGTAGCTCCGTTGTAATTCATGTAGTTGAATCCAACATAGAACTATGAATGCACAATTAAAAGTAAAATAAATAAATCAGGGTTCTGAGCCAGTTATCTTCCTTTCCACTTAATCAGCAAGAACAGAGAGAAAGACCAGGTGACCTGTAACAAAAGGTCTTTATAATGTCTTCTGTACTTCCTCACTGAAGTGAGCATCATCTTCCTTCCCTGAAAGAGCAGGGGGGAAACACAGCACCCTACTTCTTATCATAAGACATTCCTTTGGGTGATGCTTTTACCACACCACGTTTGTAACTGTTGAAATGGGATCTGGATCAGAAAGCCTGGTAAAGTGAGGAAGGCAATTGCTCTGTAGAAGAGGACAGTGAGGTACAATTTGACTTGTGAGGTAGCAAACAGAGCTTGTCTCAGACTACACAAGGTTAGGAGATGTTGCTATCTCTTGCTTGCACAAAGGATTTGTGGAAGTCCATTAGTTAATCACTGCAGTGACCCACAGGGTGTCCAGCCCCAGGGAGTGTGAAGAGATGGATAAGAGTTCACCAGCTCTGTCCTGAAACATACAGGAGATCCCTGGGAGAGACAAAGTGCTCCCAAGTCCCTCGGGTACTATCAGGGCCCCATGAAGGTTTATCCCGACCACATCTGGTGCACCAATCGATCTTGCAGCAGGCTGGGGAAGCAGGAGCTCTCTGGTCCCTTCTTAACATTCAGCCATCTCTGAAGTGGATCTGAACGTGAAGCGTGGTTGTGTCTTTCTCCCTCCCTTGAAACAGAGTGGAAAGTCCAGTCTGGCTGTGGATTCACATACTGAATTTCAGGCTTCTCTGTGATTTATATTGGTCTGTCGTGCTTGTAACATGAAAAGTACTCTGTTTAATGAGAAAGTGGACTCTGTTCCTACTCCAGCTCCCATATCCATGATTCAATCTAAACCACATGTCCCTCACAAAGAACCTTTCAAAAGCAAAGAATTTCAAAAATCACTGCTATGAACGGGCCGAGGACCTACATTGTAAAGAGGTCCCCAGATGATCTGTCACCATTGCAGCCTTGTTTCTTAGCCTGGATTTCTTGCTCCAGCAATGGGTCGATTTTCACACACGTACAAAAAGATTTTTTGTTTTCCCAAGTATGTCTGAATCTTACAGAATCCTTTTAATAAAAAAAAAAATTAATCTTCAGTTGCAAAATGTAACATGCCAGAAACAGTTGCTTTGAAATCATCCTTTTCATTAGGAAAATGTATTCCCAAACTGAAATTAGTACCAGCTTTCAGGAACAACTCAAGTGTGTTCTTGCCTTGACATCTGTTGGTATAAATAATGTAGTAAAACGTGAATTCCAAGGAACTATTTGTGTACGTTTGAAACGATAACTTGTAACTGGGTAGTAATTCTGACAGCCTGCTTGTTAATGCAGAGCTCGTACTCAGTTCAGATACCAAACCCTGCAAAACAGAACAACGTCATTATTGCTGGATCACACTTGCAGACCAGTTTCACAAGTTGCAATCAAACGAGAGAGAAATTGCAAACTGGCACGGAACTGTCACCAGGGAGCAACCTTGGGAACAGTGAAGCTTGGAAAGGAAGTTCAGAGTGAAAGCTGTTTTGTTGTTGTGATTTACATTGCCACTAAAGCTAAACCCCGGGAGGATTTTGGCCTGAGTTGGGTGTTTGCAAGCTGGTGAACGCAGAGTGTGGACTTCCCCACTACACAGATTTTAACACTTGCCAAAAAAATATCCTTGCGGAATGAAAAGCTGTAAGCTGGGCATTAATAACAGGGATAGCTGCACTAATAGGAAAATAATTATCTGGCAATTGCCCTGACTGGACTCTTCTGACCTTAAAACATTATCATTTTGCACGGGATTTACTCTGCAAAATAACTAGTGAGCAACTAGTGAGCAGTCTTTCCTCCCAGGCTGCCCAGAGGATGAGTAAATTAACACTCCTTCTCTCTGCAAACAGTGAGATTAACTCGCTGGGAGCAATTTAAATGATTGAATGGAAAAGGCAGAAAGTTGAGCACACATTTCACTGCTTTTACTTTAATTCTGGAGCATTGTGCCCTCCTGCCTTGAGCAAAGGCTTCTACTTTGTGGTGTCCGTAGCAAGAACCTCTTACCATAACCAGAACCTCTCTACCCAGCTCCACAGATGCTCTTTGGGGTTGCTGCTCTGTTTTGTGCCTCTGGGTTAGGTGAAGGCACTTTGTGTGCTCTTGCTGTTTATCCTGTGCAGAGGCTTTAGGTTTCTGTTCATCTGCTGAGAGGAAAACTCAGTGATCTGCAAGTAGATTCAGAGGTGGTTGTCTGGGGCAGCAGCACTGGCCAGGAGGGCAGAGCAGGAGGCTGGGGTCCAACAACCAGTTCCATGCCTTGTTTTAATCTGCCCTTACACTTCTGTTGGAGCTCTTTCCCAGCACATTACTCACTCTTTTAAAAATTTTGGTCCAACATGCACTAAACCCAAACTTTCTTGGGTTCTTGCCTGGTATGGATTTAAGAGGATGAGCTTGTGCTGGTTTAATTTAATTCCACATCAATTCTTAAATTCTTTTCCCGCTGGAAGGCTTCAGTTTTTCTGGCTGTGCTGAAAGTAGCATTTGGCATAAGTCATAAACCCTACTTGAGACAACTTAATCTATTCAAAATGGTGCTGAAAGGAAAAAGAGCACGATTGCAAACAGCTTGAGTATCCATAAGGCTGAGAACCTTATGGCTGTGGGGGACAAGTTTTGTCTGTGGATCCAGCTGTAACGCTTTAAGACACTACGATGTCAGCAGTGTGCTCTGTCCCTCCTCTCAGACTAACACAGAGCTGGCTCATGTGTGCCTTGTGACTGCAATTGCAGCTGAGCTCAGCAAAGACACAGCTTAAATCAGGCCTTGTATTATTGTACCTGGGGCAGTGAAGATGCCTGGAGCTCAGAAGAGATCAAATCTAATCATCTGTGCACAGCAATTGTATTTCTTCTGTTTGTTGAGCTCAGTAATTGGTGTTTTGCTCAAGCATCTATTCCACAAAGAGAGTGTCCTTGCTCTGTGTAGTAGAAGAAATGGCCAATCAGTCAATTGTCTTGACTGTTTCTTCCAGAGGCTAACCACCTTCCTGTACAAAAATGCATGTCCAGTTTGTTGTTTCGGTTTGTCTGTCTTTAGCCACTGATTCTTGTTCTGTCATGCTGTGCTCAGCCACAAGACAGCAGTTCAGCCCAACAGCAAAACATCATCTCTCTTCACCCCCACCACCAGGCAGCATGGCTCACATTTATGTAGCTTGATGTTCCATCACAGGAGGTTTTGTTAACTGGATAAAATTGTTAGTTGGCTCTTCTCTATGTCCCAGTCCGTGATTCTTCTTGGAATATGCCATCCCATTCACTGAAATGAAAGCATCAGCCAGAGCAAAAATGTGCTCAGTTTATGACTGACTCCTCCGTGCACTCGTGTAATAATCCTCAGATAAACTGATCATGAGATTGTACTACTTAAAGCCGGTGTTTATCTTTCCAGGCACTTAAGGCATTAAGTGTCAGCATGAGAGGAAAATGAAATGTTGGCAGAGAGTTTTCAGAAACAAACATGAACTGGAATATTAAGAGCCTTGATGCAAGGAGGGCCATTGTCAAGATTTATGGTTTCATCTGACAGGTTCTAGCTTTTAAAGAAGGAAGAGAAGATAATAAATTTTATAGTGTTTCTGATTTACAGTTCTGATGTAAGATACATTGCTCTGTGCAGATGGTTGAGGTTCTCTGACCAGCCACCTCCATAATCGCATCCGTACTAACCCAGTGGCAGTGTGATTCTGGGGGCTTAAGGATGCTCCAGAAAGTTTGCCTCAGTGTGTTAGAAGGAAGATGCAGCTGGATGCAAGATGCTTCCTGGAAAACAGCTTAAAAGAGAAAGGAAGTGCTTAGTGCTTAGTGCTTACTTGAAAAGAACTTCTTGTGTTTCTGTCTGAAACGTGTTTCGTTAACCCTGTAATTCCACCTGAACTGAAGGTGGTTGGGAATAGAAAAGTCAGGACAAGAGATCTGATTCTTTTACTGAAAAACAAAACAAAAAATGCAAGCAAAACAAATTAGGGTTTTTTCTTGCATAAAACTTCAGAGGGTTTTGCAGCATTTCTGCTCTCGCGGCTTAGGATGGCTTTTCTTTTTCTCTTCTTTTAGAACCTAAATTTCCTCACGTGAAACTATTCCCCGTGTGTAGCAACCTAGAAATCAATGTGAGCAGGCAACGTTCAGATGTTTGCATAGGAGTGATCTCACCACAGCTCCTCTGCTCTCAGAGCCTCTGCCTCCGCTGAGGGCACCCCCGAGACCGGTTTGATTTCTGATTTTTGGCAAAACACTTCTTCCCATGAAAACTGACATCAGAATTAACTTCGGTGGGACGAGATTCAACTCTTATTATTTTTAAATCATGTCACTAATATGCTTATTGGAGTCTTGCCCTGGGTGTAATGAAACCTCGTTTAAATTGCCAGAAGGTTCAGCCGCTGCCTCGAGCAGCTGCATGGCTGTAATTTGCCAATAGGATGTATTACATCCCGATTACAGTTTCTGTTGAGTGATAGGCCAAAATTAGGAGGCAGAAATGTGGCTAATCATGATAAAGAGATAAGTCTATTCATCTGCTGCCTGCCTTTAATATTTGTGGAAGAGATGCTGCGTGTTCCCCTTCAGCCGCATTTATGTGGAAACGCACTTTCATTCTGGAGATGACTTAAGGTTAATGAAAAACCTCCGTGGATATATTGGTGGGGGAGGGAGGGAGAAAGGGGAAGTATTTGGGGAGGTTTCTCTTTGTTTCCCAGCCCTGATAAACTTACAGAAGTCGGTCAGTCATTGTAAGATGAGCAAAGTGAGCTACTCCGGGGTGGAAACAGATGAAAGCTGCAGAGCCCGTGATTTTAGCAGATGGATTGTCAGCATAGGTGCAAATCACGAGGAAAGACTGTACCACTCCTGGGATTAAGGCCCGAGTGGGCTCTGAATGGGCTTTTATTGCACTCATTCCCACCAAGCAACACACGGTTGGTCATCCCGCAATTAAACCATCTCTTGTAGAGCTTCGCCTCCTTGGGCCATGAAGCCAAACCTTAAACGAGGGCTGGATTAACCCATTGTCCCCATTACACACCAGAGAGGTCCCATTTCATAGCTCAGTAAGAGATCTATTCCACTTGCACAAGCTCATGATTCCAGCCTGGGGAAAGCTGTGAGACACTCCCCAGTTCCCTCCACCCAACGCCACCGTGACCGTAAGAGAGGCAGTGCCAGGAGTAGCGGAAGCACGTCCGCCGGGGACGAGACAAGAAAATGAGCTGCTGTCGTCACGCCTGGAACAGAGCTTATAGCTCACGTATTGATGGTGATTAAACAATGTCCCTTTTTGTGCTGTGGAGCACCAAACTGAGCTCGACTCCAACTGCAACGCATGAAATATCTCACGTCTCCCCTTCGCCCCTCTCCGCGGCTTCTCCGGTGCCTCGTTGCTAAATGATGCCTTGTTGCTAAATAACAGCAACAATTCAAGCTGAAGAGATCAGATCACCCCAGGGGTCTGTAGAGCAAAGCCTACTTAACACCAGCCAGTAATCTGGCATTACGTGCTCTTTGGGACAGCAGTCTATAAAAACACAGGCAGGGCACGCTGGCGGTTTCCATGGGCCGGGCTGGGCGACCAGGGTTGCCTGGTTCAGCTATTTTCTGTTCTGCCAAGGCCCACGTACGCCTCGGAGTGAGAATCTGCTGCTCACGTGTTGCAGCCAGCTCTGACTCAGAGCAGCCTCACTGCCTCCCATGCTGAAACCACAGCTTCGCCCTTGGCTACCCAGCCTTTTTCTCCCCGATGGCTGCTGTGGCCTCTTAAACGTCCCTTGCAGGGTCACCCATTCACCCCATCCCTTGCCACCATCTGACTGCACTGCATAACCCCCCCCCAAGTAATCTGGGCTTGCTAAAATGAAATCTTCTTCTGCATCTGCCTCCCTGTGTCAATCAAGAAGGTTTTGGAGGATGTTTTGCTCAGCTTGGTTGCTGCCTCATCTCTGCTGCGCTCGTACCACGGAGGAACGGAAAATCCTCTGGTGATGCCAAATATAAAGCAGCCGTTGAACCGTTTCAATCTGCTCCTCGCCAGCCCCCAGCACGCTGCTGCTCGCGCTCTCCCCTCACCCTGTCAGAGGCAGAGCAGAGTCTGCCCAGCTCTGAGCCCTGCCACCAGGCAAAGCCCCNGCTTTCAAGCCTGATGAAAGGTTTGATAAGGCAAACCCAGGCTTTGAATACTAAATGGACACAAAACAAGGCACCTGGCTATATAAAAAATATCTTCTAAATGAAAATGAACCCCCTCGTCTCCCGTGGTCAATAGCATGAGTCCCAGGACTGAGCGTTACCAGCATTGCTCTGAGAAGGTGGGGACTGGATGTGTTAGGAGGCTGACTGCCCAAGCAGGGCTGTGGGCCCCTGTAATGCATGGGCTGCTATTTCTGCTTCAATTCCACGG
>VWZY01011396.1:282359-301526 GCA_013399075.1 Chloroceryle aenea | reverse complement strand
TACAGCTACCTGAAAGGAGATTGTAGTGAGGCTGGAGTTGGCCTCTTCTCCCTAGAAACTAATGACAGGACAAGAGGAAATGGCCACAGGTTGCAGCAGGGGAAGTTCAGGTTAGATAGGAGGAAGAATTTTGTTACTGGAAGAGTAGTCAGGTGCTGGAACAGGCTGCTCAGGGAAGTGGTGGATTTGTCATCCCTGAGGTGTTCAAAAAATGTGTAGATGAGAACATGTCATGGAGATGTTGGGTAGGAGGGTGGAGTTGATGATCTTGGAGGTCTTTTCCAACCTTAATGATTCTATGACTTTCTACCTGCCACTGGCCCTCAGCATAGTTGTGGTCAAGTCACTGATTCTATCTGTGCCTGTTTTAGGACCCTTCTCCTGAGAAAAGGAGAACGGTGTTCCACCACCCTACACTACAGCATCACACCCCACCAGCTGGTAGGAGGGTGCTTCGAATAAAGATTCAGCAACACAGATGGTACCAGGAGCAAATACAGCAAATAGATTTACTGGCTCCTCTCAACTCTCCAATACTCATCCCCATCAAAACCAAGGCACCGAACCAGACAGGCTGCTGGTGGTGTTAAGAGGCTCCACTATGCTCTGTGGTCTAATGATCCAAAGTGCCCTTTAAGGAGCCATGGTATTAATACACTTGTGTACCCAGGGCAGCTGGCTAGCTGCTCGAATGCTCTTTGCAAGGCCCAGGCAGCAGATGCTGCAATGTGAGGCTGTGAACAGAACCTTTCTCAGGACAGATTGCTGTGAATGGCATCCCCCGGTGCTCTTAGGGCACTGGTCACAGTGTCACTGCAGTCTGGGATCTGTTCCTTTGTGTCCCTCCTGCCTCGCTGCATGTGTGTGCACAGACACTTCAGCAAACAGGCACGTTTGCTTCTTGCTTTAGCATTTTCCTACCCTTCCTAACCACAGCTGAAAACGCTGCGTGTGTCCTTCCCTTCCCCTTTCCCCAGCATGAGAAACACACACATCTCTGCGGGGCCGGGGGCAAAATAATGGCTAAAAAAAATGAATTCAAATCCCAATGCCTGGCTCCCTGGACAGCAAGCACCCCAAAAGGTGACGGATGCTTCCTGGGAGATTGAGGAGGTGCTTTGAGAGAGAAGCAGTCATCTTGTCCAGGTTTCCCCGGCGCTGCAACAGCCCCGGCACAGCCATGGAGAGGGGGTTTCTAATTGGTTTCAGACTCTAAGCCATGGGAGAGCTTTTTGTTTGGCAGCGTCTCAAGGGTCTCAGTTTGGGATCAGAATCGGCTAAAGGAGGGGGTGGAGAAGGATTGAGCTTGAAAGAGCCTCAGCACCTCTTTCATGCGGTGGAAGAAATGGAAGGGAGAGCAAAACAGCTCCCTCCCCCACGCCAGTCTCCCAGGCTGCGGCTGATCCTGTTTCACACTGTAGGAAATCCTCACTCCCCACGAGTGGCTGCGGGGGGGGAAGGCTTATAGCAGCTATGAGAAGCCTTGTCTGCTCTGCTTCAGTTTATCAGCACCTAGACAAAGGCCTAAGAAATAACAACATCTTCACAGCTCCATTTTTCTCTGCACTTCAATGGCTGGCTTCTCTGGTGTGAGGACAGATGGACATTACAGGCACTCATCCACATCTTAGCAGAGTTCAGGGACAACAGGAGAGAAATTGCTTATTTAGGGAAAAAAACCCTTCTTTTCGAGGTGGAAAATGAAGAGGCAAATTGCCCAAACCATGAGATTTGGTCATGCTCACAAACATCCGTCCTACTTCCAGATCTCCTGTGTGAGGTCTCTGCAAGGCTCAGCTCTTGCTGAGATCAAACAAACCACGCTGAACTCTTTGCTGCTCACTGAGGTGAGCTACCTACGTGATTTTTGAGCTGAGCCTTTTCCATTTCTACATGCTAACAGGTTTAACAAATTCTCTTCAGCTCAGGAAGCGGATTATCCAGGGCTACCTGGCTTCAGTGAGAACTGAGGCAGGCCCATGAAATCATTTCTGAGAGGGACGCTGTGAAAAGTGCATTTTCTAAATGCAGGAAGGGTTTCCTTCAGTGGCTGCTCTGCAGAGTCTGATTCTGAAATTAGAACTGAAAGTGCACTCACGCATGAACAGAGGGGAACTAAATTATATGTGCCATAAGCAATGGTCATTACTCGAGTGTCTTCTCAACTAGACAGTGATTTGGATGATTCCCAAGTGATGACCTGTGGCACCAGTCACTATTTCATGTCAATACCACCAAATCACCCTGCAAGGGTGGAACAGTCTTGCCCTAGCAGTGGCCAGATGGGTTATGTTCCCAGCCACTCCTAAAGATCCTCTTAGCTGACTGGGCCACCTCTTGTGCCAGATTTGTAGCCTCGTAGTGCAATCTGGGTCACTGCTATTAATAACTCTTTGCCTTATTCCTGTCTGCTGGCAGGTGCTGTCAAGGGCTTCTTTGGTTCATCCCACTGGCTGTTGCCCACCGTGGTATCTCGTCAAGCCTGGTCCCAAGTGGAGAAGATCCTTTTGGTGAGTGTGCTGCCTGGTACTCCTGATTTCAATACCCTGCTTGACCTCAGCCATAGCTTCCCTCATCACTCTGAATTCCCTGTTTGAGCTCCTTAAGGTTGGGTTTTGTTCAGGGTGCAAAGCTTAAGGTGAAGAGAGGCATAGAAATACTTTAGAGACACAGCTCAGACTGCCTCCTGTGTCATCAGGGAAGGAAGACAGGAGGGACTCTGGCTCTCAGGTCAGGAGATGGGGACCAGCTGCACTTGCAGCCAAGGGCCATCTTACCCAGAGTGACTCTCTTTTTTTTGTGCATGTGTGCTCACTGAAACTGCCAGAACATAAAACTACTCCCAGCTGCTTTAACTGGGTCTGATGTCAGCTAGACCAGGCACTGGATCTTATTTGGCATCACTGTCACCTGCAGTTATAAATGATTATAACAAACTGGGTCCTGCAAAGCACCAGGAAAAATCCTAGCTTCAAGCAGCTAACAGGAGTGCCAGCAGGCATCCCACTTCAGCCACATTTCTGCTACTAGAGACTGGGGTGAGGAAAGTCCTTGCTTTCTCTTCTCTCACTCATGCCAATCTCAAATGCCTTTCAAGAGAAGTTATAGCCGCCTAAGGCACAGTGCAGAACTTGCTTTGCTGACATGCATCTTCATTTCACATCCTCCACTTCCTCTTCTGTTCTCCTCCCCCTATCCCCAAGCTTTTATAACCGCAGAAAGCCCTGTGAGTGAATTCTAGCCTTTGTACTCACCCCAGAGTCACCAGCAGCCTCCAGATAACAAAAACAATGATGCCATTTATCTCTATCGCTCTCCCGACACAACAGTGACCGCAGTCTCTCTGCTGTGCCTCTCAAATCACTGAACACTACATAAAACTACATCAGGTTTACTCGTGGCTCTTCAGGACACCTATCTGGCACGCGCTTTGCTTTGTTCCTCAGTAGAAGAGGGTCACAATTTTGCAAGCCAATCCTCTGTGGTAACCTCCACATGACACTACAGCCAGAAAGGGCTCCAGACATGCAGGTCAGGTTGCAAAAAGTGAGCCAGCATCTCTCCCTGGGAAGCATGAAATTTGTACAGCAAGCTCAGCCCAGCCTTTCTCTTCCAGACAAATTTATGGGGGGAAAAATAAAAGGTGGAGTAGCTTTTCTTCCTCTTCCAGGCCCTGAATGTTTAGCATATGGGGCCATAAAATTTCCCTAAGCTGGCCAAGGGAAAATCTGTCTGGTGTAGATACTGTACCATAAGGTCTGCAGAGGCCCTTACAAATCCCAGCATGGGCAGGCCTGAAGCCAGAAGGAAAATCCTTGTATCGTCTACAGACACTTGGGTTCTTAGCAGCTAGGGATGGTGCCAGGGAGTTAAGCAGCTTCTTGCTGCTTTTATTTACACTGGGGCTTGCAGCAGCCTCTGCTGATGTTTAAAATCCCCAGTTCCACTCTGCTTAATGTCACCACTCACGTCCATCGGTCATCTGACTTTTGGTGCAGATGCAGGATAGGGGAGATTTCACCTCCCGTGTTTCTTTTCCAGCATGATTTAAGTCCTAGGCCTGGGGTGATGGGGAAGAGAGGGCACATCCTGTGGCAGCAGCAAAGGTGTGTTCTAGCAGGGTTTCTCCAAGTATGAGGAAAGCTATGAAGTGACAAATGCCTGTAGCAATACAGTGCCACTGCTCTCTACTCTCCTCTGCCTACACCAAACCCGGTCCTGCGATCATCTGCCAAAGCTAGCAGCAAAAACCCTCTCTTCAAATTCACTCCTTGCCAATTTTCACATGGACCAGTTCCAGCCACTGGGAGAAGCCAGCCCAAACCCCTGACAAACACATCTCTCAGCAACAGGAACTACGTTCCAGCTGATCTGCAGATTCTTCCTATCTGTGCTGCATCCCACTGGGAAAGTCACAGGGCTGGTCTGTCTGATGTGGGGTGATGAGGAGCTGCTTATTCTGGCCTGAAAAAGTCACTTACAAAGTTACCACCTCTCTAGTCTAGGACTGGGAGTTCTTGTAAATCCATATCCATTTGGTATGGTCACTGCAGTAAACCAGAATAGGAAAAACAGTCCAAAAGAACAATTCTGCTGGCCTTCCAAGCAGGATCTCTCTCACCTTCCTGAGAAAGACTGTCTCAGGGGACCTTGACATAGTCATTACCATGTGAGTTTGATTTCCTGATTGCCTCTAACAAATCTATTAAACCATCTTCTGCTTAAGGGGCACTCTGCTAACCTGAGACACCTAATGCACGTGTTTGGAGTGATACCTGTTGTATCTGTTCTGCCACCAGCAACAGTAACCCCATAAGGGGGTCCTCCTTCATGGGGTGCCAGCACCAGTGCAGCGAGGAACCCAGAGGAAAAGAGAAAGGTGAACAAAAAAAGATCTAGCCATGAACTCCAAAACAGGAACTCTGCAAACTTGCTGACATCACCAAAGCCGGGCAAATTCCTCACCAGAAATAATGAGTAAAATGCCACGAATATTTGCTCACAGAAACAGAGCTGTTCTACCCTGCATGCGAGTTAGGCAAATAAAAGAGCACATGACTTTGTGGGTGCAGGAGTGCTGAAGAAAGCAGAGAAGAGTCAACATTTATGGAAAATAAGACAAACTGGCAAAGGTTGGGCAGAGTCCCTCTGCTGAGACAGCCCTGCAGGAGAATTCAGTCCCATCAGGAAAAAAACCTGCATGCTGCCTAATGAAGGGTTAAAATCTCCTGGAAGGAAATGCAGTGGTGAAGGGCAACGAGTTCACAGAGAGGAAGCAACTCTCAGAGGGAAACCGAGTCTTGTTTTCAGTTCTTCAGCATTTACATCAAAACCAGACCACTTTAGCCCTGGTTGCCACTCCCAGCCCCACAACTGTTGTGCCTGGGCTTGTCTACTGGAAGAAAAGCACCATAACATCATCCCTCTGCCTCTCCTGGAAGTGTTCAAGGCCAGGTTGGGTGGTGCTTTGAGCCACCTGATATGGCTGTAGATGTCCCTGCTCACTGCAAGGGGGTTGGATGAGGTGACCTTTGTTGTAACCCAAGCCATACTATGAACAGCCTTCAGCACACAGAGAGTCTCCTGGATGGATTTGTAGTAAGGCTGAATGAGCCCACAGTTTGTGGCAGAACTGAACCATCCTTACTGCCAACGATGTAAAACATGGATTTAAAGCCAGCTTTGGATGATCTCCTTTTTAGCCAAGTAAAATATACGCCCAAAGCTTTTCCATTCTGCTGGTATCTACTGGCGGCTGCCACAACCTTGGCATGACAGCTGCTGGTGTAGAGCAACCAAACTGGAGCTGTGCAGAGGACACAAATGCTGCAGGCTCTGCCCCATGTGTGGCTCCCCACAGGCCTCTGCCAGTTCCCCCACGGGCACAAGGCAAGACACACTACTGCTGGTGACAAAACAGATGCAGGAGTTGAAGTCATCCTGCCCTCCTGTTTCATGAAGTTACCTAGCTGCTAAATTTAGATCATTCTAGATCCCAGTTTAGACTGTACCCCAAAAATGAACTCCCAACCATCTTAAGCTACAGTCTGCAAAGCAGAGGATGTTGTGCCTGCAACACTGGGTCTGTCCTTGGCCTAGAGAGAAGCTCAGGGGAGAAAAGGTGGGATACTGCTTCAGCTTACTCTGTGGCTCCAGTTATATAGGCAAGTCTCCACACATCAGTACTTAGCTAGACCCTTAAGAGGAGACAGATAAATACTTGTTCCCCATCCTGGCCTTACTGCTAACTGTTCTCAACTGAACTGGTCAGAGGCTTCATCCAAGATGCCCAGCTGAGGTAAAGAGAAAAGGATGGAAAATGGGTGCGAAACAAAGCGACCATATGTGCCTTAAATGCAAAATGCTTTCCTCTACAACCCCAAATAAATACAATAAAAGCAAACCTCATTTTCTAACAGAGTGAAAGAGGAGATAAGGGTAGTCCCAAATAAGCAAGACGACCCAATTCTCAGCTAGTACAGACCAGGAGAACTCTGGCTATTTGCACCAGCTGAGATCCATCCTGGAATTTTACAGTTATTACAGCTAAAAATCAATTGTCCTTTATTCCTGGGAGATTTTCTGGCAACCTCCTCCACTGACTATCAGCATTGCTTCCCAAGCCACCTCCTCATAGATTTGCACCTGCTCCCCCTTCCAAGGGAGGAATACAAAAGCGAGGGCAACCCAGTTCCTCTCCTTGCTTTGTAACAGTTCATCCTTTTGTGCTCAAGGCCATCAGCTGCTCCTCAGCACTTTATATCCCGTGTTCTTGCCTTCTGGCAGGTGACCATTAATAACACCACGTGTGAACACTCTTTATTCTACAGAAGCAACAGGGTGGCTTTTGCTTGCTAGGTGGTTTTCAAGCTGACCATCTTTCTCTTTGAGTGTCTTGGTGGAAGAACAACGTTTATTGGTGTTGGTTCAGCTTAGAGCAGAGCTCAGCTGTAGCTCACCAGTGCATCTACAACACAGCAGAGAATATCAAGCAGGGCTCCCCTCATGCTGGAGCTTTGGTTTGACATAAAGAGCCACAGTCAGCTTTTGCAAATACTACGATAGTGAAAGCCCTTCAGGTTTTATTGAGGGCTTCTCAGACTGAAGAGCTGTTGTTCTGGAATCCTGACCAATACTTCTATAGTTCAGGAAGTCACAAAAAACTCAAAATGCCCCCGTGTGCCACACTTCCTTGGAAGGAGGGGCAAGGGTCAGTGCACCTATGGGCCACGCACCCAACTAAAACTGCAGAGAGACAAAACTGAACTACAGCCTAGACTCTTGTCAGGGTTTGTAAAGAAAAATAATCCCACTTTAGGGTACTACTCATTCTAAATGATGAACCAACACTGAGTCAGATTTGTGGTTCATCACTACAGCAAACCACCAACTGTATTTCCCTATGGATAACTCACATCTCGGATAGGCTTTGTAAAAATCAGAAGCAGTGGGGTGGCTGGGAATGTACTTGAAGGTCAAGAGAACTAGTAAGAGTGAAATAGCTCTGGGATAAATTCCCTCCACAAAATTTCAGTTGGACTTTCTTGTCCCCTTTTGTTTTGCTAGATTATCTGCAAGGTTGCATGCATAAAAAGAAGAAAATAGTTCTGCTTTTATTCTGCTTGGTTCAGAGGGATTCAGTTGCACATGTTGAACTACTCAAAAGAGTTGTCAAGATCATTTCTTATGGAATGGGGATCACCCATGACCCATTCAGAAATGCTCTGGAGCAGGTCATAGAGATGGTTGCTCAGTAAAAGTGTATTAAGCACAGGTTGTATTGTTTTCATATTTTAGTATCAATTAATTGGAATGCAAATGCTTCTGAGTAAGAGCCAAGAACAGTCAACGTTCCACCCGATTATTAACTCGTACAGACTCCTAATCAAAGATGAATCAAGTGAAATGGCAAATTATATGTAACAGACCTGAGGGCCAGATCATAGAACAGTGTTCAGGAAAATGCTCTTCAACTCAACAGGGATAAAGTGTCTACACATAGTTTTTAAAAAGCTCTTGGGCTTAGTGATTCTTCTATGAGTCATTCATTAGTACTCTATAATTTCATCTTCAGCTACAATTACCCAGTTTCAGCTGCTCCACATGATCAAAGATTTGCTTTCCTATCTCTCAGGTGTCATTAGGGAAGTTTCTTTTCAGAGTGGGCCCCTCTGTGTAGCTGTCATTTTGAAACATTTAGCACCAGTGCTTATCTTCTGGAAGGATATGAATTTATTATATTATTCACACTTCTTATCTAAATATAATCTTCTGCATCATACAAACCACCAGTGAATTGAGGGGGACTTGGTTCTCATCCTCATACTGTCCTACTAGGAGATTTCTTTCCATGTGCAGGAACACAGTTATGGAGGGAGATGATTTCAGTCAGCCTGTTCTCCCAGCACGTGAGAAAGACCATTTCTCAGGCACTGGAGAGCCAGCCCTAGGTTTAGCTGAAAGACAGAATCTTGCTTTACATGCTTCTGCAGAGCAAATGTGCAAACCCTTAGTGTCTTGTCCATTAAAGTCAGCTTTCTGGCAGCAGTTTTCTGCAGCCTTCCCCAATTCCCTTCTCCCGTGGCTGTTTCTTGTTTTCACTCACTCGGGCTGAGCTTGGGGGCCACAGAGGGAGCCCAGCTCCAAGCACCCGGACAGAGTTCAATGATAAACTCAGCTGGGGCAGGCAGACCAGGTGAAGTCCTTCCAAGGTGTGCACTAAGCACATTTCTCTTTTTCCCTGATATGCCCAAGGCCAAACAGAAGACTATTCAAATCTAGTTAGCTATTAAGAGCCGTTAGTTAATTGGTACTGATAGGGACTTCAGACTTTAGTTCATTAGGTCCATGAATTCATTGTGCAGACATAAAAGCCCTCAAGAGTAGTTTAAACAAGGGCGTAGGTTTTTCTGTTTGATTTTACCTGCTTAACTTAATGCTGCCTTGTTCTGTACCATTCCATAGTATATTATCTCCACATCAAGGCAGGAGATGGGAAACATCTTAATGGTGACAAGTTGGGAAGTGCAGATATTCCCACCTCATGAAATAGTTAAGACATCCTTAAGCTCAAAGATGCTTCTTTATGCCTGGGTGGTCAAAGGGCAGATGTTAAGTCTTCCTAGTAGGCAGACAGGCAGTAGGAAACTGCCTTCTTTTTAAAGGATTAACTATTAAGTTGAAGGATGATCCAATCCTTCCCCCTCTCTCCCCTCCTGCTGGTGTTTGTAAAGCTCAAAGCGATAAGAACGGATGGTTAGAAACAGAAGGAAGATGTTACCTGTACTACTTCTTTAACCAGGGTCTTGTCAGTCCCAGTTTTGGCTCTCTGCAGGCCACTGACATCCTCTCCAATCCAGGTGATGAGGGCAAACTTGACTCGCTTGCTCATGGCATCGCCGGTGGTGAATCGGACAAAGCCAAACAATCGAACATCATCTGGAGAGAGAAAGCAAAAAGGGTAAAATGATTAAAACCAGAAATATCCCTGCCTTGACGTTCTCTGGGGTGAGATTGTTGCTTTCAAGCCAGGGCCCTGATCCTGTGTTACTGTACCATCGTTTGGGATTAACAGTGCGATACAGGGGCTCTGCTCACATGCCCTTCACTTCCAAGGTGAGCTTTGCCAGTGCTGGATTTTCCTCTTTCTGGGAGGAATCTGGCTGTGCTGGCCCCTCCACCCCACATTAGTGAGCTTGGAAATGGCTAAAATACAGTCACCGGGCAGTTCAGGAGTGCAGAGCTAACCCCAGTTACTCATTCAGCCAGATCATTCATCTGCAGGTCACTAGCCAAGAAAGGAAGAAAGTGATTTCCCAGCATCTCTTTCTTAAAGGATAACAGGATTAGGGTCACGTTTTAGAACATACACCCAGAAACTGACCATTGTGCCAATCTGGTCCTTTCCCCTCCTTCCCTTATGCCACATTTCTGCCCCCCTTATAGTATGAGTTTACAACAAGGAGGGGAAAGCAAGGAGCAAAAGAAAAATCTGCAATTACTTCCCCAGATACATTTTTCTTCTGAAGCCCTGTAGAGAAAGGCCTCAGATTTTAGAACTGTTCTGATCTTTGTTTCACAGCTGGCTTCTGCTGTATCACTGTTCTGATCTTTGTTTCACAGCTGGCTTCTGCTATATCACGCCAGACTAAAAACTACAGTTATTTGGTCTGGCCCTTTGTGTAAAAACCTTGTAAACTCCTTGTCTCAAAGAGTTTGTTTCTTCATTGCAGGGTGACTCATCAACTGAGGCAGTTGGATGCCTTCATGATCCCAGGCACTTAGAAAGCATGTGATACCATCCCTTGCCTTGGTGGCATGCACGATGCTGGAGCCTTCAAACCAGGATTGTGCAGAAAAGCAGAGCAGATGGACAGTTGTGCAATCGTGGAATATACCTAATCATAGCTACTTCATCTGTTAGAGGTCACTGAAGATCTTTGAAATGAAATGAGATGACTCAAAATAGAAGAACAAACTTGCTCTTTGAAAAGAATCATGTTAATCCTGGTTACACTTGTTGTGACCAGTTCAATGTGCTTTATAGGTAGTTATTTGCTGTCTTGACTACTGCCAGGTGAAAATGCAGGCGCCAGGTTTTGTCATGGTTGAAACCATCCCCATCCTTGGATCCATTTCAGCAAGCCTCATGAATGGTCAGGACAGTTCCAGGAACTCCAGGGATAAGCAGCTCTAAATTGCTCACCCCTAAAATTTAATGTGCTAGAAATCAGTGCAAAAAATGGGATTTTCTCTGAAAGCTCAGAGCTTCCTTAACACTTTGTGTGAGTAAAGACAACTTCCCCATGATAAAAGATAAGGTTAAGTCTGAAAAAAATGCTCACCTATGCTCTCCCTATTTTATTCTCTACATACTTTTTTTCCCAGTGATGGAGGACTACTGGGGGAAAATGGAAGATGTATGTAGAGGGAGGAGTGTGAGCCAGTACTGCATTTAAACCAAACCCTCTGACAATCTCAGATTTGAAGCAAAGAGAAGGAAAGAGATCTTATTCAAGAGAAAAGTCCACATGGATCTTTGGAAGGAAAACAAGAATCATGTTTATCAGTGGTGCAGGTAAACAAAACTTCTCTCTCAGATACCCTGTTACTGGCAAGTACAAGAAAAGCACAGAGACTCCTGTTTCTGCCAGTAAATCCTCTTCCCCAGATTGATTAGAACCATAAATGAACCGACAGCTAGGAAATACCCAAGGTGAAGAGAGACAGTAAATCCCCTAATGTTACTATTAACAGTTCCTTGAAAAAAAACCTTCCTTTCCCAGATCTGACAGTAAAGGAGGCCACACTCTGCTAAGAATTGTACTGCAGTTCCTATGGGAACCCAGTGCTGGAAGGGCCTTTAATGTCACCAAGTCCTGGCCCCTACTTTACAGTAACCGTGTCACAGCCCTTCCCATTGGCCCATCACTTTCCACCTTGAGTATGTAGGGTTTTCATCCCTGCCCCTTCCACCAAAGGCTGTTACTGAAGATCCTGAAGAGGGCTTTGAAAAATGCACAAACAGAAGGAACGTGAAGAATTCCAAGTTCTTCTGCAGTGCTTTTACAAGGCAATGTAGAAAGGAGGTTGAAGGAATTTATCTGTCAGCGTGAACTTTCATTTGACATGACCCCACAGATCCCTGGCAGCACCGGGATTTGCCTCTCAGCAGAAGAGGTCGAGTGTGTTTCCTGCCCCCTCTGAAAGCAGCGTGATCAGTGGCACTGAGGAGACCCAAACCCAGCAATTCCACGGGGCCTTTCAGCAGTTAGATCACTTGGTGAGTATGAGCAATTCTTACTTCATCATGTTAAGTCCCCATAAAATTAATAAGCACCCGAGGTTGGATGTGTGGTTCTGAGTCACCACTTTGGGCAGAATTTACCTGGGGATGGTTTACCTGTGGGGGCTTGAAAAGTTACACCCGAGCTGCATGCTTTCTCCTCCTGCCTCCCCACGGAGGCTGTGTCCCCTCAGCAGGCAGGACAGGCCCTTCAGCTGCCACGATTTCCAGTCCAGTGGATTGAATATAAAGTACCAACACACAGTGCCTTAACTCGATGTGCCAGGCTGAAGAGCAGCAGCTGAGGACCATTTCAGCAGCTGCAGATAAAGCCAAGAAGGAAGGTGAACTGGAGCCCTCAGCAATTAACACATCTCTTTTCCTAAAAGGGCAACAGGGAGGTTTTTAGAGGTAGTTCAGCCAGGGTATGAGCCCCTCCGACTGCAGGTCAAAATCCCTGAGCAGAAGTGATTGAATTTCACAATTAGTCTGAGGCGTGTTCAGAGTGATAACGGGATCAACTTGCAAGTTCTTTCATACTCCCAGATTTCCTCTTTCTCAGTTAATTAGTTCTACCCCGCCAGATCACCTCACTGTGCTGGAAGTCCTCAATGCCATCAGTGCCAGCTCCTCTAGAAATCTCAAGGCACTGATACTCACATATACCCCCACAGCCCCTTTTCCCACAAACCCACTTAGAGTGGGTTTAGGGCTTTGCTGGGTGCGTGGGGGAGTGTAACAAATCAGAGACAGACAGTAGATTTCCTCTGAAAGAGGAAATCCTGCCTAGCTCTGCACAACCACCTTCCTAGTCACTAAGCCATAAATTTCAGGGCAGAGAGAAGCAAATAATAGATCTGGGTGGAATGCAAATAGCAGCTTTGTTTGAGAAGATCTCACAAGTTATAAACAGCAGAAATTAACAACGTTAATTCCTCTTGATATCACTACTCCTTTAACTCCGGTTGTAGAGCCTGACAACAGAGCTACACAAACAATGGAAAGTACAATGAATGCCTTAATGAGCATCACTTTGGATTTTTCTCCAAACCCCTTACTTATCAGTGGGCAGGATTTTCCAGATAGACTGATTCAGCTGCCCTTGGCCGCCAACAAAGCTTGATGCCAAGCTGCAGAGGTTTCCCTGATGGTATTCTCCTCTTTTTCATCCACTCAACCCCTTTGGTTCAGCTGTACTAGAAAATTCCCCATTAGATTAAAATGCACTGACTCATCAGGAAAAAATAATAGCTGCAGGAAAGAAATGCACTGTCAAAAGCTTCACAGTTCTTACTTAGTCTTGTGGCTCTGAATGGCCAAGCCAGAGACATGGCAGGATCAGGCCCTCCCAGCTTCACCTGCCTGCTCAGTCAAGGTCACACAGTTGATGGAATGATCTGCTTTTGTGTCCTGTCCAGCAATTAATTACTGATGGCATGTGACAGGTTTCATGAAGGTTTAATTTTGTTGGTGTCAGTTGCATTCATTTTAGATTTATTTGTCAATTTTCCACCTCTTCAGCCACCCCTGTAGTCACGGGGCTAGAAGTGCTGACAGGGGTTGGTTAGTTAGCCAGAAGTAAGAACGGGCAGGTCCCAAAACAAAAGGTTAAGCAAAAGATCCACCACACAAGATGTTGAAATGCAACCCCCCAGCTATTTTAATTAAGAGTCACAGAACTAAACTGAGTGCAAAGAGTTACTAATTCCATGCTGAACTCCCACAAAAACGAATGAGAATATTCCCTAAACCAACATCCAGGAGACCACTGTCAAACACATGGCAACTTCACGGCGAGCAGGGAGGGCACAGGGTCAGGGAAATGCTGCAAAGCCACCGTGCCATTCCCATAAGCCACCCATGGCCCCGGGTCTTCCTTTGGATAGACACCAAGGGAAAGGAGGCAAGACAAACGTTAAGGAGGAAAAACAAAAGCAGTAGGAGAGCGATTTACAAAGCCTATTTTAGCAACTTAAGATGTAGCCAAATACAGATAAGCACCTATCTCATTGTATGTCCTCGTGCATTTTTACAAAGCTTTCCTACAACCTGAGGTGCCAACGTAATCTTGGTGAGCTCTCAACTCTTAGCTCCTCAGTTTTATATGCAGGCCAGGCTTTATAAGACAATTGTCACAAGCCCAAGCGAGCTTGCATTTGCCATAGGAGCCAATTCTAGTTCTCTCTTCTTCCTAATATTTTATGCCAACCAGAAGTGTTTGTAGGACATTTATTTCAGCCCAAAGATTCACAGTTCTTCCTGATGCTGAATGCACCGTGTGGTTGGGGTTCATCTTTTTGGGCACTGAATAACTATCCCATTTCATGCTGTCATTGCAATTAGTTATCTGGACTGGGGCTTTTTGAGTAAAAGGCTCCTTATTGCTTTTGTCAGTGATGCACTGAAAATCCACTGTCCACATGTGGCACGGGGTGGGAAATGCAGGTTTCCCACCTCTCTGTCCCTGAATAGCAGATAGACACTTTGCAAAGCTTCAGGTAAACCACAGAGTGCAATGCTCTGCTGCCTCCTCGCACGGGAAGTGAGGTGAGCTCTCTCTCTGGTGCAGTCAGGAATTACTGACACGCACAAAACTCAAAGTGGGTGTTTTTGACTGAACTTCTAGTTCAGTATCTCAGTGATACGTCATTCTGCTCTCCTCAGCAACAGCATCCCCAGGCCAGTGATGAGATTCTGAAATTAAAAACAACAACAAAACCCTACAAGAGCCTTCACAACCTTCTGTACAATAACCTTCAACTGTTATCTGTGTTCCTGGCTTCAAATCCACCAGCTCAGCTGTTTTTTTGGAAGTGTACTGATGGCACATACTACTAAACACCAAATTAATGCTACATCTGGATCCGTGCCATCTGCAGAGGCAAGAGCTGTAACTGTGAAGTAAAATGGATCAAAAGACTTGAATTAAGCCCTTGTTTAATGCAGAGGTAATCTGTGCTGGTAAGCCCAAAACAGTCCTTAGCCAGAAGACACAGGGGGTGTCTACACTGTGTGTTTAATGACCCTGACACAATTAACGTCCTCAACTTTGCTTCTCCAGACTTTTTGTGTCAGACAAAGGCCAATGCAGTCATGGGTGCTGGTCATTAGGCAGGACTGCCAGAGGCAGTGCCACCAGCGGTCACCTCCTAATCATAGCAGGACTTTCCCGTGCCAGTGGTTTAAACCACACTCCTTGACTTTGCTTTAGGATGGGCTGGAGGACAGGTGTGCGCACATCTGGGGCTGGCCTTTGGACAGGGAAGACTGCTGCCTGAGACTAAAGCAGTGCTTACCACCTCCCAGGAAAAGTGTTTGTGACATCTTGTGGCCTGACACAGACAGACCTTGACAGCAACAGCATGACAGTGACTGATAGGCAAAAGTCCAGGGTTCAGGTTGTGTTTGTAGCATAATCTTGACACCCTGAACAAAAGGGCACTGAAGAAGCTTTTCTTCCTTCAAGAGGGGCAATTGCTGTCCCTAAACAATGGGGTGGGACAAGGATAAGAGTTTAAGTAGTTCCTTAAACTTCTCTGCTAGTTCACAGAGCTTAGTAAAGAGCTTAGACAGACCCAGCCTCCACCCCAGGATGTGTGATGTGAAGGTCTGATGTGCAATGCATCTGAGAGTAGAGCAGTGAGAGTGATGAAACCTGCAGAAGGCAAAGCAGGTGCTGCAGCAGCTCCTGGCTCAGGGCAGGGGGTTCACTGCCCCCGGAGCTCAGCAGCTCACTCTCTCCTGCTTTCCTTCAACGGCAGCCTACAGAACATTGCTGGAGGTTTGTGGAGAGCTGTTTTCTAACGTGCTCTTTTTGAACTGCTAGTTCCATTAAAAGACGTCCTTTGATTTTCTTGCTTTTCCCTTTGTCCTCAACCACTCTCGTTCCCCGAGGAGGTTTGCAGATCAGTAATGGGTTGCACCATGTTCTGCCTGAAAAGGGTTATGCACCGGGGCGGGGGAAGAAAAGGCAAAAACACAACCCTGCTACCAACAACCCCCTCTAGCCCTTCCTAACCTCTGTCGTCACACGAGGCAGGATATCCACCGCAGGCAAACATCTTCCACCCTGGCACAAAGGACCTTCTTGGTCTCAGAGCCAGATGAATTAACACACACTGACACCGCCTGCTCTGTAATTTAATGCCCTGGGGGGAAGCAATATGGTACTGCACGCTGAAGGTGCTTTTAATAAGAACAGTTATTAAAGAAAGCAGGGGACACAGATGTTTCCCACTCAGAATGGCCCTAAAATAGCTGGTGCAGAAAGCAGAACAGAGCAAGCTCTTGACGGAGGGGCTTTGTGACACTTCACACACTGAGGCTTTCAACTCCAGCTCCTGCTCTCACCTTCCACCACCAAATTACGCTCAGCTTCTACCGGTGGCAGCTGCAGTGCTCTGTGGCTTTCAGGGCAGTGTTTTTCACAAAACAGGAATTCAAAACAAGGAAGGAAGTTTATTCTGATACCAGTCTTTAAAATCTTTTCATCAGATTTTTTTTTTTGAAGCTGTTTGCATTGATAGTAGCTCTTCTCCCCTCCAGCAAAATGTAGAAGGAGATGGGGAATGGAGCAGGAGGGAAGAGATGTAGCAATAGGAAGGAGTAATCTTTAAACAACTCTTCCTATCCCTTCCTATTCTTTTGTACTGACTTTGTTTCAGTAGAAATATCTGAACCAGCTCCACTTCCTAGTAACATTTGACACCTTTCTTCCAGATGGGATGGAGAGCTCTAACTTCACTGCTGGCACCAGCCTTGTTTTCTGACTACGTCTAGTGGGCCAGGCGAAGGGTTGCTGCACAGATGGAGGCACTGAAACTTGCACCTCTTGCTTCCCCAACTGCTGCACTGTAATTTGTGGGTGGAGGAAGATCCTTTCCAGCATGAAACCAAGAAGTCAGTACCTGAATTTGCCAGGTTCTTTAAGCCTCTGACAACTGTGCTTCAGAGGTAGGTTTAAAGACAACCTCTTGCCCCTGGTGTGCCCAGGAGCAGCCCATACCAGGTGCATGAGAAGGAAGAGGGAGAGGTGGAAGAGGGAAAGGGAGCAATGGAGCAGCTCTAAGGGATTTAGTTCCACGTTAAAGGCTAACAATAGGCCACAGTCTACCCCACAGATGCCCTTTATTTAATTCTTCCCTTAACCTGCTTATGCCTAAAGTATGCAAAATTTCCTTTTTGCTGAAAAAATGCTTCGGTGTTGGGGGCAGCTTGGCACTTTGCTGGTATAAAACAAGCTTTCCTTAAACTCGGGCTGTTTCAATACCCTGTTTATAAATAAGGGTTTGGCAGGTGCAAACGATGGCAAGAAAACAAAACTTGCTGTATTCCAAAGTACATTATGTGCCTCCATGAGTTGTTATATGCCTTCTACCCAGCCCAACTGGTGCTTGCTCTCCAACAAAGCCCCTCTGCCTGCTTAGCCACTGGATAAAAATATTCCCTTTGCTACAGAAGGGAAGATAGGAATGGTTCTTGAGAGGCTGCCACTCCAGACAAAACAATAAAAACCAGTTCAGATAAAATAAGACAAATCTCTTTAAAATAGAGACAATAAATGGGGAAGGTTCCTCTGCAAGCCTCAGATGTCTAGAGATGCTCAGTTCTTGGCCATGGGAGGAGACGGAGAACAGGGCACTTGGATACTGAAGCCCTTGACCTCCCAATAAAACAGCTAACCCTTAAGATAACATTGGCATGAACTTCAGAAGTGCTGAGCCCTGGATTTCCCTGTATTCCAGGTAATTGTTTTTCTTTCCTTGGGTTGCCCATTAAGAAGAGTTGTGTGGGAAGTTCTTGCAGTGTAGGCTATCAGCTCTTCTGACATCAGCTACAAGAGGATCCTTCTCAGTTTTGAGTATTTGCCCTGCAAAGGTCTTGAGAACAGCTGGAAATGAGCAGCGCTGTGTTAATCCCAGTAAACCCCACTGCAAAAGTCATGGCAGAGCTGTCTGAACATTCTTGATTTAGTGGCTGCTTTCCAAGTACTAAAATGTACTTTTCTCCGATGATATTTATTGACTGATCAGACCAGTCCTGCCATCATTCGAGTTACTGGAAGTTCTCCCCTTCAACTCAATAAAATACAGCCAATCCCTAGCACTTAACAGACCAATTTGGACGGGCTCTGGCGTTTCAATAGCTGTGGGGCTCTGACTGCAGTGCCTCTGGGACTTGCCCCACCTTGAGAAGGGAGAGACTTCTCAATACACAAGTCTTAGGCAGCACAGATACCCAGTTCTAACAATACCAGAACCCTTGATTGTAGAGTAACTAGCTGAGCCAGGAAGACTTTGTTAAATCCCCAGCACTGGTTACAAATGCTTCACATCTCAAGTCACTTGGTGACATTGTTAAAGAGCAGCCAAGATGGGAGGAAAAGCTGCACAATCCCACCCCCCCGAAGATACTCTGAGAAAAATCAAAGCCTGCTTTTATAAAACGTGTCCAAAGTTAAGATCAGATTGAAGTTAAATATTCCTCAATTTACATTCATCTTCCCCAGGCTTTGTTTCTCCACAGCCGACAGTTAAACAATCAACTGCCACGTTTAAACTGTTGCTGTTGTGCAACGCCACATATAGGACTGTTTTCTGGGCTGTATTGTTCGAGCCAGCCTTCGGCATAACCACTCTCTGCTCCGGTTTCGTGTTCTTAAATAAACCCAGCACGCCTTCAAACTGTACTTTAGCACTAAGAATGCAATTTTCAGAGGCATTTTGCTGCAGAGTGGTCTGTGGCTGCATCACTTGGGCTACAGAAAGAATCTTTCTGCCTTTGAAACTGCAGCGCTAATCAAGCTGTTTATCTGGTGTATAACCAAGAAGCAATGAAACAAATGTGCAAAGGGAAGGGGAAAAAGAAAGCCCAGAGGACTCCAAGGGCGAGACAAAGGACGGGCTGGACTATGGACTTCAGCGAGTTGCGCTCTGTGGAGCTGGAAACCCGACCGTGCAGGACAGGGCAGCGCTAATTCCAGTTCACCCAAGTTTCCTCCCCTCCTTCCCCTCCTTGCACCGGGCAGCAAGAAGGAGCCAAAGCAACCGAGATGGAGCTTACCTGTGCACTTCCTTTTAAAGGTTTCATAGTCTACCCCTTGATCTCCCGGGACGATTGTAGAGCCGTTGTATTTAAAAGTCACCCTTGGGGAAGGGGAAAAGAGAAGGGAATAATGCATTTAAAAGTCACCCTTTGGGAAGGAGAGGAAAGGGGAGTAAGACATTTAACATCCACTCTTTGGGAAGGGGAAAGAGGCGACGGGGGAGAATATACTGTAAAAACCCATCCTTTAGGAAGGGATAGGAGGAGAAAGGGAAGAAGTAAGGTTTATAGAAGTCACCCTTTCGGGAGGGGGGAGAGAAGAGGGACTCACAGAGCAC
>VWZY01011396.1:259338-279132 GCA_013399075.1 Chloroceryle aenea | reverse complement strand
GTGCGCGGTCCCCCCCCCATTTTTAAACGTAAACATTTTAAAGCCTCAGATTAGCATGCGCAGGTCTTCTCATTTGTGTTGTTTATTGAGCACAATATGGGGTTTAGCAGCGTGAAAAGATTGGTTCGCTCCTAACGTCTTTCTGTGCTTTTGTTCTAGAAGTCCTGCGGATCAGCCTGCCATGGAGGGAACCCGGCAAACCAGGATTTGTCGTCCACACAAGATAAGTGAATCCTCAAAGGTTTGTACGTTTAATGTTGCCTACCAAAAAAAAAAGTTACAGAAATAACAAGAAGGGGTGTGTGTGTGAAAGGTTTCCTTTGGATATACTGGGTTGGAGGAATGTGAATGTTGTAAGCTTTTAAAAAGAGGTATGAAAACAGTGGTCTGCCTGCTCAGATACTGTTGATAGAAGAAGTTGCTACCTAGTGATAAAAAAAAAACATCAGAAAATGGGCATCAGCTCATCATGACTCATAACTCAAAAAAGAAACGCACATCATTGCAGCCCAGTGTTTTCTCTACACCAAACATTCAGTCATTAAATGCGATGTGTTTCTTTGGGGATTTTTTTTCTACTGATCCATTTACTTGTTAGATTTAGTCTGTTTTGTACAAGACACGTCTTGATCCTACAGTGGCAGTTAGTGCCAGTGGACTCGAGATGTTTTCGTAGGTTTGCAAGGTTAATTTTCTTTGCATAGAGCCTTTGTCTGCAAAAATATATTGATTTTAGTTGGGAATCTGTGGAAGTCCATCTTAGGTAGCTCTTTATGCAGATCATCAGGCTTGTGAGACATTAATACTGGCTGTAATTATGATGTTCACTTTGCTTCATACCAGTGAAAAGCACTTTTCTGTTGTGGTGTGAGCAGTAGTTACAGAGGTGCAGAGCCTGTACCTTGTACTGCCAACAACAGCTGGAAGAGAAAAACTTTTCTGTGCCTGTATGTGTCTTATCAAAGGCAGATGAGAGCTCGTTTTCTTCTGCATCACCCACAAGCATGGCACTGCATTAACAGTCTGAGAGAAAGCAGATCTTTGAAGCTAAAAGTAGTTCCAATACTGCTCTAATACAATTGATTGAAGATAAATAGGACTAATTTTTAAATGCATCCCTACCAAGATCATCCTTCCCCCAGTGCTGCTCCTGTCTATCCCTTAAATGGTTTAGTCTGAAGGTAATAATCATTCATCACATTAGAAATTAATTAACTTGACAGCATTGGTTTGTTTTCTTGCTTAGACAGCAGCTGTCACTATCTGTTAAACTTAGAATTACAAGATAATGCTAAAGCTGTTCTACAGAATATAAATAACTCGAGAAAGATGTTCGTGTTTAGTATGAAATTAGTCTTGGTGTTGAAATGCTCAGCTATCAGCTTCTGTTCTTCGCCCGCTGAGAGAACGAACTTGCTAAGTGGCTGAAATATCTTAATGCATTCTGAGCCCACCTGATGCTGCACGTAATGATTTTATGCTCGATGGCAGGAGCAGCAGCAGTTCTACATGGCAACGAGGATTTCAGGGGTAGGAGTTGTCAGGTGTATTTGTGGCCAGGATTATGCTGCTGACTCAACAGCCAGCTAAGTACGTGGGGATCTCTGGCAAATCTTATATTCTGGTGTAATCTTGTTAGGCACGATGGTGGTATTAGAGAATATTAGAGAGCCATGATCAGCCAGTTTACAGGGAGGAGAGGGGCTGTGTGTTCGGTTTAATCCAATAGCTGTCCCCCTGGGGGTCAGATTCAGAAGAGGGGGCTGTAAGATGTTAGTTACTGTCTGTTCCTCCACTGTCCTTTGGCAGAGTTGCCACAAATATGTGGTTTGTCCTTTGCTGGTTTTATTTCTAGTCCCACCTTCCCCCATCCCCTGGTCTCTGCTGGGGCTCCTGTGTGATATCAGCATTTCTCAACCTCAGAAAAACAAAGATAAAAACTTTACAGTCCTTAAACCGCCTATTATTATTTTTTTCTGTTGCAGATCTCTGGCAGTGTTACTTCTCAGTGGAAGTTACTTTCTTGTCTATGCCATAGATCCCTTTTTAAGTTCACAGACAGAGTGAGGCAATGAGTATAAAGCAAATTAAAGAATTTTGGTCCAGAAAACTTAGAATTATTGAAGCCTCTGCTTAGACTGGCTTAACTCTACACTTGCATGTGTAAAGTTACTCCAACAGAAGGCTTTTTGGCAGCATCATCTCCATTGTTTAGAGACAAGCACAAGCAAAAGTAAAGCGAAACCGCCGGGCTATCACGCGAAGAGCAGCGCATTTGGTTATTAATTTGGGTCTCATCTTTGGCGGGCTGCCTGGCTCTATCCTGCTGAAAGGCAGACGTGGGAGGTCAGGCTCCCAGGGTTGGCGTTGGCTCAGGATGGTTGGCTGCCATCACGTCTGGACAGTGGTGAGCTGTGTGCAGTAATCCTGGTTATCTCATCGTATACATGTACAGTTTCCAAGTGATGGGCACAGAATGCAGATCTAGAGCGAGGGTTGCATGCAGGGGGGAAAACACTTGGCTCTAGGACTTGACTTTTTCCCAATCCAGGTTGTCTCTCCGTGACTTAGCGGACCCATTAATGGTTTAGCTAGACAGCAATAATCATGTGCTTTCTGCCTGGGAAACCAGGAAAGCCATAGCTAGGTAGGATTTCTAGGCAAAGAGACAGTTTGGTGAAAGAAAGGTTGAAAGCCAGAGAGGCTTGAAGAGACCTCAGGTCATCTGTAGGAGTGTTTTCAGTGTAGGTATGGACTGAGACACCTTTCCAGGGTGTCACTTCTGGGAATGCAGTCTGAGGGTCAAGAGCCAGGCTCCTGTAGCCAGAACTGCTCAGAGCTAACAGGTATGATACAAAGGTGTGCTTACTTTCCACCTCCTTTCATTTCTCTTACATGTTCTTACAGGCTTTGCAGCTCTGCCTGGTTTGGATTTGGTAATTAAAGTTACGTATTTGCATTTAACTTAACCTGGCTTTTATTAAGAGATCACAAGGGACTGACTGTACCATCGAGCATTCCAGTCCTCTGGAAGGATGGTCTTAGGACCTGCACTGCTTGACATACTGGGGTGACCAGCCCCTTCAGTACGTGTTCCCTGGGATGTTCAAGGGGTAACAAAATGTTTCCATCTTGGCTCTTCTTAAGACTGGTAACGTGAGTCTGCGAGAAAGAGGCCAACACTGTTTGCCTCAAAAGCTCCGTGGCACATAGGGAGCTGGTGGGAAGAATGTCTGGAGCAGAGAGATCCCAGAAGGGCACTTAACAGACATGTTTTGAGGGCATTTTCCCCTTTCTCTACAAGAAAAATACGTAGTCGTATTCGTTAAAACCAAAACTACCTCAGCTTCTGGAAGCAAGTAGAAGTCTTAGGGGAATGTTACCCACATGTGTGGCTTTGCAGATAAATAAACAGCTATTATTTTTGAATGCAGTGTGTGTGCTTGGAATAATGTGGGAAGAAAGAGGGATTTTACCCTAACGAGCTTAGAAATGCAGAGCTCTGAAAAGATTTAAGAGGGGGTAGCTGTCAAGTAAGCACTAACCCAAACAATACATGGGCTGAATGAAAATTTGGTGTGCTGCTGCGTGTGTGTCTCCCTCTCCAAATGTTTAGGGAGTAGTTTAGTTGAGAGAGCTCTGTAAGGAGTCATTTGGGGGACAAGTAAGAAAGGAAATGTCAGCAAGATGTCTCAAAGACAATGAGTGGCAGAGTTTCAGAAAATGGTGCCTGTATAAATCATCAGGGAGGAGGTTTGGATGCAGCATTGTGGAGGAGGTAGGAGGCAATTATCAAAAAAAGGAAAAATAAAGGGAGTAGGAAGCAGTAAAAGTCTTCACAGGCCTTTCAAAGTGAAGGTGAGGAGCTCGCGCTGCGTTGCTTGCCAACTATTTCAAGTCAGAATTTATTACCAACAGGCAAGAGAGGTCAGCTTTCTCTTCTTGCTCCTGAATGATTACATCAAATGAGAAAACATTCGGTGCACGCCGAAATTTACCATGGCACAGATAACATCTGCCTGACGCTGTTTGTTCCTTGCAGGTGTACAGGTGGGATGACCACTCCAGTCTAGTTCTGCAGAGCCTGAATGAGCAGAGGCACCGAGGCCTCTTCTGTGACATTGTTCTGGTGGTGGATGAACAGAGAGTCCCTGCCCATCGGAACCTCCTCGCCGTTTGCAGCGACTACTTCAACTCTATGTTCACCATCGGTATGCGAGAGGCCCACCAAAAAGAGGTTGAACTTTTTGGTGCCTCTTACATCGGCCTCAAGGCTGTGGTGGATTTCCTGTACGGCAGCGAGCTGTCTTTAGATGGAGGCAATATCGACTACGTCCTCGAAACAGCTCACCTGCTGCAGATCTGGAAGGTGGTCGACTTCTGCTGCGAGTATCTGGAGAACGAAGTCAGCGAGGAGAACTATTTGTACCTGCAGGAGCTAGCCTCCATTTACAACCTGAAGCGCCTTGACTCCTACATTGACTCTTTCATCTTGCAGAACTTCGGCACGCTGTCTTTCACCCCGGACTTCCTGCAAAACATTTCCCTGCAGAAGTTGTGCCAATACCTGGACAGCAGCAACGTGCAGCAGGAGTGTGAGCACGACTTGCTGCAGGCTGCCTTGCAGTGGCTCACCCAGTACCCGGAAAGGGAGAACGAGGCTTACCAGGTCCTGGATAACATTCATTTTCCCTTGATCCCTAAAAGCGACCTCCTCCATCGAGTCAAGCCTGCTGTCTGCTCTCTGCTTCCCAAAGAAGCAAACTGTGAGGGGTTCATAGAGGAGGCGGTGAATTATCATAACAACGTCACGGCTCAGCCCGTGCTCCAGAACAAACGGACGGCCCTGCGGACCTGCGAGGAGAGGCTCCTCTTTGTGGGGGGAGAGGTTTCCGAACGGTGCCTGGAGCTGAGTGATGATACCTGCTTCTTGGATGTCCGAAAGGGGCAGTGGGTGGCAGAAACCCCCCTGCCAGCCAGACGAAGTCACCACTGTGTCGCGGTCTTGGGAGGCTTCATCTTCATAGCCGGAGGAAGCTTTTCAAGGGACAATGGAGGGGATGCAGCTTCAAATCTCCTATATAGGTATGATCCCCGCTGTAACCAGTGGATAAAGGTGAGACTTAAGCTGTATTACTTCTCTGTTTAAAGTCCTTAATGTTTACTTCTTTTTGATGGAAGGAGAGGGCTCACTAGAATAGCCAGCGTAGCAACGCTTGCGGGTGGAAATTCAAGTTATTTAAGCTGAAATACTTGAATCCTTTGTGGGAATGCTTAAGTTACACAGACAGCAAAAGAGTTTGGGGGAGATTTTCAACTTCACGTGGGATCTGGGCATCTCACCTGTGAAATTCTGGGTCAGCATCCACCTGCAACTCTTCAGATTACTTTGGTGAATAATGCCAAAGGGACTTAGAGAGATGACTGCTTGATTCATCTTTGTCAAGCAGTGGCACATACGACTGAAAAATGTGCCTGACATAGAGAGGAAATGTCTCTGACACTTGTCAAATGTCACTGTGCTCAACATCTCTTCGAACACGCTAACACTTCCAGTCCTGCTGTAAAACCCACAGCCAGTGCAGGCTCCTCTGGGAACCAGTCATCTTGTGTGGGTCAGTTGTGGGTTTGAGTGATTCCAGTACATGTTTCTTGCAGAGTTTTGGGAGGAGGCCCATGTAACTCAAACATTTCTAGAGTAACCTGTCTCTTTGATGCTTCCTGTTGTCCTCTCTTTTTGGAAAATGAATGCTGTGTAACATGCTGCTGCAGAAAACCAACAGTATTTTATCAATGTAATGGTCAAACCCAGTAGCTCTCCTTTCCAAATACACGGGAAGAAGCAGCTGTCTTATCCTCAGACATGACTATACCCTACATCAGCTTTCAGCTTGCTTACCAGACATTTGGAGATGTCAGCATGTTAATTCTTTTTAAATTTTATTTCTTTTTTTAACAGGTCGCCTCCATGAGACAGCGCCGTGTGGATTTCTACCTGGGAGCTATCGCCGACATGCTGGTGGCTGTGGGTGGCAGGAATGAAAACGGGGCACTTTCTTCAGTGGAAATGTACAGTCCTCAGAAGGATTCCTGGTCCTACATAGCAGGCTTGCCCAGGTAATGTTTGGACAGTTAACCCGGTGTTTGAAGAGCAGTAGTAAAGGGAGCTCGTGTGACTTCAGCTGATGAATGGCTCTCCCTGGAAGGGAGGCAAGGGGATGTGTAAGCAAGTAACAAACCATATCAGCATTTGATATTTGAGCATCCAGCTCTTCTGGGCTGTGTGCCTCATGTCAGCTCGACTGGTTTTCATTTTTGTCCTGAGGTACCTCTGAAACTCTTGTAATTCCCCTGTACTATTCTTAAAATATTCTTTCCTGAAGTCACTTGGGGTTGACTTATTTCAGAGGCATCGCTTAGATCTTGATTGAAGGCTTTTATAATTTATTTAGCCTTACTTTTGTCAACTTGATGAGATTGTTTTCCTTGTCAGGTGCATCTCCCTGGCTGACTGTTGCAGATAAGCCATGTTTTTGCCAGGGATACCATTGGTGTTGAACCAGCATTTGAGTGGTGACTTGGTAAGAATGGTACCAGAGCGTGTCATTTTGGGGTTAGTAATATTTCACATCCATGAAAATTACTGGAGTGTTCCTAATGCCTGAAACCTGCAACTTCAGCAGCAGTGCTTGCATCACCAAGACACTTGTGATTTGATTGGAGAGTTCAGGGTTTTTTTTTTCCCCTTATTCCCTTCACTGCAGAGCCAGAGGCAGCCAGTGAAGGCTCAGAAGCCTGTTGCCCAGTTCTATTTTGAGCAGGTGCTGCAATGCGAGTCTGATCCAGGCTAACAGCTGGGCTCTCTTCAGAAGCAGGATGCTTTTTTCAGTTTCATTTCTGCTCCTGTAGGCAGATCCAGGCGTTGAGGCTGAACACAACTGTTCCTGGGAAGCTGTGTGTGAGAGTGTCTTCATTTCTTAAGCCCATCTCCTCACTGGGGTGACCTGGGAGATCCCAGTGACATCTCAGAGAAATTGCAACACAGCTTTTGGTTTGTTTTTTTTTAAAAAGCATTTTTCAAAGCAATGTAGATGTGATCTGACTGGGCCATATGTTTTTAGAAGGACACTCACCTTAGAACATATTTTTAGTCCCAGATGATCCGGGAGAAGCTCTCATGGTTGGTTTAAGCCAACTAGACTGTAAGCTCTCTGAAAAGGGGCAGCTTGGCTGCGTGTTCCAGCTGCTACCTGTGTGTTGGCTTTGGGAATTTTGCAGCTGCAACTTCTCAGAGTGAACTTTGACGTGGGGTTGTGCGTTCTTTTTTTTTTTATTAGATTATTATCTGCTTGGACCAGGCAAAAGCTCCCCTTGTGGCAGAGACTGATGGAGCTTGTTGCTGAACTGCAGCGTTAGGCTGTATACAGCAACTATTTGAAGTTATTGCTGCATCCCCAAAACATATCTCTGTGTCCTCTCTCTCTGCCACTCTGTCCTCATCCTGCACCAACTGTGCCAGCTCAGGTGTTTGTGCAGCTGCGTGGAGAAGTAGTTCCCTACTTTTCCATGGAGCTGCTCTTTTGCATGTTAATATAGAATCCTAGAATGGTCTGGGTTGGAAAGGACTTTGAAGATCACTTGGTTCCAATTCCCCTGCCATGGGCAGTGACACCTTCCACTAGACCAGGTTGTTCAAAGGCCTGCCCAACCTGGTCTGGAACACTTCAGGGATGGAGCATCCCCAGCTTCCCTGGGCAACCCATTCCAGTGTCTTACTGCCCTCACAGTGAAGAACTTCTCCCTTACATCTGATCTAAATCTACCCTCTTTCAGTTTAAAGCCATTACCCCTTGTCTTATAGCTACATGCCCTTGTAAAAAGTCCCTCACCACCTTTCTTACAAGCCCCCTTTAAGTACTGAAAGGCTGAATATGGTGTCCCCAAAACCTTCTCTTCTTCAGGCTGAACAATCCCAACTCTCTCAGCCTGTCTATTTAGAACTTCAGGGACACTTAGGACCTTCAGATGTTCTGTCTTTCACCTTCTGGAGAACTCTTGCACTGGGCAGTGTGTTGTTTGCAGTGGCCAGAGGAATAAAGCCAAGAAGACTTTCATGCAGGTTGCAGAAGGCAAAAATCAGTTCAGGGGTGGACAGCAGAAAGAAGCCTTCTGAATGCAGGGGCAAGTGAATGCTGCTTGAGCTTAGAGAGATGTGGCTCTGGCAGGTGTGAGTGGCTGCTAGAAGGGATCTGGGCAGTCCTTTCCTGATGTACTTCAGATGGATTTGCTGACAGCAAATCCTCACCTGAGGAGGGATGAGAGGGGAATTTTGTGATCTATCCAATGAAGACTAGAAGAAAGCCTGCTGGCTACAGTTCCTTCTGTGTACACCTGTCTTCCCTTCAACACACTCTTGATCTGATCTCTATTTTCCTCCCCACCACATGTTTTTGTTCCCCAGACTGATTTTAGTTACTGTTTTAACCCAAATAACGTCTTCCCCAGCCCTATATCAGCAGCGTTTTCTCCTTATGTAAAGGAAATCAGAAGCTCGAGTCCTCTGCCTCCCTCCCAATTGCCTGATTAGGGAACATATCCCACCAGAGCTGCCTTGTTTCCTGCAGCTTGCTGTTTTCTTCCCTCTGAAGAGCACACATGCAGATGCTTTGTCCTCTTGGGTGAGTGGCCACCAACAGCAGGCTCCCTGCCCATGGTTCTGGTGGAGTTTCCACCTGCTCTAAGCCAGCAACTGCTGGGAAGACCATTCCCTGGGGTTATAGGCACACACTGAGGTCATTCTGGGGTGTAGGCTCACGGAGTTCCTTTTGAGCTGTGTGGGGCGGGACTCTGAGGTTATTTGTTAAAGCTTCTGCTCAACATGCAGAAAATGGTGGGCTTTTTGTTTGGATATTTTTTTTTCCCCCGAGGGTTATAGCTTGCCATGGATGTGGATGCTTTCAGGGCAAGGCAACAGTTGTGCCCTTGAATGCACAGGGCTCCTGTCAAATCCAGTGTCCGCCTCGCCTTACGCAGGCACGGCCACGCTCCTTGAAGGAAGAGCTTTGCAAGCTCTTTTTAATCTCTCCTTCCCCCACCCTCTTCCCGCCCCAACATGGTCAAAACAACACGTTTGTTTTCCCTAACTGCTTTCTTGGACGGAGCTGAGCTGTTTTGACTGAAATAAGGCTGCCTTACTGAAGAAGAAAACACAGCCTCTCGAGGCAGATGCTTAACACGGAAAACTTCAGCCAAGCTATCTAAAGGGTGGACCTGGTCCAAGTCTGCTACAAGTGAATTTTGCCTGACTCTCATTCTGGTCCTTGACCGTGGGAGACCCTTCCCATTCTTCAGAGAGGTTCTGGGTGGTTTTTTCTTTCCCACCATTTTCCAAGGCTCTTTGGGAGCAGTTGCTGCCATAGTTTCTAGCCTGGAAGGGAGCAAGCTTGGCAGAGCAGAAGTTGGTGCAGCTTATTCTCATCGTAGCTAGACCATGGAAAAGTCTGCTGGAAACTTCAGTAAAATGAAGTGAGTGGCCCTAGGTTAACGTTTGGCAGAAGAACTGAAAGCTGTTGAGTGAGGGAATGTGTCGGAACAGGTTAAGGGGTGATGGTATCTGCTCTGCTGGTTGTGTCATGAGTGATCGCGCGGGGTTGCAACAGGTGGACACCGAGATTCAGAGCAGCCACAGCTCGCCTGGACTTCAGCTGGATTCCCAAAGCTTTAGTGAGTTAGGCCAAGTGCTCTTCCTTTTAAAAAATAAATAGTAGATTTTCTAACATTTACCAAATGGTGTTACTGTGTCAGAAACTGTCCTTTTGGCCACGTGGTATTTGGATAAGAAACTCAAAATCAGCTCTAATAAATGTTCTGAACCAAAACTTCTCCTTAATGCCTCTATCTTCTTCTGGCCACTCTCCTAGATAGCGCTGCCAAAACGCTTGGTGCTTTCAGTCAGAGGATGCCTGGACCCTCCTTATTGAAGTGTCCTGTTCTGTAGAGTGCTTGGCAATGCTGTTTAAACCTTGCAGAAGGGGTTTCTATTGATTGGTTTCACTTTGGGCATTATATTTCCTGCAGTTTTCTATTAACGCGGAGCTGGGTGTGTGCGATTTTGGATGAGCTGCTCAGAAGTCAGGTGAAGTGAAACCCCTCTAGTGTATTTCAACGGGAATCTCCCCGTGTTGGAAGAGAACAAATGGATGGTCGATTTGGCGTGTCAGATATGATTGCCTCTTTCAAATTGCTCTTGTAGCTGGAGCTGTTCACTAGATGCAGCCATTGATTGAAGCAAAAAGAGAAGCCTCGGTACTTTTTCAGTAGCTCTCTGTGCCAGAATGCCTGCGTGTGCTGGAGAGGAAATGTCTGTTGCTTGCCTACCTGTACAGAATTCCACTTTCCACTTAGTGGAATTACTTCTCTGAAGGTCACTCAAGTTTTTGTTAACTCAGGGTGAATTTATTTATTTATGTTTAAATGCTGACTATATGTGATTGTTATCAGCAGTACAGTAACCCCGGGCTTCGTGTGGGATTCAATGTCATTGCACTCTTCTCCCTCTGACTCCTCAAAACTCTGTTGTCTGACCCTACCTCCACTGTGGAGTGCACAGCGTGTCCTCCGGGTAACTTGCTGGTTAGATATGGGCTTAAAATTCACTGCATTTTGAGAAAGGAAATGAATTCAACTTGTCTGTCCCACTTCCCAGCTAGATAGTCTGCTTTTTAAGACCCATTCCTGTGTATACAGAGAAGCAAAGACTCTACAGGTTAGCCAGGGTGCCACTGGAGACACACGCTCCCAGTTCTTGTCCATGAGAGAACACAAACAAGGTGGAGCAGCAGCTGTGTTCCCTGTGCCTGCCATAGCATTTCTTTCTCTTTTCTTTTTTCCTGAGTGGTTAAGAAGCAGTACAGTTCTGAAGTCATCTCTGCAGTGTCTCCAGGGATGGTGCTTCCAGCCCTTGTAGTTGAAAGGTCTGTTCTGGGCACTCAGCATTCTTAGGCCAAGTGTGTCAAGGATTTTTCTGTTTCTTGTAGCAGGAGCCTGTTAAAATAATCTGATTCTGACGCTGGTCAGGGATCAGAAGCTTCAGTAGGCATCTAGAATAATGAACATCTTTTAGCTTTTCTCAGAAGTGTTGTGCTTTCAGGGTAAATGTGGGATTTCTTTTCTATTCCACCTTTTCCTTTGGCATGAAAGCGCTTGGCACTTTAGTGTGTGGAAGAATTTATGATGCCATTTGTGCAGCTGAGAGAAACTATTGCCGTGTGAAATGAAAACAGCTCAAGGTTCTATCCACATAGAGTTTCCAGCGTGTTCAGGCATGGTTCAAAAGCATTCCAGCCTGAACTAATGCTAACGTAGGTTTGTCTGCCATGGAGGTTGAGTTGTCTTGAGCCCTTGACTACAGAGGATGGTAGATGGAGCCCATGAGTGCAGCACGATGAGTATGTTGCTCTGCAGCCCTATGGGTATTGGATTGTTTGGGCTGTTTGTACTGGTGTGTGAGCCAGTTTGCAGTGGATGGTGCTGCAGCTACATCTTCTCACACCCCGCAGCCCCCAGTGAATTAGAAAAGGCACAGGCAGGAAGGATATGTCCAAAGAAGCCAAGGCTGTCCCTCATCTCAGCATTCCACTTCTAAGGGGTTTGGTCAGGAATATCCTAGTGTGAAGTTAGAACAGCATGAAGAATTCAGTTTGTAGTGACTTCATTGTAACTGATCAAAGGGGTTTCCTCTGTGCCCAGTGGAAGCAGCATGCATGGTGTTGGTTCTGCCCTCGCCTGCTGTCTTATTTCAAGCAGGGACTCTGATCTTTGTTTGACTGACATCTGTTGCCTTGTCTCTGAGTGACTAAAGAGGTTATTACCTGTGCAGCAGAAGCAGCAGAGCAGGTGGATAGCTCATGAAAAGGGCACTGAACATATCATGACAGTAAATAAACTGGGCTGTGAACACCAGAGGGTTAAGAAATATGATTCATGATTCTGGAGCTGTGGAAGTGGAAGGTGGCAGCAGTTTAGTGTTGTTCTTTCTTGGTTGATCTCTACTGGTAAGTCTGAGATGTATCATGATTATTTCCTCTTTCTGGCATAGAAACCCTTGCTGAGATGTGGGGTTTTTCCTCTCTGGCCCTCTCAGACTGATCCAACCCTAGCACTGGTGCAGGGAAGGGGAACTGAAGGTCGTGCCAACTCGAGCTGGATGGGTTACTTCTGTTGTATGACACACTGTAGAGGATGCCTTAAAAACCAATTGTCATACCTTAGAGCTCTGTAGTGACCAGGTATGAGAGGCTGCCTTGAAGAGTGATTGTCCTGCCCTGGAACTCTGCAGTGGAGGGCAGAGCAGCACCAGTACCAGTAGTTAACGGGTAACCAACAGGATTAGAGAGTCTCCTGTCTTGAGTTGCTGTTCCAGCCACTGCTGCTGATCCAGCCCTTGTTGAATGCTTGTGCATTTTGATAAAATCCAGAAGTACTCAGTCGGATTGGTTTTGTTTGCCTGTCCCAGGTTTACCTACGGCCACGCGGGAACCGTCTACAAGGAATTTGTGTACATTTCCGGAGGCCACGATTACCAAATCGGCCCCTATAGGAAAAACCTGCTGTGTTACGATTACCGCACGGATGTTTGGGAGGAGAAGAGGCCGATGCTCACTGCCCGAGGGTGGCACAGCATGTGCACCTTACAGGACAACATCTACTCCATCGGTGGCAGCGATGACAACATCGAAACCATGGCTCGGTTTGATATTCTGAGCGTGGAGTCGTACAGCCCTCAGTGTAACCAGTGGACCAGAGTCGCTCCTCTCTTGCAAGCCAACAGTGAGTCGGGGGTGGCGGTTTGGGAAGGCAAGATCTATATCCTTGGAGGCTACAGCTGGGAAGAAACAGTCTTCTCCAAAACGGTCCAGGTTTATGATAAGGAGAAAAACAAGTGGTACAAAGGAACTGACTTACCCAAGGCGATTGCCGGTGTGTCTGCGTGTGTCTGTGCATTGAAACCCAAAACAGAGGACAAAAAGAAAAAGACAAGAACAAAAAAACATCAAGATCGAGGAAGATGACTACTTCTGGGTAACCACCCTTTGATGGTGGACTCCAGAAGAACCTTGTATTTAATCATTTCTATCTAACCTTGATTCTTTCTCTTTTTAACTAGGGGGTGGGGAGGGGAGGCATCTTCTGAAGCCTCAGAAATGTGGTTTGGATTAAGCTCATGGTTAAGGTAAAAACAACAAAAGAAATTAAAAAAAAATAAATAAAAAAAGACCCTCCTACCATATAAGGGGTGATATGGCAAGAGAGGTTCTGCTGTTCTCCTGAATGTTAAGGCTTAGTCTTTAGCTTCTGTGGTTCATGGCATTTTCACGTATGTCGTATCCTAGACTTTATTTTAAAACAAGGTTGAATCTGTGGCTGAGACGACGATGTCAAGGGGGAGGAGGCAGAGCAGAGAGTGTCTGGTCTGAACCTACAGAGCAGTTCAGAGGAGTTCAGAAGAACTGCTAAGAAAAAAAATGAAATGGGTCTTTGATGCTGTAAATCTCAAATTTTGGTAAGGTTAAATTCCATTTGCAGTACATTCTTGAGTTGTTAGTATCAGATTCCTGGAGCGTGTGAGCGTTCAAAGGCAAAATTGCTTCTGGTCAATGTGGGACAGATCAGCTTGAAGAGCAAATGACCCCCCTGTACCTGGCTGTGTGGCTAAAGAATGGCTGGGGTTGACTTGGGCTTGGGCTGATGGTATTTGTGAACATTGAAACCTGGGAAAGGTAACATGACTTTTTTTGTAGCACTTCTCACATCTAAACACCATGGCAAGTTATTTTTTTTCTTTTTTGGCCTTTAAAGCATGCCTTAGAAGGAGGGTGAAAAGAAACCCCAACTACTGAAGAACTTGAAAAGAGATTTGAGGATTTGGATGGAAAGTACAGTTTGCTTTGTGCTTCAAAGCAGATGGAACTGCTGGAGCTCAGTCTGAGTTTGGAGTTCACTGAACAGGGTCATGTTGGGGGGTAAAGGCAGGAGGATCTTCAAGCAAGATGATGTCCCTCCCCAGCCCTACCAGGCTGCAGAAGCTGGGATCCACTTCTCAGAACTCATGCCTCACAGCAGTCACAGCTATTAGCCAGTGCGAGCAGGGGCCCATGCTGTCTGCTGCCAAAAAGCTTATTAACCCAGGATGATTAATTGGGGTTTGGTAATCTTGAAGAACAGCAGCTTGGTTTTCTTTTTTTTACCTGAGCTAATAGGTCACACTTTCCTCTTTTTTTATGTTTTAAATTCAAAATGTCTTTCCATGTGACTAGCCTTTTCTGGTGGGCTTGGTTAGGAATGGGAAGCCACAGCCCCTCAGGAGTTCACCCAAACACCTTCCCCAGCCAGCCAGGTTCAAAAGGAGGAAAGCCCAGATATGCTCAGGACTGTGTTTGGGATTCAGACAGTGGGACTGAACTGAAAATCGTCTGTTAGGTCCTTTGTGTCACACCATCCTCTGCACACCAAGTAAAGAGATTTCTGACCCAAGTGTTAGTCCACCCTCTACAAACACAGCTGATGCTGCTGCAGATATGAAAATTCCCCGACTGTCTGGCCAGCTCTCAGGCATTCCCCCCGGGGCGCGTTCCGAACGCACCTCTGGTTTGCACGGAGTCGATCACCAGCAATCTGATACAGCCACTTCAGTTGTACCAATGCCAGGCCACAGACGAATATTCCTCCTTCCCAAATGAAATTTTTAGGAAGTTTTTTTTTAAAAAAACCAAAAAACCAAAACCAAAAAACCACAACTTTTCTACTTTTTTATACCGCATTTTGCTAACTCGGTCTGTTTGCCATAGATGATGTGAATTTCCTGTAGAAGCCACCGCTCTGTAATTGTGACCCCGTTGTTGCCGTCAGGAACCCGTGGTTTGGAGGGAGATCTTTGGGTCTTTGTGCTGCTGGTCGGGGCGAGATGCAGCTGTTAGAGCAGCCTTGACGTTCCCGGCATTGTCGAGCAGTCAGCTGGAATTGTGACTATTGTGCGGCCTCTTCCCCTGGAGTCCTGCTCGCCAGCCACGCTCGTAAACACGCTTTATTTGCAGCCATTGCTGATCTGCTGAGGGGATTTCAAGGGCTTTGGTTGAAAGTTCTGCTGGCCAACTGTTGATCGTTGCTGTGCTTTCTTCCTCGGTCCTTCTTTTGCATCTCCTTGGGTGCTGTATTTCGGATTTGCCTCTTTTCCATCCGGTGCACGTCTGGTTGGTACTCTGCTACCCACCTTTTGTTCTTTATTTTGTTGTTTGGGTTTTTTTAAACTATTTACCTCAACGGTTGGAAAACACTAAGGAAAAGTTTTTGCACTTAATTTCATTTGAAGCTCTTGTAAAGAACTCTTAGAGGTATTCCAAGAAGGTATTTGTACTGAAAGAAGTACCTCTGAATACATTTCTGGAGTGCAAGGAAGTTACAGGTTTCTTCAGTGCTAAGAAAGGATTTGAGAAAAGTAGGTGAAATTAATATTGTGAAACTCCCTGAGGGGTGTTTTGGTGTTTTTAAAAGAAAAAATAAAGCCTCAGGAGCTCCTCTTTCACTTACATCAAGGAATTTATCTTACAGCCTTTGTACACTGCATGGGGTAATGGTTATTCTTTTTTATCCAAAAAATAAGAGTCAATAAAGGCAAAACCAAATGTTTTGCTTATGACAGACTCATTAATAGTTTGAGGGGTTTATTTTGTATCTTAATTCCTTGCTTCATTGACTCACAGCTACTTAACTTTTTGGGACATTTTCACATGTAAGTATAGAACAAAAATTGCAAAGACTTGGTTTGTTTCTGTTAAGTGGGTTGCTTGTTCCTATATTCCCCCCCCTTCTAATGTATTTGTGTATGACATTAATGTCTGGAAACAATAAATCCAGTTTAGAATGTTGTATTCATCACCTCTTGACTTGTTGCATTGATTTAATGGAGAGTTTCCTTTTGGGCAAACCAGAAAAGGAATTTTTTTACTTACTTTCAGTGGCATTGATAATGGTTGAAACGTTTTAGTAGGCAGAAGCAACATGTAACTATGAAATAGAAATGTAACTTTTTCTGGCTTATCCACCTTTTATGCATCATGCTCCAAATTAGACAGTCAGAAGATAGTTTTCACATTTTTGCAGCTGTGACAAAAGCCCAGATCCAGGTTCTGTAGTGGTTTCTAAGGTGATACTTAATGGGGAGTAGATAAACACAGTTATGACTTCATAACATTAAACTTAATTGCACAGGCAAAATCGAAGCTCGGTGCTCATCAAAGTAAGCTTTATTTTTCCCGGTCCATTTATTGTCCCTTCAAACCCAGAGGCTACAGGTGAGTGGGGGACATCTCCCTTGTTTTTAGAGGGCACTGGGGTATCGTCCCTGCTGTTGCCATAAGCATTTTTCCTTTATTAAAGGAACAAATAATTACCTCTTGCAGCAATGAGGCCCACAGCAGATAAGCGTTGCTAAAAGCACAGGCTGTCAGAATGGCCCTTGATATTTGGGATGTTGTGCATCCCGAGTATTTTATTGTTCAGGAAGGGTGAGCAGATAGCACACACTTCTTGAAAATGGCTTTTATTTTCAAGCTGAATTTCTCTTTGAAATGGGTGTGCTGGAATCCCACGAGTAGGAACAGAACGAGTGGATTCCTTCTTTGATTTTTCGAGGTCTGAACAGCCTCAAGATTGATAGAGGAAAGGCGAATCCTTCTGCTCTGTGCTCTTGAGGAAGCAACCCAGCTCCTGCACTTGCACGTGCCACTGTTTCCATCCCTCTGCCCCGTGGAAAGAGAATCACTGCTCCTGTTACCAAATTCTGAGGAAAGCTTGTTTTACCTGACACAAAACACCTACTGAAAACCTCAGCTTTCCTCTTCCCACACTTCCACGCCTGTAGCTTGGCATCAGCGTGTCAAAGAGCTGCTGCCTGTCCCACTGATGTTAGATAACACAAATCCCCCGAGGAAAAATTCTGTCGTGGTGCGAGAAGCAGTTGTCCTGAAGGCTTGAAAAGGAAGCTGGAAAAATATTTTTTGTTTTCAAGTTGAAATTTTAAATGGAGAAAAAGGTGCCTGAGTGTCTGTCTCTCTCCGTAGTGGACCAGGCTGCTTTCTTCCAAATACAGGTGATTTTCTCAGCACTGTTGAGGAGTCAGCATTCTGTAGTGACAGCAAAAAGAAGTGTCTCGTGTCCAGGAAATTTAAAGAAATAATTTAACCATTAGCACTTTTTCTGAGAAGCAATTTAACTTGCAGAAAAAAGAAAAAAAAATCTGGATTCTGACTGAAGTTTTATAAGCATTAGATGTGTTTAAGTTTCTTGTCAGATTTCAGTTCTCTTGATGGTAATAATGAGTAAGAAGCTAATTGTAACTTCATGAATTTAACAGCTTAGAGTTTTCTTACAACCCCAATCCTGATGGAGATGTTTTGTCACGAGTCAGAGCACACAGTCCCTCCAGCTACTTGCAGTTTCCTTCTCCCCTCTGGTAACCCCACTACTGAGCAAGAGACCCACGACCCAGCAGTGGGGCTGGTGGTACCACGTGCAGTTTTTAGCAGCACCCAGGCCTCTTCTGGAACCCAGGGAGCTAAGGGGAATAAAAATGTACCTAGGCTTTTTTTTCATGATGGATTCAGTGACAGAACGTGAAAGGAAAGTGAGAGACTTGCAGGTTCTTCTGAGACTGCAGCCCTAAACCAGGTGGCTGTGTGAGAAGAGAGAAGGCTTGGATTTAGGAGAAGGATGAAAAATCAGAAATAACTGAGCCCACGGTCTGCATTGGTAACTGAAACACAGAATGTATTGAGTCAAGCATCCAGGTCATCTACTAAGCAGCCGCTGCTGTCTCGGCTTCCCTTGGCAAACACCAAGGTGCCTGTTGCTGGCCTGAGCAATTTAGGCCACCGAAAGTTCAAAACTTCTGTGAAAGTGCTGCTTCCATGCCACTATGGGCATGAGGCAGGTACCACTGTGGTCTCTTAGGCTCCTGATGCTTTAAATAACATTTTGAGGCTTTTTCTACACAGAAGCCACCTGCGCTTTCTGTATCTTGGTCCCTCCAAAACACAGTGCTGACTTTTTTGTCTTCCCAGTTGAATCTCATTACCAGAATGACTGGAGAAGTAGCAAAGCCTGTACCATGTTGTTAGGAGCATTATTTTCCTCCATGAATCTTAGGAACATGGATACAGAGAAAAAAAAATACAGCACTCTTTTGGTTTTGGTTTGTTTCTTGTTTAAGTTGGAAAAGCAACATGTTCTTTAGGAGCTGTAATTCATGGTCACTGAGAAGAAAATAAAACCACTTTGTGCAGTGCAGTAACAAACCACTAAACCCAGCAAAAATCATTGACAGAACTGGGGTGGGAACTTTCCAGCAGGTAAGTGGGTTCAAAGCACACAATTACACTTACAAAACTTGCCTCGTTACAAAATGTTGTAGTAAAATGTTAACAGGCTTTATAATGAAACTGTAGTAAGAGGGGATAAAATGGAAGGTGTTTTCAAGGCTGCTGAGCTACGAGACAGTGACATCCTTTCTGCCCACATCAGCTTTCACCCTCGGCTACAGTTTTCAATAGTATTGGTATTTGACCTAACTGGTTTTCAGGCCCTGTGCTCATTTGTATTTTCAGCCATTCGAAGGGGCAGCCTTCCCAGCAAAAACAGCCCGTTGACTTAGGCAGCATTGTGGGCAGAAGAGTTTTGCCTTCAAACAGATGATCTGTGTAAGGGTTTTCACTCCATTATTTACCTTGTAAATTAGACTCCCGAGGGGAGAGGGGGTTTCAGATGTTTGAAATGCTGTATGCAAAAAGCCTGTATATTTGTCTCCCTTTTTTGTTTCTCGCTTTTAATATTAAACATCCACTTTCACTGGTGGTTCTCTGCCTTAGGACAGAAGAGCAACACTTGCTAGAAACAGAAGACAGGGAGCAGCAGCAGCAGGGTGTGTCCACTGGAAGGCCAGAGGCCAGTAGAGAAAATCCTTTACTGTCATGAGCTCACATGAAGCGTTTCACTTCATAAAATGAGAGGGAAAAGTCATTGGAGAGAGGTGGGTGAACCTCCCCACTTTCAGTGAGCCTCTCTGAACAGCCAAAGACACAGAGCTCTTTTATTGCCTGAACTTCCACAGCAGGGTTAGGCTTTCTCTAACACTTGGTTGCTTCTCAACCGAAGTACTTGGAAAGATCTGAAGTTCAAGGAAAAAAAATAGCGATTAATTTGATAGTTTCTTGCCCAGTGGGTTCAGTATTCACTTACGACTCAAGCCGTCTTAAAATCACGAGATTGTCTTTGTCACTTCATTATTTTTTTATTATTTTCTTTTTCCCAGGTACAAAGGCTAAACCCATTCTGCTCTGGTTATCTGGGGCAGCCAGGGGACAGCTTCTCTCGGGCCCACGGGCACGCAGCCCACCTCCCACCTGCCGCAGGTACCCGTGGCATGTGGCCTTTTAGACTTTCAAGGTGAACCCACGAGGAATTCCCTGGGGGCAGTCTGGCTGCTTCCATTTTTTTCCCCCTCTGCGTTTCTCCTCCTGCCTTACTCCGGGAGCCCAAGGCCGGCCGTGCTGCCTCGGCCGGGTTACTCAGCTGGGCGCGCGACACCGACGCTCCCGCCTCACGGCGGCCTCGCGACCGCTCGCTTCACGGCAGCTCCCGCACCCCACACGCTGCCTGAAGGCTGCAAGCGACTCGTTTTAGCAGCATCACCTTCCTTCCCGCCTCGGGCTTGCCCGGCTCTCCCCACCCCGGCAGGCGGCC
>VWZY01011396.1:214128-259179 GCA_013399075.1 Chloroceryle aenea | reverse complement strand
CCTCCCTCCCGCCCAAACACTCGATAAACCTCAGCGCATTGGGGTGCAAAGGGCTGAGTGTTGCAAGATTGCTCTGCATGGGGATGCGTGTGCAGCTTCCCGGGCACCCAATTAAAACAGCCAGAAGATTTTGTGCACGGAGTGAAAAAAAAACCTAAAAACCAAAACCAGCCCTAAAAATAAAAAAAAAAGGACAAACCTGCAATCGTGGTGGTTTTTCACTGAAAGTTAAAAGCTCGATTCCTGGTCTAATTTAGTGTGTGCATAGAGCAAATGATTGAATGGGTTAACTTCACTATTTCTGCCCTGGAAGGTTTTTCTCCCAAAAAACTTTAAAGCAAAAATGTCAGGCAACGTGTGTGGTGTGCTGAGATGTTTATTTGTGAGACTTCATACAACTTTGTTTTTATCAATTAATAAAGTTTAGAAAACTTTGATTGTGTTAAATATAATTGGGTTAAGAAAAGATGCATTTCGTGGTGAAAAGATCTTTCCTAAAATGTAAGCCTTTGAAATGAGGTGATGCTTTATGCTAAATTTTGTATGATTTCTTTTTCTGAAGGACAGTTGAAGTTGTAGTTGCTTTATTAGTGCACAGTGAATTTAGGACAATGATTTTTCTTTAAAGAAATTTTATAATTGCTGAAAAGTATTGTGTTATTTCTTGTCTAGCTTGAATTAGTTTTGTTTGAGAGAAAGAGAAGTGATTTTATTAACATGAGTGTTCCATATCCTTCAACTTTTCTTGCAGAGTGGAGGAAACTCCCTTAATCTTGGGGGCATTTTTTTACTGGCCTATTGAATGATAGAATGCACATCTACCAGGAGGATTCCGTGTCCAGCCCAGAAGCTGCTCTACTCACTGCTTTTTCCCCTCCCCTCAGCGCTAGTCAGCAGTGCCTGGGGGCAGTTTGATAAGACTGGGGTTTACATTTCAGCTTTTTTTTTCTAGATTTAGAAGAATTAAGGATGTTTTTGTGTCTGTACTTCATTAAGTTGGTGTTCCTTGAAACAGAAGAAAGTGCAGCTGGTGCTTTAGATTATGGTGAAGGGCTGCATAGCCGTAATTAAAGCTAGACTGGAAATTCACCTCAGGTAGTAACTTGTACGTAGACTGTTTTAAACTGACCCTCTCTGTAGGTAAAGGTTGATATTTAGGTCTCGTGAGGATTGCTGCTTAAAGTTATGTCAAATTGTGGAGCAAATCTGCAGGTTATCTTCCAGTTAATGCTTTATTCGTGTCATTAAACACAGCCTGTGTTGTGTTTTGGGTTATTTTTGCCCCTCACTGTTTGGTTTATTTCAATACTGCCTAGGACTGATGTTAGTACATACTCTAGAGCAGCACAGAGCGAAAATGCTGAAGTAAGATAACAATCTTTTGGACTCTTTGATGGAGAGCCGAAGATAACTTCAGGCATGAAGTTCTGCGTGTAGGTGTTTCCTTTTTAAGATGGCACTGTTGCAAATCAGCAGGAAAATGTGAGAGTTTTGATGAAATTTGTCTTCTGAGCACAAGACTCAGTAAGGTTATTTAGCCAGAGTGTTCGTATCATAATGCAGAGTCCCAGGCAGAAGTGCTGCCTTTTCCATGTGACTGTAACTCGAGTGTACCCTAATTGAGACATTTTTTTGGTCACACAGGGGGAAGAAAAGTCTTAAGAAAATCGTGCTCTTCTCATAGCTGAAACATGTAATCAGATTCCTGCCAATTAATGGATTCATGTGATAGTGGGCAGAAATATTTCATCAGTCAGTTTGCACGTTGTTATGACTGAATCACTGTACGTGACTGTATTGTTTATTTTGAGAAGGGCATTCATTTTGGATGGCCAGCTACTCAGCGAGCACACGAGTGTATGGGAACACATTTTAGATACTGTTGGTCATTTATAGCTCTGTATTTTAGGTGATTATTTCATAATCATTTAATGAGATGATATTTAAGTGTTGCAGTCAGTTTTCTGGACGTGTTACGGATATACTGAAAATATGCAGGATTAATATTTATTACTTTTTTTTTATTAAGGTGAGCTAGAAGTAAATTTGGATCGTTGCAGGTTTTGTATGACACTACAACTGTTCAGCTGATGTAGCACTGGGTGTAGTTGAATCCATTTGTCATCAAGGTCATCTAAAAATCTGCTTAAAAAAGACATATTAAAAACTATTTCCCTGTTTGGAAAGAGTAATGCTCTGTAGGAACTGTATAAACAGTTCTTTTAGCTGCTTTTCCTATTGTTTTTGATAGAATTAATACAAACTCATCATTTATAAATCTTGTGAAAACAAGTTAAGCAGAAGAAAGGATACCATAGCAGAATGAATCATTTATGCTTGTTTTGTTCTTTCGCCGTTCCTGTGGTGTCAAATGAACTCGGTGCCGTTTTAAATACACTGGATTGCCCCCCAAACCCAGCTGCAGTGCAAACCAGGGGAGTTTGCCTTCAGAAAAAGCTGAACAAGCTTATAAGCTGCTCATCCTCACCCGAGCCCGTGTCTGGCCTGGCAACCAGTATAACTGGAACTGGGAACACGGCCTGCAACCTGACTCCCTGAAACACTGCACTGCAAACTGCCTCTTCCATGGCTGCCTTGGAGCGTTGCTCCCTGGCAGGGTGTAGGTTGATGTTCCCTTAAGCCAGTGCTGTTTCTGGAAGGGAAAAAAAAAAGAAATTAGCAGTCTGTAGGCATTTGTTCTGCACTGTCTATGCAGTGTATTGCCTGATGTTTGCAGGGGACTTTGATAAGGAATCAAAACTGATCTGTCTCAAAAAGAATCTTTAAAAAAATGGCTGTTGTGCTGGTGGATGAGTTTCTTGTGGAAGCAAACATCTTGCATTTGTGTGTCTAAGGTTGCAGTGTCCTTACAGGCCGAAAGAAGTGCTTGAAGAGAGGGTAGCATGGATTCTGACAGTCAGGGTCCTGAAGATTGTAGAAAGCTGGAGGGGGAAGGGGGCACTAAACACAGCATGAAAAGTGGCTGTGGCCAAGGGCTGCCAGCGGGTGGGTTTGGAGGAAGCTGTTTGAGTGCAGCATCTTTGTGTAGTTCCTGCTTTGCCCTGTCCCACTCAATTGCTGGCTTATGTTTTAAAAGGGTGAAGAAGCTGGATTGCTCTCCTTTGGGGTTTTTGAGTGCAGCTTTCCTTGCTCAGATGGGCCTGGGTTCCTCGTTTTCACTTGGGCCTGTGGAGGGAGTTATGAGTAGTCATCCTAGGCTTCTGTGGTCTCAGGATCTGAGGCCACGGCTGAAGCTGTAAGTTTAGGTAGCCAGAAGGTATCATTTGCCTTTCTAAAATGTGAATGGTGAATCCCCACAGAGTACAAGTGGGTGAATGTGGGTTGGCTAACTTAAAAAAAGGAAGTCTGGGAAAACTGACTTAGAACTTAAATTTGGAACTGCATGGCAGCATGCAAATGATAGAAGAAAACCCACAGGTTTTGTGAATCACTGCTATTTATTCCATGCCTTCTAGACTGGAGCACTGATTTGGAGAGCCCTTTTTTAGAAGGGATCCAGCCATTTACCTATTAATAAATCCAGTTTTTTTTGTAGGCAGTTGCATAGACACTGCTTTTTCCATTCATGGAGCTGTTAAAATACTTGTGAAGTGAAGTGGGGTTTTGTTTATAGGTAAACTGAGCAGCCTCCTTTCTGTTTAGCGATATACACACAACATGCTGTGTCGTACAAAACAGCCAAAGCTGTTGTAATAGAAGTTGCTGGCCTTGGGCCATTGGATTATGGTCATTTGTCACCCTAATGCCATTTCAGCAATGTAGATGTTGGTTTCCAAAGAATTAAACATGCTAGAACTGCGGTTTTTCCTTTTTGATGGAAGTGTCTTATCATTAAACATACAACTGGGGATTATGGAACAATGGGTTATGCTTCACGGTGGAAAAAAAAGTGTGTGTGTGCCTACATGTGTGTGTGTGCATAATATATACACACAAACACTCCATAATGGAGCAATCTCATCTTTTAAAGTGTTTTAAACTCTGTTTTTATGGTATGAAATGGTAACATACACATTTAAGATTATGTGTTTTAAGTGCTCAGTAATGGGGTGCTGTGTTGATTATTTTTAAAACACTTTCAAGGGTTCTTCTTAGATCAATGCTCATGTTAAATTGTTCATTAACACTCTAATAGAGTGGAACTTTGAAGTACATTAGTCCTTTTAATTTTGTATTTGACACTCTTAATACCTAATTTAATTGCAGATGTTCTTGATATTTTAAATACATGCAAGATCTTTTCCTCCTTGCTTGACAGGATAAGATTTAGTGATCTTTGGTGTGTGCTACAAGGTCTGTTTTCCTTCACTCAGGCAGGAGGTAGCTTGAATCAGGGTAGCCCTGATGAAGTATTTGTGTGAGGCTCTTTTAAATCATGGACCTTATGGAAAAGGTCTGCATGTGTTTAGCATAAAAGTAAGAAAGGCCTTCTTGAGATGCTGTAGTAGTCACAAGTGGTCATGCCATACAGGAGTGAAAGAATCGTGCAAGAGTGCTTTTGGGAATTCTGCTGCTTGTAGTAGTGTTGCATGTGAGTTCAGATGGTGTGTGGAAGCTTTAAAAGAAGCATTGTATGTTGTTTGCGTTGGATTTATAGTAGGAAAGAAAGGAATATGGATCAGCTTCTGCAGAATGTAGTGTTAACACAAACTGAAAAATCATTTAAGGGTTCTGTAACTTTTTACTTTGTTAAAAAGAGTAAAGCCCCTGGTTTGGGTTCAGTTCTGGGGTGGAAGAGAAAAATGCCCTGTCTGTAAGGAACTGTAAAGAAGAACATACCTCTGAAAGTTGTGTGCAGAGATGAATTTTAAAAACCATGTCAGTAAGAAAGTAGGCTTTCCTCAAAGACTTCTGTGTATGAATGATTTCTTTCTGTTTTGTTTGAACCAAACTGAACCTAGTAGCAGAAACTGCAGTCCTGTATTCCCTCAGTGCAGCAGGCATGGCTTTTCATACAACATTTAGATCCTGCTGTAGTGATTCACAGGTTTCCTGCCTCCTTTTCCTCCATCGATGTTGCAGGCTGGCAATGGATTTACCAGTGTGACTTAAAATACAGAAAAATATCATTCATGCAGAGAAGTGAAGGCTTTTGTCATGAAAATGTCTTGTTGGAGTGGGATTCCTTTGTAGATGGTATAGTAGTAATTCTTGTCATGTTGAGGTAATGTTCTTATTTTCATGAGCACTTCACAGCTCTGCTGTATGCACGTACACACCTCAGTGGGAACACGTATACAATTTGCTCTTTCTTTAGCCCGTATTGCAGAAATACACATACCTATTCTAAGTTGGTTGAAGATCACCTGTTAGTAGCATTGCAAACCCCTAGAACCAGGTGTAGGATGACAAGAATGAGTTCAGATGTGCAGTCCTGTGTTGTGTGAACGTAGCAAGACTTCGGATGCCGTACGTGGTATCAAACCAGGGGTATTTTCCCTGCTGGCTGGCTGGTGAAACAAGAGTTCCTGTCACACTTGGCTCTCGTTTGAACTGGCTGAGTGTAAATGTTAGAGGGAAATGAATGAAAAGCTAACCTTCTTTATAAAGTCAGAGTTAAAGAACTGGCTCTGACAGAATAAAGGGGAGTTAGAGGCAAGATATTGATAATCCCTTTGATTCTTGTTGTGTTAGGATGGATGGAGAGGAAAATGGAAAAAAAATCAGTTGCTTTAATAATAGCAACAGACAAGTAGATTAATCATACTCAAATAATGGTTTTGGATAATGCTGCTTAGGGGAGTGTTTAGTTAAAAATGATGCTATACCAGTACATAATATGGGATGGTCTTGTCATTTTGAGTATGAGTAGGTATGATAAAAGGAGAGGGAAATAAAGCAGAGACAACAGAAGTCATTGTCAGCAAAAGTTACAGCTGAATTGCAAGAAGAATCAAGTTCTCCTAAGTTCCAGTCTACTTCATCTATCCATTAAATCACACGGTCTCTAATAATAGCTGGCTGTTACCAAGAGAGTAAGAAATAGTGCTGCAATGGCTTAGGGACAGAAAACCTCACTTTCTGTTCCTCTGCTGCCTTTGGGATACAAACCCAAAGCTGCCACTCTTGAAAGATTTCTGTGGAGCACCATAGTTTATTGATACAAAGTTGGGAAAAAGTCACACAACTTACTCAGGCAATTCCCAATACATGTTTTCATCTTCCCAGTTAGAGGCCCTGACCATAGGCCATGGCCCCTTAAAAAGAAGCGTGCGCTTTCTCAAGTCACAGGTCGTTAAAGCTCCCTAAGAAAAGCTAAGACAGTGAAAAAAGGCTTTATGCTCCTAATCTGCTTTCATGAGATACATAAAATTATCATGCTGCCATTGCAAGCAACAGAAAATGTAAGTGCAGCAGAATCATGGAAGTGTGAAAGAGGAGCAGTCATCCTTCAGAGCAGAAGAAATAAAGCTGTTGGGTTTGCTCGCGTCAACAGGTTTGTGTCCTCCGTCCTTTGACCTTTACCTTTTGTTTCAACACAGCACTGGACTGTGGTGGTTGGTCATTACTGCGAGTCAAAACGGCTCTGAAAAGCAGATGCTGGCACATGGCAGTTTCAGATGTTGCCAAAAGCTGGGAATTCCCCTAACTGGGGAGGATAAAGGTGACGGATGTGTATTGCACTAAGTATTCATGGTTGTCACATTGAGGCCATTTTCTGTTTTCCTTGAATTGCATCCTTAAAATAGAGTTTTCCTGAGATATTGCTGGTGTTCACCCCTGGAACGATGCATGAGGGCAGCTGAGCACATTTTATTGCCTTTGATTTGTGCTGCTGCTACTGATAGTGGGGACCACAGTCAGAACTTCAGTGCACTGGTGGGATCCCAGGGTGGCCCTTCTTGTGTGCTGAGCTACATCACCTGCACCTATGGTGTTTTCACAGTACTGTGACTTCATAGTCTGACTTCTTTGTGGATTTTTTTTGTCTTTCCTAGCCAGTAATCTTAGGACTTAGTTAAAAGCTAAGGTATTTTATAGCTGTTGGTTTGCATACCAAATTTTGTATAAATGTTTGTGCTTCAAATTTATTTATGACCACTTAAAAAAATCCAACAAGAGAAGTGCCTGTAATTAGGGCACAACTCTTTATTATATTATCTCTGAAGATCAGCTCCTAGTATGAGTGTCCAGCACATCCAGTGTGTTTGTTTATTGAGTAGCCACAGGTTGCAATATTTGATAATGGCAGACATCACCAGTTGGAAACTTCGTTCAGTTGGTATTTTCTGTCTTAGTTGCAAAAGATCCATTCTGAACAATAGTATGAGTGACTAATGGTGTTTACTTAATGCTTTTTATGATTTGCAAGGTTTTTTTATTGGATTTGCATCTAAAGGAGGCATTGTAGAGCCACATGAGAAGCATGTTCTTTCAAAAGCTGCCTAAATTGGTGTTTTCTGCAAGTGGAAAATGTTCTAAATTCATAGTACACAGGCAGAAATCTGAGGGTGTGGTTTCATCCTTGTTGCTCAACCTTGTCAGCGTTGGGGATTAGATGGCAATTCCCTAGTATTTACATGGAGTCTCCGAAAACACTCTTGCTCCCTCATACTGCAGGTGTTGGAGGGAGAGGACAGAAGGTGCTGGAGTTGCAGATGTGCTCATGGAGGTGAGGGATGTGAGCAGGGACACTGCAGGCAGCAGCTGCTTCTGCTTCCATGCCTGCAGTGAGTGAACTGAAGAGCCAGTGCTGTGTTGGGTTTGTCTCTCCGGTCGTGTATGGGAATTCTCGATATTCCCGTTTGTAGGTGGCTGGATGTGCAGGCCAAGGGAGTGGTGACACCAACTCCAGCCTGAATGGAGGGGGTGCTTCAGCTGTGGGTTGTGTCCTCTGATCTCAGAGCGTTGTGGGCTGCATCAGCCCTAGTGTGTCAGAGTATACTCTGGTTTAGTCTCTTCTCCCTCAGAAATCAAGGGAATTTCAGTAAAATATGTTGGGAAATGGTTTGAGTGCTTTGTCTTGTCTTCTGCTCATTCATATGTGCAAAAGAAATCTGAATGCTAGCAGAAGATCTCATAAGCTGTGGGACCTGAAAAAAAATCTTAAAATGATATATTGTCATAGAGTAAATGATATGTTATCATACAGTCAACTTAGTGGCCTACTCCTAGCCAGTTTTTAATGTGGCCATTAAAAAATACAGGTGCTTAATATACTGACTATCTGTGGTTTAGTTGCAGGAGTGTATTAATCTCTTTATTTCTCTTAGCAGATGCAAGGTAGCTGTTAACATTGTGTTGCAGATGCTTAAGCTCTAGAACTATCCCGGGAGGAGCTGGCATCTGTGTGGTGTCCCAGTTTTCATTTGAACTTGCCTACCACTTCAAAATACAAAGCTGCTGTCAGGGCAGTGCCAGATCCTCTCAGGTTTCCACCTGCCACTTAGGACATGTCAGGCTGGTGTAGGAGCTGGACGGCTGTGTATTTATACACTGAGAATCTGAACAGGAGCTGGTGTGCTCCTTCAGTTTCTGTGTGCCAGGACATAGAGCATACAGGTGTGTCATGTGGGGAAGCAGTGGAAGGGATTTGGGAAAAAAACAGAGGAAGAACCTCTGTAGAATTACTCTCCAAGTTCAGTAGTTAGGTTAAAATACTGGTGCCTATTCTGTGGTGGTAATGTGTTTCATTTCTGTGACCCCCTTGGGTTGTTTACCAATCATTGTGTTTTTCACAATTTACCTGGTTTATTTTTGGCTGGTTCTCTCTCAAATTATAACCCTTTTTTGTCACCTCACACCTCATAAAGGGGAAAGTCTCAATTCCTTCTTGCATCTGGCCACTTGCATGTTTTGCTTTACTCTGGTTTCTCATCTTCTTTAACCTTCCTGCTCCCAGCATGCAAAAAAACAACCCCAAAACAAAACCCAGCAAAGTTATCTGAACTGTTTTCTCCCCACATATAATCATCTTACTGGTCATTCAACATTTGCCATAACTGACACAGGAGAAGAGATGGGATTGTGAATCCAGCAACAAGCCAAAGCGAGGTGGCCTTGGAGAACTGAGGAGTTGGCACTTAGTTCCTAGTGATCAGCCCCTGATTTCTCACTGTCACTGCTAAACTGCTGGGGTGGTTAACCCTCTACAAGCCCTGGGTATCGTTACCCTTTGCATTGTCTTTTTTATTCTCAGTGGCCGATGTGGTTTAGATAGGACTTTGCACCACACTGAGATTAATACTAAACTTTGCAGGTTAAATCTTCCTCAGCTGTAGTTCTAGGGCATTCAGTACATCTGAAATTTGGGGTTGAGTTGTGAAGTTAGTCCTCAGAACAGGCCTGTCAGTCCTGGGTAGGTGGGCTCAACTACCTTCTGAAGGTGCTAATCTGTGCTCCTTGTCAGGATGGAGTCCAGATAGCTAATTTTTACCTCACCTAATCTTAGCCACCTTAAATCCTGCCCTGAGTAATTGCTTGTGAAAAGCACTGTGTGTGTCACTTGTCTGGCCACGGTGCTGTTAGGGAGAGATTTTAGTTTTCCACAACATTTAGCTGTAGATATTCACAATAGCAATTCTTTTTCCTCCTTTTCTTTATCTTCCAGTGTATTAATCAGCTTGCTTCACAAACTGGAAGAGGGGTCTCCTCACTGCCCAGTGGAACTGTCTGCTGGGATGGGTATTAATCCTGTGAGGTATTGGTCCTCTGAGCAGTGGAAATACACAAGCTACTCAAACTACACAAAGTAGTGGTAATGAAATGAAGATAGGAGTGGTCTGATTTTTTGCACAGCTTTGCATTTGATTACTTGATTTTAGAAGCATATTTTTAGTGTAATTTACTTAAATAATAGGGTGCCATCCTGAGTCTCACTTGCTGTATCTGCAAGGTGAGCACCTTTAAGAGTGTGGAGAGGACTCTGCTGTTTAAGCACGTGGAGCAGTTCGTGAGGGAGGGAGGAGTATTAAAGGAGCTGATACATATCCCTGTAAATGAATTAAAGAGCCTGCTGACTAACAGGAGGAGGATTATGTGATTCCAGAAGTTTGGGTGAGAATTCAGCTTTTGGAGGGGAGAGTGGTCTGGCAGGCACAGATCAGGTCTTTCCACTTTTTCATATTTTAATTTTTTTTCTGTGCTTTCTTTACCAGTGACTTCAGATAGTGCTTAATCTCTTCATCTGACTCTTGTTCCTCATTGTTGGCTTCATCAAGCCAATTGTTATCTCCTTCTTGAACCACTTAAAAATGTGCTTAGAGTCAAAACTTGTTTAATTTCTTATAACTCAGGGTCCTGTCGCACTTTTTCTTCTCAGAGCTACCTCTCTTCTTTTTTTTTTCCTTATCCAAATCCAGATGTATTAGTTTTACTTTTTTAAATCTTGGATTTGAAGGATAAAAGTCGCTTGTGAGGTAAATGCAGGTACAGTAAGCACAGACTAAGGAAAGCTTTCCCCTGCCAGCACATTTCCAAGCCACCTCTGAGGCTTGCTAGCTGGAAACCATTACAGGGAAAGCCTCTCATTGTTCTGGTAGCCCAGAGCATCCTGCCTGGCTGGGGTAGGAATGTGCTGGCTCCTCAAAACTATGAACTGTCTGAATGGTAGAAAAGATGTGCATGTGCTGTTCTTCCACCTGCAAGAATTGAGAGAAGCTCATTGAAAACAATCCCTCAAAAATCTTAGTGGCTACAATACCTGCTAAATAAAGAATTTGTAAAGCTTGGAAAAATGCTGATTTACATGTGACTGGAATTTGGAGGGACTGTGGTGAGGTGTTCAAAGACACTTGGCTACTTAAGTGGCCAAAGCAGTGTTCTCCAGATGAAAAACTGATGTTACTACCACGTTCTTAGAAGTTTGTTCTGCTCTAGGTATCTGGCACAAAAGGTTGCAGCCCTAATGATTTTTGTTTGGTGGAGAAAAAAAATGGCTAACCCCAAGGCTTTTTGGGGAAGTATTAGATAAAATTAGTAAGAGATTGTTCTGCCTGCCCCACCTATAAAAAATAGCAGATCAACTGACTGTGTTCTTGAGTAACTTCATGCTTCAGCTCCTCTCTTCTCAGTGTTTATCATGCTATAGTAAATCTCAGTAATTCGGGTCTTAATTATTTTTGCTCCTCATCATAGGAAGAGTTTCCCACTCGGTTAGTAGTTCAGTGCAAGCAGAGCTGGAAGTAAATGTGTTTGCTTAGGTATAAGCAACCAGCTTGAACCTGGTGTTTTCAAACTCTTGGAGGTGTGAAGTTAGAGGCTTAGTGATGATAGGTGATTTACCAGCCACTGTTCCTGAATCTGAAACTGAGGAAGGACCTATCTACCCATTTGGAAGCATTTGTTGTTCTTTTGATATTTGCAAGGACTGCCTCCTTGAGGAATTTTAATAGGAAAGTATTTTTGTTTGGCTTTTATTTTAACATTGCAAGAAAAGAGATTGGAAAATGTTACTTCTGTGAATCATTGGCGGGTGTTCTGTGGCTTGTAGAGGTGTCAGAAATTCCATCTCTTGCTCTCCAAAGAGCTAAGATTTGATGTAATCAGCCCTGGCAATTCAGTTGTATCTTCCTTCTTGCTTGCTCTCTGGAGTGCGCTTTACAGGTATCCCTGCTGTAGTCCCAGAATGCCTGCACTTTGCTGCAGCTCTTGTTGTATAACTCGGGAACCTGGGCTCTTACCCTGGGTTCCAGTGGAAGGCAGAAGGAAGAGACTTCCTCAGTGAGAATACCCAAGGTGCAATGGTGTCTGTAAGGTGAAGGGTTCTGGTTTATTCTTCCACTATTCCCCCCCATCAGCACTTTAAAGGCAGCTTCCTTGGGCTGGTCGCACTTTGTAGCAGCTGCTGTTTGTTTGAAAAAGAATGCCAACAAACACTTCATTTTGGGGGACAGAGCGAAGAGAGTATATAAACAAAATGTGGTTGGGTGGAAGCTCCTGGCAGGTTTTTGTATGGCTGTTTTTCATTTTGTTGCTGTTCTTTGAAATACGTTATGTAACTGGTGAAAATAAATAATAATAATGCAACAGCATGACCTGAGCTGCTGAATATTTGAATTACAATCTTCAGGATAAACTGTTCTGATCCACGTTGTGCCCCCGTGATAGTGTCGGGGCCATTTGTTCATTAAACCTGCCCTTCCAGTAACACAACTGAAATTTCACCAGCCCGTGCTTTCATTCTCCCCAGTGATCTGATTTTTCCTCTGCTCAGAAAATGAGCTTTAGAGAATGAGAATGATCCTTTTTTTTTTTTAATAGTCAAATAAATCCCCCTCAGATTAATTCATGTAAAACACATGGAAAAAGCCCAACTTTTTTCAGCCATTAAGAATTCTGCAGTAACATCCAAGAAAACCCGAATTGAAAGCAAGAAAAAAAGCCAAGGTACAATCACACACTCTGTGTTGGAGCCTTTGATTGCTTAAACGGTAGGCAGGCAGAGTTGCACTGACTCATGGGCTTGGTTGACCTACATTTACCTAGCTCTGATCTTTCTCCAGGCACTACGTAGATTTGTTAATGTTCCAGTTTGAAGCCGCAGGCTAGTGATAAAGGGCTGTAAGCTCTGCTAAGAGATCGCTCGTGATTCGTTGCGTTTTCAACTCTGAAAGCTTTAATGTGCAGCTCTGCCTTAAAGCACTGTTTCATTTCCATTCAGTTTTATTTATCAAAAATTGATTTAATTTTTCTATAAAGAGGATAAATCAGCATAGGATTTTTTTTTTTAGGAACTGGTTTGCCTAATGTAATATTACTTAAGCTGTGATACAGTGGAAATACATGGCCAGTGATCTTCATAGCACCTGGTTATGGACTGTTGCTTGCAAATTCAGAATATAAAAAACCCAAACCAAACCTAATCAAAGAAACCCCAAACCACCAAAAGAACCTGGTTTTCAGTTTCACTTTTTTTTTTTTCCTCTCTGTTTTTATAGCTATTTTAGTAATAGGTTTCTTGGGATTTGGGAGTTGTATCAAACGAAGCAATCATCTGTGTACTAGGAGTTGATGGATTTGGGGCTTGAAAGGAATGAGGACCTGAGGGCAGGTTGTCTTTCCCTACACTTGCCAGAAAAAAAACGTATTTTGACAAACCTTGACAGAATGAAAAATAAAAGGGTGAGGGAGAAATACCTTATTTGCTGCTATGACTAATGTAACAGCATTTTCTCTGCTGATAAAACCCTAAGTGCATTCGTATGCATGGGCCTTTTTTTCCTTGCCAGCAGACTTCTGTCTGAATGGTTCATTTTCTTCCCCCTACTCCAGCCTACCCTGATAGCCTTAAGAATAAGTACACTTCATAGAAGTAGCTTGGTGAGCAGGATTGTAGAGCTGATGGTATACATAAACTATTTCATTTCAGTTTAGATATGAGCTAGTTATGACTTGTTAGCCCTTCTGCTTAGATGCAGTTGAATTATTCCTTGCCACCATTAAGTAAAAGCTGTATTTTTAACTCGTTTGTGGAAAAGCAGTTGAAGTGGAAGTATTTGCAGCTTAAACTAATTTGACTGGAAGATCTGAAGCTGTTGGTTTCTAGATGAAAGCCACGTTAATGCTTCTTGAAAGCAGAAGTTGTCACTTCATTTTCCTAGCTTTCTTGTAGCACAGGTGATGCCAAGATGATGATGCATCAGCAGTGCTATTTCTACCCATTTTTCTAGGACAAGCAGCTGTGTAGCACGTACTTCTTCCTCCCTGCATTCCTCCAGGAGAGTGTTCGTGTTGTTAGACTGGAATACCAGTGGAGGTTTCATTGCAGGCAGTGGGATAACGTTAGCATTCATTTTCTAAGTGGTTAAGGAGAGCACAGCAAAACCCAGTCAACATAGACAGCTTGGAGGCCAGGCATTTTAATCCTTGGGGTCTTCAGAGAACTTTTTTTCCCTCCCTGCTTCTTGGAATTCGTTCTGTTGCTGCTGCTTTTGTCTGCATAGTTAAGATGCCACTTGGTCAGTTATGGTAATCAGGGCTATTGTACAAATACAAAATTACTCTTTCCCGTGTGATAGAAACCACATTTTTTTCTGTAGATGTATTCAATTAATTGGTTTTAAGTACTTTTTATTACTAACTGCATCTAGATTATATCTTGAAGATGTAAAGGTGATGTCATAGCTGAAATGTGTTCAAAATGGTATAGAATCTGCTGGAGTGCAGATTTATGTTCTACTGTTGTAATCATGTTATAGAGATAAACTTAAACTGATTCCAGTTTTATTGTGATTGGAAACATCAGTGACTGACAATCAGGAGGGTTTGGAATGGTGCTCTGAGAGATATATTTGCAATTACTTTTCATTTTTTATTAAAGAGAACTAATCTTGGGGGCAGGTACTCAATACAAGGAAATTTTGCTTCCCTTACAGCGTGTCAGGCTGAACACTCAGATCTCTGACACCAGCTCACTGTGAGTTTTGAAACACAGGCTGAAGTGCAGTGTGAAATAGGTGCTTCTGAAAACGAGAGGATTCCTTCTCAGGAGCCAGAGCAGAAAGCTGCTATGTAGGTTGCAGAGACTGAGAAGGAAAGGGAGATCAGATCTGAGTCTGAATTAAGCCTCTTAGGGATTATGTATCTTTAAGTCTAGGGGGGTAACATTACAACTGGAAATTTTTCAGACTTCCCTCCAACTCTCTTAAAATTTTTCTTCCAAATCCAGTGTCTGTGTAAGGCTGGACTCTCTTCTGGGCATCATTCTGGCTCTGCCTTGTGAGTTACTACTCACACCATTGACTACTCTTTCATGTGCTTTTCAAGCAGATGCTTTTTTAACTGAGCATATAAATCCAAATTATTTTTTGAAATACATCAGTTGAATGCTGAACAGTATTTTTGCTTGGAGAAAGCTTGTTTTTTTTTTTTTTCTTTTTAATTTTGTTTTTTTTGCCTTACAATGAAATTTTAAGCCATGTGCTCACATGCATTCAGCCTGTACCTGAAACCTGTTTTTTCCTTGGAGCTTGTGTGTGGAAGTCCCAGAGTATTATCTGCAATTGGGACCTCGAAGTGCTGTGAGGTGCACACAAGGAAAAACAAAAATTGGAATTGAAATAATCTGAAACAGTCCAAACTTTGTTTTGACAAAATTTTACAACAGGCCACAGGGTAATTTAAATGTTATTTACACACCAGGGGGTAAATTAATGCTGATTGTGAGTAGCTTCTGTAGGAATTAAGTAAATAATACAGTTAAACCTTTATTTGGTTGCTCCAAGTATTAGATTTCATTTATCAGTTTGAAAAAATCTTTGAGCCTTTTGAAATTAGGTGGAATTGTTTGGAGTGTACCAGCAAACTCGTCCTGCTAATGAGATTATTTCTGGCAAGGGTTTATTTTTTTTGTAAAATCCTACCTCTCTCTCACTTAAAGGTGCTTACTACCTAGGCACTTCTGTTGCAGAAAAAGCTTTTACATTTGAATTAATTGTTCAGAAGTGATTCTGTGATTACTGTGATGTCTTTCTGAAGTTGTTTCCCAGTTAAATCGTTTTCTTACACAGAGCACATTGTACAGCAGCAGGCACGCTGATCCATTGGGGTGCAGGATGGACAGACAGACTGCAGGCAAATGAAAAGTCTGTATTATTATAATACATATATTTTACATATATATAATATATGTATTCTAGAGAGAGCATAAGCCAAGTTTGAATCCCATTGCCAAGAACTGCGAAGCCATGGACTCGAGCACAGCCTAGGGGATCCTGTTCTCTCCAGGTGTTGTAGTGTCTCTGCTGTGTGAAGGGTTTTTTGAAGCATTAACTGTTTCTCCGTGCTTCAGAGGTTTGTATCCCAGATGTTCCTGTTGGGTTTGACTGGGAGAATTGTTTCTTGACTAAACTAGATTAGGATTATTTGTTTCAAAACACTGAAGGGCATTAAAATGGTCAAATGCTTTCCTCACATTATATAGGTATGAATCACTTTCAGTGTAAGAAAACTACATTCTGTAATTGCTGTGGAATTTAGCTTAAGCTTAAGCTTTGAAATTTATGAATGGAGGTGGCTGTGAGTCGTGCAAACAGTAAGTACCTGAGTTTTATTGGATTAAACGACCTAAAATCTGGAAAAAAACAAACCCCTGACTAAATGACTGTTTCTACAGTTTGGGATAACAGCCTGCACTTCACTAGGGATGGTTTTTAAAAATACTAAGAACTTTTCAATGGTTCAACTCCCAGTGTAGTTATTTGTATCTTGATACAGCCCAGCTAAGGATTTACCATGAGTAAGACTTGACACTGCTGAAAAAGCTCTTTGGATGAAAGGGTGAAGGAGGGCAAAGAATGGTCTCAACTGACCATCTGAGTACACTGATGGGCAGGTGCTATTTGGCTGTTTACAGCTGCTGGTGGAAGTTCATAGAAACTTCCAGGTGCTATGAAATGCCAACATATTGGAGCTTTTCACTCGGATGTTTCCTGTTGTGTAAACTGAATACAAACTCTCATTTTAGTGTGTTTTTTTGGTGGTCTTTTTAGGGATTTATTTTTCTCCATAGAAATGGAGGTGCAAAAATACCTAAAAGGGTACAGGTAGATAATGTTGGGGGAAAAAAAAACCCACTGCATTTTATCTTAGGTCTGTTTTGCAGCATTTCAGGCACAGGGGTAACAAAAAGGATTCCTAGGAGCAGCTAGACCAGAATTGATGATATTTAGATCTTGTGCATTTTTCTACACCTCAGCAGTTTCAGGTCTGTGCTTGTGCACTCCAGCAATGGTGCATTAGTTGCGTGTAACTCATTAGTCCAGCAGAATTCTGGGAAAGGAATCCTTGGTTTTTTCAGTTGTGAATGATCCCAGTTGTAAATGTGCTGGTTTAGAAGGTAAACCAGCTTGTGTCTAGGTTTTATGTGAACTGATGCAACTTCTCACCCTACGTGTTGGCTTCAAACTGGTTGGAGGTTGATCTGCAGTTTGTGCTGGGATTACCTCCAGTGGGAATTTGAAGGAAAATGCATTGTCTAGAGTTTTAGAGCCTAAATGCTCAAGACTTCAGAAGGCATTAAGATTGGGATGCAAACAGGTGAATTCTGACTCCTAACATACATGTCTTTTTGAATGCTGGCCTCTTAATAGATTTCATCATTAATTTATTACTGGTATTGAATACAAATCCTTCTTTAACAAAGATTCTTCTCTTTTATTTTTAGTATATTTTTGGGGAGTTCAGCCCTGATGAATTTAATCAGTTCTTTGTGACTCCACGATGCTCTGTTGAGGTAAGATCTACTTTAAGCTTCTTCTAGAAATGACATTTTAAAGCTTAATCTCTTTGTGTGTATTTGAAATATACCTACCTTATATTTTTTTGTTATCATTCTCTTAGCTTGCTAATTTACAAATTGAAGATACTGAGCAGGAGTCTTCTTTCCATGTATGTGGCTGTTAAGTCAATTTTTAGAAAAAATAAATTAATTATTCCCCTTTCTGCTTGTCATCTTCCAGAGCTGGAGTAGCTGATGTTGTGAGGGAGTTGAAAATGAATTATCCAGCTCTGTGCCTCAGCTGTGGTTGCTGTTTGGTTTGTTTGGGGTTTTTTATAGGTGGATATAGAGAAAACCTTCTCAGTGGTGGTCATGGTTGTAAGTTAAGGTGGGTTTCTATGTCTTGTGAGCCTTTTGGAGCACAGGGGTTGTTAATATTTTCTGACAGGTGAAGCACTGCTGACCATCGAAGCTGGGCTTGCAAGGAAGGTTGTGTGTGAGGTCTGAGAATGGGAACTGGATCAATAATGAACTAATTACAGTAGCAGTGAGAACCACAGAGTGGAAACAGTTGTCTTTGTGTGTTTGAGGTCATAACATACTACAGAGTATTGCAGTCTCTTACCCTCTGTAGCTTTTTGGTAGAGAGTGAAGAAACCATTTTCCTTGGAAAGGAAGAATATTATGCCATTATCCTAATCTCTAGCCTTGAAAAAATAATTTTCCTGTAGGTCAGTTCCTTTGTTTTTCCTCTAAACATTTCTATTCAAACATCACAATCATGCTTCTGACCTCCCACCTCAACAAAAGGAAAATGAACACTCCAACTGGAGATGGGGAAATCCTTTTGTTACAGTTTTTGAATCTGACAACTCTTGTTAATGTAACTTAGTTTCCTGTAACTTAATTTTCCAAGTATAATTAGTACAATAAAATCGCATGAAGGGAATGGGATGGGATTGGGAGGTGCAGGAAGTTTAGAAAGAAAAATAGGGCTTCTGCCTGCCTTCAGGGGTAGCTTTGTCTCTTTTGTGGTGGGTGGGAAGTAGTGCAGAGTAGGTCTTCAGGTAATACATGTTCTGCTGATTGCATTGCTCTTTTCTCACCAGCAGCAGCACTGTGACGTTAGCATCCTATGTAGTGTCACCCTAACTGTCCCACATCAGCTCTGCTAATACATAGCTGCCATTGGGAAGATGGAAGTGTCCTGTCTTGAGTTTGATGAAGTTATTCTCCTAAATTATGTTGAGGAAACAGGAACCTACAGCACTAGAACCAGCCTTACTTCATTCTGTAACTGTGCCAAGTGTACCACTTGCTGGTTAGCTATCAAAATAAACTGTGCTGAACAAGGTTCCTTAAGTTTGTCCTTGATCTGGTTCAGTTCAATGTTTTAATTATCTGGATGATGAAATACAAATTATGCTTATTAGTTTTCCAGTGTGCAGATCTTTCAGAGGGAAGTAGTCTGATAAAATAGGATGAAATGCAAGAAGGACAAGCCAGGTTATAACACCACAGCAGTGTTTGACACACATTCTGCTGGGGGCAGTGCCAGTTCTGGAGTCCCAGCAGCCATTGGTGCAGGTGTCCTTCTGAAGTCTCCTCCCTGTGCACTGAGGCAAGGCATAGTTTAAGCTAGAAGTGTTCTAGAGTGTCTCCTTGTAGGTGGCATTTTTAATACATGTTCTGTAGATACCTTGTTGACTGAGGTGATTCAGGTGACCCAGTTGTGTGAAACAGGGCAGCTCAGAAATCTTTCCTTTATTGATTAACCAGATCAATGGCAACCAATTGGTGGACTACTTTTTCTTTTCTTTTTTTTTTTTTTCTTTTTTACTTTGTATTGAGCCCTTCTGTAATTTTTTTTTTCAATTCAGTCTTACTGTGAATTGCTGACTGAAGACTTTCAGACTATCTCTTTTTTTAGCTCTAACTATGAAATGATATTGAATCTGTGTTCAATAATGATATGGATAGTAGGTTCTTAACAACTTGGACCCTCTTTCTGACCCATTGATTCTTATTTTTGACCAGGGAAGTTGATGTATTAAGACATGCTATGGTTTATAAATGGATTTTACCTTGTGTTCTTTTTATGCACTTCTGTGACAGAATTTAAATAATTATTTTTTTTTTGCTGCTTCAGATGCACTATTGTCTGTAGTCTTCTAAAAAAATCTAAGTACCTGTAGCTTTAGAGAACTGAAGACTTGAATGGTGAAGTCTTTGATATTTGTTACACCATTATTATTTAGAATAGCTTTATAAAACTGCACTGTGCTCTCAGTGTTTTATTTCCCACTGCAGAAACAGTTCAGCTGTTCTCCAGGCAGCTGCAGGACTGCAGTGTAGCAGTGGCCACCCGTTTGTGCAGGCATAAGAGAAGGATTTCAGCTGCTGGGGGAGTTGGAGATGAGAAATTGCCCACTTGTGGTTACACAATAGCAGGGGTTTGACTAACCACTGAGTCCATAAAATGAGGACAGTGTTTTATACCAGACATACTTACAATCCAGACAGAGACTGTGTGCTGTGGTTATGTTATGCTCAGGCCAATGATCAAAAATTGTTGGTTTTGTTAAATCTGATTGACCTTAACTGAAACATTTCCAGGGAAACACTGCAGCTGAACCAGTCTGAGTTAAATGTGTAGATGTGACTGTTACCTGTGCAAAACTTTCTTTCATCCTTCGACAGGTAATTTGGTCTATCTTCAGTTTTTGTCTAAAAAGAGGATAGGTTCCTCCTTTGAAAATCGTGTTGATGAAGATCCTGATGCTGTGAGGTGAATTGCTTGAGAAGCTGATGAGCCAACGGCGTGTAACCAAGATAATCTTTATCTTTCAGTAATTGTGGTAATCTGCAAGGGTGCTTGAAGCAACAGTGTGGGATTGGATAAATATAGAAGCATGAGTTGAAGACATACTCAGAAAATCAAAGCTTAATAATGATGATGTTATTTGCTAAAGGATTCGGATGTTTCAAATGAGATGTATCAAAGGTTAATAGAGTTACTTAAACTTTAAATAACTTCCATTTCTTTTTTTTTGTACAGCTCCCCCCCTACAATGATACAGTTTCATGTGGTATTAAGTCCACAGGTAAGTTTCATGATGGTAAGAAATCAACATCTCTTTTTTCTTAAATGTTGTGACACTTTCCTTAGGTTTACTACCACCTCTCTTTAGATTTAATCTTTGGAACTTATTCCTCAGGTATATACACATGTATTTAGCAGCTTGGGTTTTTTAAACACCTTTATTGAGTGAGATCAATGAGAAGATTTGAAAATACTGCACTGAACTTCAGCTAATTAAGGTGGACATGCTTAGTCTTCCTTGATTGTGCTAGCACACAGTCTTGATGTGTTGCTGAAATACTGCAGGATGTAGCTGTAAAAACGTGGGGGATTTAAGTTGGTAGAGAATTTGTACTGAAGAAGTAAGTAACCAGCATGATGTTCAGCTGGCCCTCCTGGAAGAGCCATAGCACAGGTAACTTCTGGCAGTTGCAACCTGAAGAGAGCCTGCAAGCAGTGCTCTGTTCAGTGTTCCTGTTGACTCTGTCTCTGTCTGGCCCACCTATTTTTCTGGAAATATCTTTTCCCCACCTTTCTTTTCATGAAATGGTGACTCTTGATGTAAAAATGCATTACAGAGTTCCTGCTTGAAAGTTGTCACAGGTCTACTCTTAACCCATACACCTGACAGCTTGGCCTTACTTCATAGTTACATGGAGTTGACAGTTCAATAGGGGTTGCCACGTGATCATCTCTCTCTAGTTTAAACTGAATTTTCACAGTATTTTAAGTGGCAGGTAAATTAGTGTTTAGTTCTTTTTCCCTGAACCAGAGAAGAGCAAGGCAGCTGACAACCCAGATGTATGTGAGGACAATAAAAATAAATTCCAGATCTGCAAAATAATGCAGTTAGACATTTCTCAAAAGTACTTGAGGACCAAAATGCAGATGTTGATGTTTAAGAACACCTGATCAGTATGGCTAGTGGCTTTGGCCTTGCATTTAAAGGTAAATAGGATAATCAGTCATAAAGGAAGCCAACAAGCCCCATTTGAAAGGAGATATGGAACACTTCTGAAAATTTGGGAGCTTTAGGACCCCGAGTAGTTTCAGATAGGATTTTGAGGAATACATTGAGAGGACTGTATGGTATGGATTGTCTGGTGTTGGTGACAGGGGCATCCAGTCCTGTATTGCTGTGTCTAACTGTGGATTTAAATTCTGTTCTTTATGATTGAGATTTTAATGTTCCCAAACCCTACAGAAAGTTGGTTTGTACAAATGTTTTTCAGATCATTCCTAGACCCTGAGAGAACCCCTCCCAGCCCTGAGATTAGGTAATGAGAGCAAATTAGGTTTTGCCTGAAAAATGTCTTTAACAAGCTTGCACTGTACTGTGCATGCATGTTGTCACTGTGGTGGCTGCATAAGAAGCTGTGGAACTAAACTGGAATGCTGTGCTTATGCAGAATATTTATAATCTATAACAAGATGACATCCCCTGACCATGTTGTCACTCCCCATAGTTTATATATACTTTTTTTTCTATGTTTATCTTCAGTATTTAACTTTAGGGAATTAGAAGCTCTGATAATACTTCCTAGGAATAACCAAATCCCATCTTGAAGCTCTAATATGCAGAACTCTGCTCAGACTAATTAGTACCACGTACTCACAGCTTTTGCTATTGCACAGAGACTTTGTCCTTGGAGCATCTGCTGGTACTTGTTTCAATATGTGTGTCATGTTGTTCATGGCAGGTAGATCTGTTTCAGTCCATTCAGAAATAGCACTGTGAACTAGATGGAAACAAAGATGCCCAGAAGCAAAGTGGAAAGTCAAACCACTAGGAAAAAAACACCTTTCTTTTATTTTTGTTTTTCCTTTAGATACAATCTGATAGCAAATAAGCTTCTGCCAGTCATTACATAGACTAACTGTACAGCAGCTACTGGTGTTTGTTATTCTACTCCTGCTATAAGGTGTAAAGTTTAATTCCTCAGCTCTAACTTCTTAGTCTAGATGTTAAATCCTAGAATATCAGTTATGCTTCTGGCAAGATTTTAGTCTCTGATATTCACGTTGCACCTTCAGCTGAATGCCATTGTGGCAAAATTCTAAGGGATGTTTTATTTTCTACTCCCACTTGCCCAGAGATGGCTCTTGGGATTTTTTTAGTGTACCATAAGCTGATACATTCGACAAAAACAGGAAAAAAAAATAATACTTGCTTGGATTTATTTTTTTCTCTTGTTTAGCTTTTGATAACACACAAGTGCTGGAAGCTTCCTGGAGAGTAGAGAAGCAGGAGAGGAGTGTAGAAATAAGAACTGTCACTTTTGGCTGTGGTAGACTTAACTTGCCCACAAAGGGAAACCAGGCCATTTGTTTCCAAGCAATTATTTGGTTGGATTTTTTTTTTTTTTCAACTGGGATTTTGGTAAAGAAGCAGAAGACCCAGATTATTTTGAGCTGGGAGGGATTTGAAAGTGCCCAATAATTCATTCTTACCACGGTTGGAGGAATATTGGGTGTTACCAGCTGTTGTTTGTGCTTTTTACTGTTGTAACAAAGGGTAAAGAGCTAGCACTTTGTTCATGCTTGAACTAACAAGCTGCTCCATAAGCAGATGAACTAATGAGGAATAGTTTTGTGCTGGATTTGTGTCCCATACCCTTTAAAATCCCAGGCCCTGTCTTTGCAAGCAAGTGAAGCTGATATCAGGCTGCAAGTGTCCTGACAGGTCAGCCAGTGTGTACCCAGTTAGGTGATGCCTGAGATCTCCCATCCCTTCCCTCTTAGGTGGATATCAGGCACCAGCTTTTCACCTCCCTGCCTCGAGGCTGCTGATTTGATTTTTTTGTTGGAAGAAACCCAAGCCCTCTGCTCTGGTTGGTGATATCTAGTCAGTGATTGCAGAAGTGGTTGGTGAATGATGCACTGACAGGCATGGTGTTCTAAAGCTCTTCCTCATGGGTGTAGGAGAAAGGTAGAGAAAATTGTGAAAGGCAGGCTCTTGTGAATGTGATTTGGAGAGATCAGATGTGGCTGGAGGGTTTTGATCTCTCTTTTATTAAAAATTTCTTTTAGTCTGGCAGCAAAATTGCAATGAATCTGCAAATTGTTCTCTGGTTAATAGATCAAAGCAGAGGAGCAATTAACACCTGTATTATCTTAATTCATAATACATTGGGATTGCATGTGTAAGTTGGACCTCCACACACATGGAATGTTTGTTACACTTGATTTGCTATTAATAAATATGTAACCTGTAAATTCTTGTTGTGTTCATTTTTTTTTAAGCTACAATTTTAATCAGTGAACTTTTGCAGGAGGTATTTGCAGAGTTTCAGACTAACTAGTTATGTTGACAGTTATGTGTCTGTAAAACAATCTCCACTAGATTCTCTCCTCCCACAGGGTTATTTCTTTAGGTGTGCAAATGAATTTTGCCTTAGGAGCTGTTGTTTGCTTTTTGTTGTGTTAAAAAAAAGAAACCAAACAACCCCCTTATTTTTAGTGTCTGTAGTATACTTGAAAATACTCATTTGTTGATGTGTTGTACATAATGTAACTTGCAAAATATCCTTAAAATTTAGTGCTGTGTCCCCTTACATTCTTTTGGAAAGAATTTCTGGTGTTGTTTGGTTCTCTGGTAGCAGCTTTAAAAATGTGAAGCGTGGTTTTTAGCCCCTCATTTTAAGGAAACAGAAAATATTTGTCTTTGAAACAGTATTATAGAAAGACCTGCAAACTTTTGAAGTACTGAAATGTTACTGACAGTTGGTTTTATTCATTTTATCTCTTGTTATGAAAACAGTTGTAACTGAAGCATCAGTGTTTTCCTAGTTAACACACAAGCACTGTAAAACATTCAGTCCCCTGAAACTGACAATATTTGTGATACCACAGCCTGCTGTGAGAGGAGTAAAGTTTCTTTAGAGAGCATGACAGAGTTCCAACTTGAATATTTAAATAAACCCCCAATAATGACAAGAACCCCCCCAACCAAACCCCATACCCAATCCTGTTCATAAATTTCTCAGTACTGCTTTTAAGTCCAAGTTGAAGGCTAATGACAGATGTTGAGGTGTATCTGTTGTGTTTTGTGTAATAAAACCAGTCATACCAGATCATATAGTAATAAATTCAACTGGGATGAAAGTAAAGAAGTCATTTGAAAGTCTAGGCTTATCAATACTGTAATTGCAATGTTTTTTTGTACAGATTTGGTAAATTACATACTGTGTTTAAGGAGACCTGAATCATACTCCGTTGTCTTTAAGAAATGATGTTTTAAAATAGTCTTCAGGATTGAGAATAAGAATTGGTTTCGTTTGAGGGAATGCAGCCTGTTTTCTCAGTTACTGGAAAATATGGGGGGGTTCTTGATTTTTGTAGCTTTTTGATTAGCTGTCATTCACTGACTCGGGTTTGCTTTCTCTTGTCCAGGGGAAGAGTATCAGAGAATCGAATTTGGTGTCAATGAAGTTATCGAGACACAGGCATCCGTACTAAACAACACCGACTACAGTATTTCAAGTACTCTGAATCCTCAGGCTCCAGAATTCATTCTCAGTTGTGCACCCGCTCAGAAACCCCCTGATGATACTCTCAGTGAAACCAACTACAACTCCCTTGACTGTCAGTTCACTCACCCAACCCTAGCTTTGGACAGCGGTTCTAACGCTGAAAACGACGGCTTGGCTGGAGGCCTCGGGCAAAGGGAGCGGAAAAAGAAGAAAAAAAGACCCCCTGGATACTACAGTTACTTGGAAGATGTCACCGACGGCATCGCTCCCACGGAAGCTCTTGTAAATGGCCATGCAAATTCATCAGGACTAAACAGTATAAGCACGGAGGACACAGAACTGACGGGAGACATTCCCTCCCTGGCCACACCAAGGACTTGCAACAGCCCGGAGAACTCTGTGGACTTCGTTAATGAAGCTGTCTCTGATGATTCTGTTTCTAGCGCACTAGACAATGCCAGGACTGCAGGGCAGCCTGAGGTATGCCGTGTTACTAATTCTGAACAGTTTTGCATCCCCTCAGAGACTGGCAGAGATAGCCCTTTAAGGACAGCTGTTGTACAGTCTTATGCTGGTACTGATACTACTGAAAATCTTGGCGTTACTAATGGACAAACACTTGAATCCTCTGGTGAGGACACAGCTGCCAATGGGGTAGAATTGCACACTGTGGAAAGCACTGACTCAGACCAAGCTAAGCCTGAGGACGCTTCACCTACTACTGAGGCAACAGTCCCGGTTGCAGGATCAGTCCCTGTTAATCAGCCTGCAAAATCGTGGGCTAGTCTTTTTCACAATTCCAAGCCCTCTGCTTCCACATCTGTGGTCTATGTTGAGACTAAGTATACCCCTCCTGCCACATCTCCTTTGGTCCCTGAAAAACAGGTTGAAGTCAAAGAGGGGCCTGTTCCAGTTTCAGAGGATCCTGTAGCCATAAAGATTGCAGGTATAGTTAATACACACGAGTGGATGTTGCACTGGAAGGGTATTAACTCTGCTTGTAAACAGGAGCGTGCAGTCTCGCTAGAGAAGATCCCTCCGTTCGTGTTCTTAATGAGATGCCTGTTCAAACACTGCTATGAGAGATGGAATTTTAAGAGGCTAGTTTTGTATCCCCCTGAGTAAACCTGAGGACACATTGCCGCGGCCTGCGGGCAAACTCTTGCTGCTTGTCAGACACTATGTTGAAAGTGACCTGTGGGTTTTGAATAGGCTGCTTGCATTCAGCTGCCTGTGCTGTTGTAATAAGGAAAATACATTAGAAAAGTTTCTTCTGAAAATGGTGTGGTGTATTAGCCAGTATTTACAACCTTGTAATGCATTCCTTTACAAGAGGGGAAGGGTATTGGTGTGTTTATGCCAAAGTAGCTGGAATTCCTGGACGCTTCCAGTAGCTTAAGTGTAACACCTGAATAGGTCTTGCTTCAGAAATTCTACTTTTTGATAGTTATTGATTGGCTCTTTGAGAAGTCTTGTCTTCCAAACCCTGATGAATTATCTTTAACCATTCCATACAATATTCTTGTATTCAGAAACTATGCTAGTGATTACCTGAAGTCATATAACCATAAGAAAGTGTCCAGAGGGTACATCAGGAAAGACCACGCATGACAGAAAGGCTTTGGCCGTTGGTCCTGTCTGATTTGTGGCTCTACTGACAAGTGCTAGAATGTGCATGAAATAATTTCTGCAGATTCAGTCAGAAAACGTGAAGAAAAATAATCCTTTTGGTTGCATTTTATGTCACTGACTCATGAGTGTTTGAAGAAAAATAATAATTTAAAATCTGTGAAGTAGTCCTTATGTGAAGAGGCTTAGGCAAAAGCCCACTCTTTATGCTACAAGCTCATTTACAATTACAGTGGTGTTCACTGTGTGACGGCTTCAAGTCCAAGTTTTCCACTCTAACCAGAAGCTGACCTGAAGATTTCTTGCCACAATACCCAGATTACACACCTGCCTCTCCTTACAATTGTCTGTTGAGAGGAAAGCTGTCAGAATAGCCTATTGCTGTGTATTTTTCACGTGGCTGTCACAAATGCAGTTGACTGTTAAATGAAGTCTGTCATGGTTTGTGTGAACCCATACATGTGGAGTATGTTGTACTCTTAAAATCATTTGGTAATCAGTTTTAACTTAAAACTATTTTGTGACAACTGTAAAGCTAGAACTGCTTGTCAGGCTTGTTTTGTTTTTTAATCCCATCCAAATTGCTTCAGTTTTAAGTTAACTTTCTAGACCTTTCCTGTTCCTGTACTATTTTTTGCCACCAGGTGGGAGCAGAGCTTTTTATTTTGTCTTTAATGTATGAAAATAGCAGTGTAATTTTTATGTGCTTTTCTCTGCACCTTTGCTGTTAGCTAGCTGCTTTTGCAGAGGCTTAATACCAAGTCTAGATCCTTTTCCAGTGCAAAGGAATTAAATCTTCTCATTGCAGCTGATTAAAGTAGGAGTTATATTGCTGTAATTCCGATGCTGCTGCTTCTGATATAAAATGTTAAGGTGAAGATCTGAATGCCATGTAATCAGTGCTTTGCTCTGTGGAAAAAGGTGACATTCTTCATTGTCTGTCCTTTTATTTTAATGTTCTCTGTCCTGTTTGGAAAGCAGGTACATTAATGCTTTGATCCTTCACACATATGGGAGTTTCACTTTGGGATTTCCAGACAGGTTACGTGCTCTGCTGCATTCCTATTTCATGGCAAATAGGTTAACATCAATGCATGAGGGTATATATTTTTCAGAGGTAGCTGCTGATGGGGCTCCTTGTTTTTAGTGTGGCTGAGTTGAGATCCTGTTGTTGGGTTTTCTGGGACTTCTTCAGTTTCAACTCACGTCAGTGAGAATGTATTTGTACCCACTAGTGCCACAGGGTGCTAAACACAGGTAAAATCTAGACCTAAAGTGCCACGAGTTCAGCAAGCAAACTTAGCATATCATTTGGTTTAATGCTGGAGCTGTGAGGCCCTTCTGTACAAACTTTTTATTCAGAACAGGTGCTCAGGACACAAGAAAAGTTACATTTCCAGGGATAAATGGCTGATTTGTGCCTTAATTTCACCAGTTATTACAAAGGGAGTTGATGATTTCCAGGCACCTTGAAGAGAGATTCAACACGTGCACATTTACAAAGGGACAACCCTAATAATTATACACCTTGGCCTAATTTAGATGCTAGAACAAACATTTTAATCAGTTGTTTCCAAGGGATAGTATATAAATTTCAATGGGAGAATCTAAAAAGATTCCCAGAATTGTGTGTTATTGCAGGGTTTTTGTTGTGGATGATGGAATTAACAGCACATACAAAATTTGTTTATAGCAGGCAGAATTTCAGTTGAATTGGACAACAGAAATATTTAAGATCTGAGTAAATGTGGATTGATTTTAAATTGGAAGGAGAATCCAATAAATGCAAGTATAGAAGGATACACTGGAAAAGAAATCAAAGCAGCATACAAAATATTAGAGAACAAAAGGATCTGGAGGTTCTAGGGAGTTGCCAAGTGTCCTTAGTAAAACTGAGGAGGGCAATCAGTGTGTGTTAACACCAATGCCAGTCTTGGGGCATTACTTCTCAAGGCAGTTGTAACAGTGCAGCAGTGAAAACAGAAATAAGATTTGATAACTTCACTCTTTCAGCAAACAGGGACAGTTGGAATTTCCTTTGTTTCAGATGAGGTGGTTGGAGTGCTCGTGGGGGTAACTTCAAATACACAGAACATCCAGCAGTGTTCTCCTGACTTTTTTTTCCCCCTCATTGCCCAAGCTGAAGGAGGATCTGAGTGATAGAGATAATATTTGCCAAATAATAACCTCAAGCTAAGCATTAAACTGCTAACGTTTAACTCGTATCTCTTCAGCCTGGAGACCACACCCGCGTGGTTTCTCTTTCGTTGAACTTTGGACTTGCATTGATCAGGGAATTACCATGGGTTGGTCAGTTTGTTTGGTTCAGATTTGACAGGCATTTGTAATAACACCACCTGGTGAATGAACTCGAACAGAATACTTTCTGTTTACCAACAGGAATTTCAAAACATAATAGTATTGTTCTAGACTGACTTTCACACCAAGGCCATGTTTCCCAAGTCAGTATCCACCATGGGGAATGTGAATTCTTTCTGGTTAGGAACAGGGTTTGAAATTTTAAGGTGCTTTTCTCACTGTTCTTGGTGTATTTTTCTTCTGATACTTTTACAGAAGTTTGTAGTTACTGTGTAAAGTGTTTGAAGTGAGATCAAAATGTGGTATTGAATGTAACTGCTGTACACAAATAATCTTTAAAGAAACCAAACTCACTGTAATTGCTCTAGACTTTTTGTTTACAAAGCAGTTTTATGACCACAAGAGGATGCTCAAGGTCCTAGTAATATTTGTAGTTAGTATGATATAAAAATGGTGAAGCTACAGTTAATGCAGAAAGTTTTTGCTAGACATTAAAAAGACTTTTTTCCTTATTCTTATCATAATTCTCAATGGTGCTTAGTGTTATTAACAGAAAGATTGTATGGGTGCATGACACAGTTCAAACCTTGCTGCTTAAACAGTTTATTCTGGAGCAGTTGAGCATTAAGGATTTAATAGCAACTCTACTGCAGCACTTGCAGTAGAATTTTTACCTGCATCTGTGCTAAGCACTAATGTCTTCTATATCTTTCTGCTCAGGCAGGTTCTTTATGTAACAGAAGACTGATTTAAATAGTCACTTTTTTGGCGTGTTTTTGGTTAGAACTGGTTTTATCAGTAGGAAGTAAAACATTAGAGATCAAGAGATACTTTGGAAGTAGAAGGACAGAGATTTTGTTTGCTGTTCTGCCACCTCCTTGGCTTGGTGATGGCTTTGGGCCTCTGCTTTGCCACCTCCCTTATGGTACCTTGTCTGTCCAGGTAGTCTTAGTGAACAGCTCAAACTCTTAGGTGTATGCAGTGTAAGGGCTTTAGAGGCCCTCCCACTTACTATGAAAACAAATAACCCCCTTGATAGACAATTGCTATGTTTATTGGCATTTTTTTCTTTGGTCTTGTAGCTCCTGGAAGTCTTAAACCAGTAAATAAAACATACTGCTCAGAAGAGCACGTTAACATCTGTCTGTCCTGTTTGCACCAAGATAGCTTTGTTGTAAGATAGTGTATGTTGAAACTTGTCACCTGAGACTGCCATGCCAGCTTCATCTCTCTTCAGAGCTGAAGAATTTGGGAAATACTTGATACAACTGTTGGCGAGGGATTACAGCTGAAGCAATTTTATGCCTATATATTTGTGTCTTCATATGAATAAAAGCAGCTGATTTTAGGAAACTGCAAATAAAACCAAATAGCTCTTCTCAGGTTTGAAATGAAATGATTGGTTTTTCTACCAGCATCCTCCTGACCCTTCTTCTTGGTGGAAGAACTTGTGTCTGACTTTAAAGATGAGCAGCATTTAAATGGAGCAATAAATATGTGCTGAAGTTTCTGTGACTCTTCCTAATTGATTTCCATAGCTCTGGAAGGCCTCGACAGATAACTTGTTTTGTTGGCTAGTGTGTGCATTTTGTTGATGCTCAATTTACTGTTTCTCATTCTCCAGAAATACTGGAAAATGTAAGACTAATACATAAACCAGTGTCTTTGCAACCACGAGGGCTGATCAACAAAGGAAACTGGTGCTACATCAATGCTGTATCCTTACCTTGGAAAAAAATAATACCCTTAAGTTAAAATTTGTGTATTGTATCTGTCAAAGTTTTTCTGCATTATTCTGGTAAGTATTTTATAAATGGATTTGGCTTCCCATATCCTGCTACTGTGGTTAAAACGTTTTAAGGGTAGTCCCTAGAAATCCCAAGGGTGTTTTGGGTCATTGTGTCCAGGATTTCCCCCCACCCCAGTTACACAATCCTCTTTGCAATTCGTCTCAATTACCTCTGTCAAAATATTTCACAACTGTTCACTTTCTCATCACCAAAAAGCTTCTCATAATTTCTAGTTATGTTCACTCCTGACTCTGTGCATCATCTTAAGGGGTTATTTCTCTTGTACTTGGAGTAACTGTTCTTACTCTTAGGCTTTGTTTTGGCTGTTTGGTAAGTGGTTGGTTTGGTTTTCTGTTGAGCAGGCTGTTCTCTGATACCACCTGGGAAATATAATATTTAAAATAACCAATGAATCAATAAAACAGGGTGGAAGAGTACTTCACTCTTAACGTATTAGAATTGTATTCCCCTACAAAAAAATAGCTTTCACCTTGGGTAACAGAAATCCTCCTCCTTCTGTGCTGTGTTATGATCATTTTATTAATAATAATTTCTTAATATAGATCTGCTATGTTAGCAATGGCTCACTGCAAGTGACAAAGAGATACCTTAACTTCTAGGACTGCTAATAAAAAATATTAAGACCAGTTTCAAGACCCTGCTACCCTATTTCTGAACCAGTGATTTTACTTTAAACTTGGCTTTTCTTACATAACCAGTTCTGCACTCATATTAGCTCCTGTGTTTTCAGCCTTAAAATGTCACGTGGGACTTTGTTATTTGGCCTTTGCACGCTGGAGGGATTGAGTTAATATCTTTCTTGCTGTTGACATCACTGCCTCTTTCATCATTTCCCTGCCTCTCCAGACTTTTAATACATTTCTTTTGTTCCCTGTTGTCAAGTAGCACAGATTTTGATGGTTTTCAAGTATTTTCTCCCAACATACACTATAGTTTTACTGGTTACTCCAGACTCTTTTTACACTGCAGAATGTATCCCATCCCAGCAGGGTGGTTTGGTTTGATTTGGGTTGGTTATGGGGGTGAATCTCAAATTAACTTGAAGTCTGTCAGCTGCCTTCTCCATTCTCTTCAGCAGACGTTGCAGGTTCATCACTTGCCAATTTGCAGATTGCTAATTTTATAAAGTCTTTCTCCTGAAAGTTCTTTTCCTCTCCTGCTCCTGAATTAAAAGTTTCATTCTCCTTTAATTAAAGTTTTGGACATAATTACAATGTCAGTGAAATCACTGCATGTTACCAAATGCCAGGGTTTTTTAATAGAACCTCTGTACTTTATTAGTGAACGTTGTGATAAAAGTCCACCCTTCTGTTCCACTTCAATTATTGGATTGGTCTGCATTTGTGTTGCATACAACTTGAAATATAATTAAATATTTGGTTAATACACAGATAATATTTGTTGACTATTTCCTTAATGCCACTGGCTAGACCCTGCAAGCCTTGGTTGCTTGCCCTCCAATGTATCATTTAATGAAGTCCATTCCAATGTATTCCAAATCGCAGCGGCCGTGTACCTCAACACCAATGATAGACAGTTTGTAAGTAGCTTGATGAAAAAAACCATAAATAATCTGTCATCTGACTAAAGCTCATTCAGAAATATCTAACAAATCACTGTATACTGCAATTGTTGAATGTTGATGTGTATCCAGAAGTCTTTTTTTGCCTGGGTTTTTTGGCGATACGTGGCTGTTGTAATGAACTTGGTATTTTATGATTGCTTGACTAGTCAAGGAAGATAATTCCTGTTGCCTGAGTAATCTCAGTTGTAAATAGTGTTTAATTTAGAGCTGCAAGAACTAACCTAACACCTTGGTTTCATTGGCAATGATCAGGTTAATTTTTACGTCTGAACTGGACTCAGACTTCATTATGATACTCTTCAATATTTATATTTTTTTTTCCTTGTGGCAGTCAATAATGACAATGATCTAATTTTTTATTTGTCATTCTGAGTCTTAACTTGCTGCTCATGTCTAGTTGTTCCTTCCATTCTGTTTCAGTGTTCGTTTAATGAATGAGTTCACTAATATGCCTGTACCTCCTAAAGCAAAACAAGGTGAGTGGGAACAGGGGGAGAAAAGTCTTAAAATCACAATAAGGAGGCTTTGGGGTAAGGATCTGCATTGTGTGATGTACTTAAGGTCTTTACTATTGCTTGATCCTCTTCATGACTCATGGGACTTTGGGGATTTCTTGATACCTTAAAGTTTGCTGTTGCCTTTCTGTCAGTGTTACACTTTTTCTTACTGGTGATTCATCTCAAAAAGCCCTGGGTGTTGCACCTTCTATTTTTTCTTTTCTTGCTTGCCCAAATGTGCAAGTGCAATAAGAATAACTTCTGTTGAAGGTTAGCTTATTTGTCAACATGTCTTGTAAGAACACACCCTTTCTAACCCAATCATTCCATACTCACTGTATTTTACTCCTCTTGCTTAGATATTTCCAGCTATTTGGTTTATCAGCTTGATTAATTCTATCATTCCTCCTTAAATACTAAATACTCCTGTTCATCCAGAACAAAATCAGGCTGCAGGTCTCTTTGGCAGGTAGTGATATCCTTCAAGCATCTTACAGCTTTTAATTCCTCCCCATCCTATGCACTACTTTGGTCTGAAAGCTGTAGAAGAATTTGATTCTTGCTAATACATCTTTAGGATTGATGATGGTTATGTAGTGAGGAATAGAGCTTTTGATGCTAATAAATTACCTTCTAGGTTTCTTTTTTATCTTCTGTAATGCAATGGATTTGGAGATTAAAGATGTAGAGAAATAAAAACTCTTTCAGGAATGTGTTTATGTAACATTATAAGAAAATAGCAGGGGGAGCTGGTGGTTCCAGTGATTTCCAGGCAGTTCAGACATTTCTGTGGTTTGCTGCTTAAGTTTTGTTTCTGTTAAACAAATCTCACTGTCTTATGCAACTTTTGTTAGACTTCTAGGTCATTTTATTTATTATAGTGTGTTGTTTTCAAATATAATTTCAGAGACCTCTTATTACTATTAGGTTGAACATTCTGTCAAACTGTTTCTTTATTTTTTTGTCTTTTTTTTTTTGCTTTGTTTTCCTGCACCAAGTAAAACTGATCTATTAGAATTGCAAACATAGAAAAGATTTAAGGAAGTCCTTTGAATACAAAAGTAGTACAAGAATTTAAATAGAACTAAACCTCCTCTTTTATGGTGGCTGTGGATATTCATGTTAATCTTCAGATCCATGGAAAAAGAGAGCAGACCATCTGTATGGCTATGTAGGGTGATGCCAGATGTTTTCAGGAAGACATTTATGGATAAATGAGCAGTGTCTTATGTCTCCTGAGCTTGAGTCACTAAAATTGTAATCAAACTTAATAAAAATAAGTTTATAATCCAAAATGTAGTGATGTTTGAAGAGAGCTTTAAGGTATAGTGTAGAAAAACTTGTATGTATTATTATTGACACGTCCTTCTCTTTTGCCTTGCAGCTTTAGGTGATAAAATCGTGCGAGACATCCGACCAGGAGCTGCCTTTGAACCTACCTACATTTATAGACTTTTGACAGTTATAAAGTCAAGTCTGTCAGAAAAGGTGGGACTTAGAAATCTCTGATTTTTGTAATTGCATTGCAAGGTGGTCGCTGTTTTAAGACAATGTCCAAAACATCAACCACTGGTTGATAGTTCACCAGCCATGCAGTCTTGGGACTTAAATTATAGGAAGATGTTAATTGTAAGCTTGGCAGTTTGATATGTCAGAATAATGAGAAAATTACTGTTGGAATGGAACATTTTATAAAGAAGATACTTACTGAGTTATATTTAAGAAATGAGCAATTTTTTTCTGCTTGGGATTCAGCTTGGAATGGTGGAAGGTCCGCAGAGATTTCAAAATACTATTTCAGGTTTAACTTCAAATTAAAGAAAAGGTAATAGTTCAGATCATCTTTTGGTTTGGCCTTGGTTTTATGGCAACTTTGAATATTACTATTGAAAGAAATAGGGGAGGGAGGGGATTAACTCATGGGCTAAATGGAACTTGTATTGAGAATGCAGGAATGCTTGCATCCAGCTCATGGGTGTGCTTGCTGGTTAAAAGTTAGAGGTTATGATACTAAAATTTAAACTTCATTTGACTTAGACTGAGTTGTTGGCAGGTCAGCTAAATTAATATGCAAAAGCTAGATGTTCAGTGTCATAAACCCTCTGTTGAAATGAAAACATGAAAGTATCATATAATAATTGAAAAAAAAAAAACCCACCGCATTTTATTCAGGGCAGGCAAGAGGATGCTGAAGAATACTTGGGATTTATCCTCAATGGACTACATGAAGAAATGCTGACCCTAAAGAAACTTCTTTCTCCACATAACGAAAGTTAGTGGATTTATTTTTTTTGGTGTTTTGTTTGGTGTTTTTTTTTTTATAGTGAACTCAATTTCTTTCAAATATTTTCTTTTTTCTTTTTTTGTGGTGATGATGCTGTAATACAGAGTAAAGTTTGGAGCAGATGTTGAGAGGGGGTTAGAATGCCATGCTTTGGGGGACTCAAAGACACAAACAGATCATCTTTTGTTCAGATCTGTTCAGAGAATAAAAGGAGTCTGTTCTGTCAGGTTTAGAAATGATCTGAAGTCTTCCTGCTTATTTGGAAACACAATATAGTTCTGTAAATACTCCCAATGACAATGACAACACATGAGAGACCAAATCCTCTTAAACAACTAATTTCTGAATTACACTTTGGCACTGAGCTCAGCTGAGCAGTATTTGAGACTGCTCTTGAACACAGGTCCATTGGTCTGCCATTCATAGCACCCCCAACATCAACTCTCTCCTGCAGTAGTTCAGTTCAAGAACACATCAGTGTGGTTTCTTAACCACTGTTAAGATCTTTTACTTTTCTCTAGACTAATGGCTAATTTATATCTGATCTAACCCAGGACATACTAAATTATTCTAAAACTGTTATAGACAAAGTTGGAGACAATTTTTCTTTGGAAGCAGTGTTAGAATTTGTAGGCAGAGTAAAATGCCACTTTAATTTACAGTGGCTTTATGTTTGGGTCCTGTCTTAAAAATGAAACAAAACGCTGTTAGTCTCAGCCAAGCACAGAATTGAGATCACTAGTTATCCAATTTCTCTTGAGTAGGGTACATTTTTTTATGATATAAAATGATCATTCCATATTTTGTTCTTCAGCTGTGTGTGGTTTACAGCCTCCTGACTTTGGCACTTGCAAAGAAAATATTTGCTAAGCCTTGGGTTCCCTGTAAAATATCTGTGCAGAAAAGGAGTTGTATTTAATAATGGCATAATTATGTCTCCAGAATAACACTTGACTTTCTAATTTTCTACCCTGTAAATTTGCTACTAAAAATATATCAAACTTTGCTAGAAAACTACATCTGTTGACATACAGGCATTGGTGAGCTGCCTTCTGGGAACACATGGATGTGAGCAGCTATGAGTGAGACTCTGAAATGCTTGTTGGCATTTAGTTTCTCACACTTATGATTCCTGAAGATTTTTTATCCTCTGAAAACTATCTGTATTGAGGTTTTTTGCCTTTCGGTTCTTTGTCGTTTTCAATTCTGTGGTTTATTTGTTAAAAAAAATAAGGCCAAACAGTCATGCATCGTTTTTCTTCTTCACTTTAAGAACTCTCAGTTTCCAATGGCCCTGAGGCTCAGACTGTTCACGAAGAAGAGGAGCAAGATGAACAAGGGGAAGGCAGCGAGGACGAATGGGAGCAAGTGGGACCCCGCAACAAATCCTCAGTCACTCGACAGGCTGACTTTGTTCAGACTCCAATTACTGATATTTTTGGTGGTCATATAAGGTATAGTACTGCCACATAAAAGCTGCTGAGACTGTAGGCTGCTTTGCCTTTACAGCTGACGTTTTCCTCTGCTTTGCTTTCTGTCCTTTTCACCTTTATTAGCTAGTTGGGTGGAAGAGATTGTTACACCATTTGTTCAGGCAGCCTAGGAGAGGTGAATGGTCGACCATGAAGCATTTGTTATGCAACAGAGTGCAGAAGATGGACCAGAATGATCAAAGGATTGATCAGTGATCAATAATTCTGGGACTTATTGTAGAGTCTGAGTCTTTTAAAGTGTCTTAAAAGAACAGACGGAGTTGCATCTAGAGAAGGAGTTTGAAATCTTGTATGTTAATGGCTAAGAATTCCAAAGAGCTTTAGAGCTACCTAATATTTGTAACCTCTGAGGAGCCTTGACTCGTTTTCTAAATAAGGATACTAAGGGATAGTGAGATTGGCCAAGTGTTAAATCTAGTCAGTAAAAGAATAAAATCCAATAAAAAATGGTAAGCTTCTGGTTCTTTGGGCACATAGGCTTCCCAGAGGCAGGAAAGTTCTGTGTAATAGTTAAGAAATAGTAAAGGTGAAAGAAGATTGGAAAAATGTAAATTCCTGCAAGATGTCACAGGAATGAAAGGAATGTGGGACACTACTTATATTCAGGTCTGATACCAGCTGAAGGCAGAAAGTAGATACTAAAAGAATATTTTCTGGAAAGGAAGCCTCCTGACTTGTTTGGAGAAATGTATAATTTAAAATGAAAGCAAGGTAAACACTTGCTAAAAACATATTCCAAAACAAGAATGCTAGACTTGAAGAATTATTTTTAAATTGGAGACAGACACTTAATTGCTGGTGTTTGAGTCCCTGTGTTGCCAGGTATTCGGTCTAGAGGTGTGAATAGTGTGGGCTAGTGCCTTCTGCCTGGGAAATGCACTGAAATGATTCTTCTGGGATTTGAGTCAGACAGCTGGCAAATAACATGATAGTTTTCCATAGAAATTGGCAGACAGAGGTTTGTATGTAGTGATGAAATTCCCCTTTGATGGTATGTTCCTGTACCCAAGGTATTGTTAATACCCTTGGTATATTTATCATGGTCAGAATTGTTTAGTTCTCTGCGTGATTCCGTTAGTTTGTAGATGAAGAATACTAAAGAGACTGCTGTCTTCTGTGCAAGTCCACAGAAAATGCCCTAAAACAAAGGTAATACCAAAAAAAGGCAAAAACTTGCACCGAGCAACAGAGCCACGGGGTCCACTCTGACCTCTGTTGTTCACTGTTGCCACCCCCACTTTATTTAGCCCCTAAAGCAGGTCACACAATTTACTGCAGGAACACCATGCCATGTGGTGATGTTGGAAAGCTTCATCCTCAGAAGCTGAGGGTGGAGATAGGAAGGATTGAACACAGAATTGCCAGTAGAATTCCACTAAATTGAAAGCATTAGAAATTGGAAAAATCAAATAGAAAAAGCAGCTAGGAAAACATGGTTTGGATTGGCATGTTTTGGCTTGGGAAACTTTAGGCTGTCTTGTCAAGGCTTTAATTGTTTGTTAAATGCCTGTTTAGGCATAATTGCTCAATAAAGACAAGTGAGTAAACCAAACCAACCCAAGAAGTCTTTCTTAAGCAATGAGAGACTTTAAATGTCTAAGAAAGAAGCCTGGAAACAGTTCCCCCTGCTCCACCTAGCAGGGTCACCCAGAGCAGGGGGCCCAGCAGCACAGGGTCCAGGTGGGGTTGGAATCTCTCCAGAGCAGGAGGCTCCACAACCTCTCTGGGCAGCTTGGACAGGCTCTGACACCCTCAGGCCAAAGATTCTCCTGCTGTTCATGTAGAACTTCCTGGATTCCAGTTTGTGCCCATTGTCCCTTGTCTTGTCACTGAGCACCACTTGATAAAAGAGTCTGGCCCCTTCCTGTTGACACCCACCCTTTATATATTGATGAGACTTGATAAATTGAAAATCAGAGTCTGGTTTGTTCCTGGGCAGGAGTCCCTTTTGACTTTCAGCTTCTGTGAATTTCAGATATTTGTTACACAAGCTTAGCTCACAAGGCAGTTAGAACTCTGCAGGATATTTCCCTTGAGTAGTACCAACTTTTCCCTTCAGATGCACTTATTTTAAAACAAAATACTATCAAAATTACATTGCTGTAATTTAAGGAGGGTAGCAAAGGACAGCCCCTGTTTTCCTGACAAATTTCTTGCTGTAGAGTTCTAACAGTACCCCAGAAGAATTATTCATTGGAAATGATGCATTTTTCCCTTGATCAGCTGAAATTTGTAATTCTAATAAGTGATATTGTTGTGGAAAATCTTAGTGCATCAAATCAATTTCTGCATATCTGTTTTGAAGAAATGTTGCAATTTAATTTCTAATNTAAGTGATATTGTTGTGGAAAATCATAGTCCATGTTTTGAAGAAGTGTTGCAATTTAATTTCTAACGATTAATATTTTTCTAAACCTCATCTCTTCAGAATATTATCTGTGTAATTAATTAAACCTTCAATACACAGACTTGCAAACCAGAGCCATTACCACTTTTCTGTTGATTATTGCACTAAAGAATGGTTATTTAGCTTACAAAGCTAATCCAGAAGCAGGCAGACTTACCCAGTGAAGGGTTTCTTTGTCCAAACCCTGTGCTTGCCATGTGTTGGAAGGTTTTGTCCTTAAATATAGCCAAGGAGGAAGCTTTAAAGCAAAATAAAGATGCTCCTGTTTTTCAGACACTCTGTTTCCTCTAAAGGAGATGGACTTGCCAATATAAAGATGCTTTGGCTCTCTGTTGGTGCTTCAGGGCTTTGCCTGAGTGTGAGGGGCTCTTTGGATGAGAGTTTGCAGTTCAGGGATTAAATCTGTACATTAGCAGTTCATACAAGACACAGATTTCAGCCTGGCTGCATCAATTAGATCTGTGTTAATTATCTTACTGCTGTCAAGCTTTGTAAGGCACTGTAACAAGCTTGAGTGATATAATGATTTCTTTCCTTGGCTATGTAAACCCCTTTTTTTTGTAGCAGCTGGGTCTTTTTAATGTAAGCACTGCATTCAGAGGAATTCCAAAATAAATCTTGAGCCATATTTGATGGTTTTAAGTTTTCAGCAAAACAGGGAAGAGTCCACTCAGTGCAGTGGTGCTGTGGCTGAAGAGTGTATTGTTTCTCTGCACAAAACAGTGAGCATCAAGCCAGGCTACTTAAAGGCTGCTCCTGAATACACTTCAAACAAAAATAAACCCCCCAAAAAAGCCAGCAAACATGTTCTTGTGCCTTAGGTTGTTGCTCCTGACAGTTTTCTGAAAGACTCCCAATTTATGTAAAAAGGAGCACATGGAGAAAGTCTGGCCATGGAAAATGATGGGAAGAAAAGGAAATGCCAGCCCTCGCTGGAGCAGAGTTTATATTTCCTAGGGCAACATTTAAGCAAACAAATTAAAATCACTGTAAAATTGGTCTTGGTAAAGTGACTAAAAAATTTGTTTATTTTTATTGGAAAATCTGGAACCAGTTGTAAGTTCTGCAGTTAGATAAGCACTCGGATTTTGCACTTCTGAAGATCTGTTGGGAAAGTTAATTTCCAAACTCACCTCTGGATCTTTCCATGTTGAATCTTCTCAGCTGCATTATCTAAAATGTCACTATTTTTCTTCTAAGCTCTTGCTACTTATTGAATAACTCTTTTAATCCTTGCATAACTAAACCAATTCAATCCAGTGTGCTCGAAGTGGATGTGAAAAACCAGTTAAATTGCAGTAAAACAGATTCAGGTTTGGATACTTAAGCTCAGCTTTGTAATTGTGTGTGTGTTGGTTTGGATTAATAAATCAAGTCAACAAACTCAACTTTGTCCTTACTTGAACGTTTGATATTGTTGAAAATTCTTGTTGTTAAAAATGATTCTGCTTTATTACATGGTAACTTTTTTTTGTCTCCATAGATCTGTTGTTTACCAGCAGAGTTCCAAGGAGTCTGCAACACTGCAGCCATTCTTCACCCTGCAGCTGGACATCCAGTCCGACAAGATACGCACCGTGCAGGATGCGCTGGAGAGTTTGGTGGCAAGAGAGTCTGTCCAGGGTTATACCACCAAAACCAAGCAAGAGGTGTGTTCTCCTGACCCCTTTTTACAGTCAAATACTAAACTCTTTTTAAAGGGATTTTATACAGCTTTTGCTTTACAAATAGATAAACACTATTACTTGTCTTAACAGAAGAGGTCCCAACCTTTTCAAAGTGTCCTGCAGCAGTAAAAAGTATTACACTTGAACACATACAGTCAAAGGGAAGAGAGTTAAGTCTGAAAGAAAACCTCACCTGAAAATAGATGTGTTTTCCAAGCTGGTGAATAGAGATGTAACTGGTATAGTAGTTGAATGGAGATTTAACTGTATAAATCCAAAATGAACACATACATTGGTTGTAGACCTGGTAGAAGTCCATCTAGAACCTCACTAGAATAGCTGATGATCACTGTCTCTTGGGCTGAGTTACCTTAAATCATCCCATAGCCAGTGACACCTCCATTTGGTGTCCTCGGCGCTGTACAGTTCACTGGTTTGCTGTACACAGCCCTAAAAACCCCAGCTGGTCAGAAATGCTGTGTTCAGGGCATCAGCTCATGGAAAATATTCTTCACAGTTGGAGAGTATCTGGAAGAGAGCAGTCAAAATGAATGGCAGCATGAGAGTTGTGATGTAAAAGGAAGGAATAAGGGGAAGGAGCTGTTAGGATCAAGAAAAACCATGACAGATGGAACCAGGTGTAAAACTTCATCTGTCAGAGTCTGCCCTGAAAAGGCTGATTTTTCTCAGTGATGTGTAAATAGTAAATAGGAGTAGCACCTAGACTAGGTGTAACCTGGGGTGCTTGTAGAGTAGTCCTCTCTGATTTAAGGGGAGGTCAGAGAAACAGCAGTCACGATTTCAATGCATCATTATAACAGATCCAGAGGGGATGGAGTGAAGGAAACTCCAAGCCCTCTGATGATTCTCTGACGTTTCTACAGAATAAACCACATGTAGTTCTGTATTCTCATGCAGCTATGCAAATTTATCTTGGTTTTCCAATACATCACAGTAATAATTGCAATAGATAAATAGCAGAACATTTATTGCTTCACTTGTCTTCCATGTAAAAGGAGAGTTTGCAGTGCAAGCTGATCATGATTTACCACACAGATTTAGTTTTGCTTCTCATTCATTTTAAAACAGTCTGCACTAAAATCCACAACTTTACTGACAAACCAGTGCTGAATTCTGGGCCTTGGAAGAAATGGGTGTTCAAAAGTAGGTGCTGGAGGTTTCATCTGGCTTGTGTTTTAGGGTCTGAATGGAAATGCAAGCATTCACAATGTCCTTTAGATCATCTTTCAAAAGAAATTCAAGTTGAAATAGCTAAAATACCTGCATTAAAATTGTAGAGGAAACACTGGACACATTTTTTCAGACAGAATTTTGTGGATTGTTTGGTTATAATTATATAAAAATCAAGATTTAGTAGGAAAAAAGTGAGGTTATAACTCATATTTTTATCTTTGAAGTTTCTTCAGAACCTCTAAAAACCTAACATACTTTTTTTTCACAAAGAAAAAACCTTTATTTACTGATCTCTTCTGTAACAACTGATCCTGATGCCTTACTCTTTTTTTGGATAGACTACCTAACAGCTCACTTTGTTTTTCAAGGGACTTCCTGGAGGACAAATATCTCCTGGTTAATGCAAAATAATTTTTGAAGTGTTGCATACTTAGTTCTGAGCCCTCTCTTATAGCACAAAGCATTGGTTGAAGATCCAGGGTGCTTGAAATCATAAACTGCAGTGTTTGTCATAAATTAATGTTACAACAACCCATCTCTGGTGGTTTGTTTTCTTTTTACTACCATATTTAAATATCTATTGCTCATTTAAAGGAGTAATTTTGAGCAGTTAACAAAAAGTTACAGGTTTTCTTTCTTCTGTGTACGTGTCAGGTGGAGATCAGTCGGAGAGTGACACTCGAAGAACTGCCCCCTGTCCTCGTCTTACACCTCAAGCGGTTTGTATATGAGAAAACTGGTGGATGTCAGAAGCTTATCAAGAATATTGAGTATCCTGTTGATCTGGAAATTAGTAAAGGTAAAGATTTATGAACAGAACTTTCCTCTCCAAGCTAATCTTGTGTTTCCTACATTGCCTGCGTGAGTGTGGGGGGGTCCATTTGGCAAAGAACATTACAGCAAAAGGCTTTAAAACCTTTGGTGCATCCTAAATGCTGGTTTGGCCAAATAAGAGCTTCCCCCAGATTTAAGGGGTAAGGTTGTAGACTCCTGAGGACAAATGCTGGAAGGGATGCTGTTGAAGGAGGGGTATGTCCCTGTTGCCAAGTCAGAATAGATATTATTGTTTCTGATATCATTCAGAAGTGGTGAATGATGGTAATGACCAGTAGCTGATGAAAGGAAACTGGTTTCTTACGGAAAATGCAGCCTGAAGGTAGGCAACTGAGTTCAGATGTTAAACAACAAAGTTCTTTCATTTAACAAATCTCTTAAGAGATGGGGTTTTTAGAAAGTGTGAGAGCTCACATACAATTCAGCATCTGAAGTGTGCCAAATTAAATGTATTTTGTTTTGACCTGACAATCAGCCAGCCCAAATAGGAAAAAAAATAATAATTGCTTCTATCTGCAGTGAGATTTGTACCCTGTCAGACAGCACCCCGTGGTTTTCCTTACTGTTTTATTTTTTACATTTCCTTGCAGAATATGTGTATAGAACTAGTTCCATGTCCTTTGACTGACAAAAAGGGTTTTACTCTGACTTGGGATCTGAAACTGATTTTGTCATTGTCTGACAGCAGGAATGAAAGGCAAAAAAATGAAGAGGCTGATCTTTTGTCCTTTTTCCCCTCTCCCCCTTTGTATTTTTTAAACCTTCTATAAATGTTAGTGGTCAGCAAACCTCCAAGTTCATGCCCTCAGTTACCAGGTATCAGAACTATCACCCTTCTTTAAAGGCTGAAGAAGACACTTTAATTAAACTTCCTCCTTTATGGTAGTTTTGGTTTCTCTGAGAAATAATTGATCCCTTTGAAATTGAATGTTGAAACTTGCTAACTATTGCTTTTGTGACTTTCTTTCCTCTTCCAGAGTTACTATCTCCTGGTGTGAAAAGTAAAATTTTTAAAGGCCAAAGAACCTACCGGCTCTTTGCAGGTATTTTATCTGTATCCCTCTAGCCCTGTACTGCAAGTACAAATTCTACATAGAGAATTCAATAATCACTGAAGTTCCCTGGATTATATAAAATATTTTCTTTAGAATTACACTGAAGTAACTCACGGGTGTCAGATTCTTGTATTTAGTGAGGTTTTTTTGCCTGTGTGCATATACACCTATATTGTTACATCTGGATGTATCTCACTGCTCCATCTCTGTGTAAAACCAGGGTTCTGTATCAGATCCACCCTGGGCAATATCAGCAGAAGCTAAAATCCAGCTGCAATACAACTGTGCAGAAAACAAACCACATATTCCTCAAATAACACTTCAAATGTCTTTAGAAATGGCCGTGTGAACGCTGGCTTTGCATCCCTTTGAACCCTCAGGATGAGCATTGCTGGCAGGGGATGAATAGTGTATTGTAGGTGGAAGAGTTTCATCTGGAGGAGATGATTTTTGTGTGAGGAAACGCTGGCTTTTCGGAGCGCCTGCCATCTATATAAAATCCCTAAACTGGTGGTTAAGATGGGCAGCTCGTGGGGCAGAATGCAGGAGCAGCATTTTAATACTGACCAAACCACTCTCTGGGCAGTACTGAATTTCCTGAAGTTTCAAACCCTGTCACAGCTCACGATTTGCACCTGCTTGTTTGTGTTGGCATCAGAGCATCAGAAAGCGGAGATCTTGACTTCTCTGTCACCAAAGCTGTGCCAGTACTGGTGGCCTTACGTGACTTGGTGGTTTGGATCCAGCTTTGTGACCACTGAGGTTGCAGGAGGAAATAACATACCTTGTCTCTTGTGGAAATTCAGGGCTGGTTCTGGCAGAGTAATCTTTTTTTTTTTTTATTGATAGTGGTTTTCATGGGACAAGTTTAGACAGTGTATTTAAGGTGGCTTGAAGGTTACTGCTGTAATTTTTTTCTAACTCCTTCTGTGGAAAAGTACAATACTTCAGTCTTCTGTCAGTCTAGGACTTCTCACTAGCTCAGTAGATCAATTTTAAATTCGTACCATAAGTTTTTGAAGAATTAAGTTTCAGATACCACCAGGATTTCCTTAATTATCTAACAGGAAATAGCAGAAAATGAATAATTCAAGTTTAAGCAGAGGTGTTCAGTGCACAGTTTTGGTAAGGAGGTTACCAAGACCTAATAAATGTGAAACTTGTAGGTTGGTACTTCCACTGAATGTGGTTTCAGAATAAAATTATAATTAAGACGAAATAAAAACCTAAAAAAAAAATGGTTAGAGAGGGAGTGAGCAACTGACCGAGCAGTTCCAAAAGTCTTGCTTCTTTGAGGGTTTCTTTTGTTTTTTGTGGACCTAGTTTTACCTGATTTTTTAAAATTTTTATTTCTTTTTTTATAGACTCCTACATAGTTTTCCTGATTCCTTTTTCATTACAAAGAATTTCAGTAGAATGCTGTTGTCAGCAGATGGAGTGAATGTGTAGCTACAGTATCCCTCTAAGCACAGCAGTAGCCACTGGAAGCTCTGAAGGGTGCTTTGCACCATTGCAGGTGGCCTTTGTGAGGCAAATTCTTCCC
>VWZY01011396.1:190976-203666 GCA_013399075.1 Chloroceryle aenea | reverse complement strand
TTTTTGTTTTGGTTAGGGTTTTTTGGTTTTGTTTTTTTTCCCTTTTTCCCCCCGCTTCATTATTACTACAGGCCCACTGCCAAACAGGATGATCCAGGGTTGTCCTCTTTGCCTGGAGAGCATAAATACCACTGGGGAGCTCTGTGAGACTGCAGTTGGTACAAGCTGCTGAGCTGAGACTCTGCATTCCTCGCACCTCCTAAGGCTTATTTCATCCTTTTTGTTCCCCCCTCTTCCTAGTTTAAATATTTCAGATCCATAATTTATTTTCCACAAGCAGGCTTGGAGGAGCTACAATTTCCTGGGGACTTGGAAGTACTCAGCGAGGTAAGTGTAAGCTTTGGTCCCTGCTTCTGAAATGTGGTTTGGGGAGGGATGTGTGTGTGCAAGAAATGTCTCTATTAAAGAAGGCACAGTTGTAATAACTTCTCCAAAAGTCGCCTGCATGGTATAAAATAGCAGAGTACTGTCTGAGCTTCCCTTCCCTACGCTTTGCTGAGGTTAATGCAAGATTAATGAACATTAATCTTGAACGAATGGGAGGAGTTTGCAAGTACAGGAGTGGATTTCTACACAAATAGAAAATATCCAAGGGATGCTGGAGCAGTCTCGGAACAGCTGACTACCCATGGGCATCCGTGGACTACCCGTAGCCTACTCTAAGAAGCCTGTGTTTATGCAACTCTGCCCTAAAGTCGTGTCTGAAAGGAATTTCACGGTGTCACCACATGTTGTGTCTGGTACCAGTGGTTTTTCCGTGTGGTTTTCCGCGTGGTTTTGCACAGAAACTCACCCACTTGAGTTCTTGGGGAGTGGATTGTAATAGAAGGTCCAGATGTTTTTGGCCCGTGGCCTTGAGGATGTTGAATGCATAATGTGTTCTGTGCAGACAACGTTATGTCCTGTGTCAAGGAACTTATCATCCTGCTTTTTGTTTTGAAGCCAACACACTTCAGGGTTTGAAAGGTGTGCGTCTCGGAGATGACCCGGAGTTCAGTGCGTTAAGTTGTGGCTTGCTCACTGGATTTCTTAGCCCAGCTTAGAAGTTGATCCCAGGCTGACTCAGGTTAAAAGCTGATCCCAGGTTAACTCCCCCCCAGCTTTCAGTGCTTTGCTGGTATCCTCTCCTAACTTTGGCATCTTCCTGCCTCGTCAGCTCGTTCCGCGTACGTCGCAGGAAGCTTTAGCTGCAGGTCTGATCCATAACCAAGGAGTAGCCACCCACTCGTCTGCTTTAGCAGGGAGGCAGTTACAGATCAGTAGCCGTGAGGAGCAAGGTGAAGCGAGGACAGTGAAGTACAGAATTCAGCCGGCATGTGGCTTTAGCAGGCAGCGCTGCGTGCCAGGCTTCAACTGCTACCAGCTCTTCTGCTTTCTGTGAAATGCAGACACTATCCATTAGCTGGGGAAATAGCTTTCTAAAAATAATCTTTTCCAAAGGCCGGTGCAGCTTTTTAACTTCCTCAGACCCCAGAAGAAGGCCTCCTCTTTGTCCCCAGCTTGGACAAGCTTCACAGTGTATTAAGGAGTCGGATTCTGCTGATTCATTCATTTCTGATGGCTCCCAGATGTTTACCTGGCACCAGTATCGAGGGCCTGATGTGTTTAAGGGGAGGCTGTGCTAATGCTCCTCTTGAACCCTTGAAAACAACTGCAGAGACTTCCTCAGCTGACTGTCAGGTGATCATTTTTTCTGAATCATGTTGAATCCCAGCTCAAAGGCAGTATGATTTCAATCTTCCCCCATGAGGAGTTCCTGACACAAGCCCGGAGGCATCGCCCCAGCTCTGCAGGGCTCTTGGGCTGGCTGAGCTTTAACACGTGTCCGAGTGTTTTGTTGCACCTGGGCACGAGGATATTAAGAGAGGTGGATGGACGGGCATCTGAAATCAATGAGAGCTTGCTGAAATGTCAGCATCTTTCTGCTGCTTTCAATTACATTTGGCCAGGGAGCATTTTGCTCCCTGTCCCTCTCTGATCCCTTCATCCTTCCTTTCAACGCTCAGCGCTCCCCACCTCAAACCAAAGCAGAGGAGGGGACTTGGACACCCTGAGTGAAAAAGAAGATATTGCCCAAGTGACCTAATTTTCGGTGCTGGTCTCCCCTTGCTCACAAATTGGATAGAGGGGAGAACATCCCGAGGATATAATACACCATCTGTTGCAAGGTTTTGGCTGGATCACAAAACCAGACGCGTTGGCTTCGTTGCGTAGCTGTGAGTGGGGCAGCTCCTCTGGGCTTTCAGATGTTACAGCTGAATTTTTATTTTTTTATTTATTTTTTTTTATTCCAAGCTGCCCTTTCTGTAAGTTCAGTGTTTGCCTTAAATGGGTGGTGGATACGGGCTCCTATTTAGCAAAGGGCACCTGGCCAAATGACGGGGTACAACTGCAGCATATATTGGCTGTCTGTTCCTGCCCGCTCTACCTACAGGGCAGGCTCCAGTTAAGATGGTTTGGGCTAAATGGCTGCATTGTAAAGGGCTGTGGCAGAGCATCTATTTTTAAACTCCTAGGGAAGTGCCTCAAAGTAGGAATTGTTCCCTGAATTTGGGTCAGACAGTCTACAAAAGCAACAGCTCCTTTTGCCTCCCCTACCCCTCTGTAGCTGGGTTAGAAAGTTGGGCTCCTGCTTGGGGGGGAAGCAAATGCCAACAAACAGGGCTGAGAAGAGGATGAGGTTAAAGCAATATTTGTCCCAACACCACCAAACGTCCTGTCTTTCAGGTGTGCCTGGAGCTGGGGACAAGGCTTGTGTGTGTTCGACTTGCTCTGCAGAGCAGGAAATAATGAGGAGCCCTTACCTAATCTGAGCAAATTACATTCCTGCATTGTTCTACCCAGGCAAAGGCTTAATGCTCTGCCTGGAGACAGACTGAGGGCAGCTGGTTTTCATCTGCCTTAATACAGTACAAGTAGGAAGCCTCAGACAGGAGCTTTGTCTCTTTTGTATAAAAAGCCAACAGGTTGAGGGGATTCTCAATGGCCTTGGGGTTTCTGGGGGCTCCTCACCTATGCAGAGCACCTTGTGCTCATCACTGTCCTCTGCAGGTGCTGTTGTGCTTGGTCCAGGCAACAGGGGTTTGGGACCTTGTGCTCGAGTGTAGCTTTTCCAGCTGGGAACTGGAAGATGTTTTCCCAGCTTGGGATGGTTTCCAACTCACCCGATCTCAATGTGTCCAAATCCTGTGTCACTGGGCTGAAGCCTCTCAAATAGTTCCTGTTAATCTGGGGTTTGGTTCCTGCTGCTGCTTTGTGTGGCTTCTAACAGCGCTGTCAAAAGCTGCTTCTCACCTAGTGTTGAAGACAGGGATGGAGAAGCTTTCTTCCAAAATTTAGCCCTAAAGAGAGAGATGCTTTGCTTGCAATGTCCATTGCTCGTTGCCCTGATGGATTGATTCTGCTCTAGTGGCTTTTAGATCCCACCTAAAAACCCCTAGGTGCTGCAGCACATAGTTCCTTCCCTGAATGGCTCGTGAGCTAAATAAAACTAGCCAAGACCCCCAAGGCTCATTAGATGGAGAAGTCAGGGCCAGGGGGAGGAAAGGAGGAAGAATTTGGGAGTGGCAGGTGGAGCAGGAGCGCCGCGGAGCAATGGGGATTAAATGAAGACATTCAAACCTGGCAGTGAGCAAACTGAGACCATCTCTGAGCCCTTGGTGCTGACGGCCACCAAGCGTGCATGGGAACACCTAATCTGGCCGAGGGAGGCCGGGTGCCCTGGCTCCTGGCCTAATCTGCCCTAATTCCTATCGCTGGCCCTGCTCCCGCCCGCCGTAGAGCGATGCGTCAGCGAGAACACTCCGGTGCGTCACTCGCCAGCAGGGATTTGGGTTGTTTGATGTGATGGTGACATTTCCCATAAGCAGCTGCTTTCACGGAGTCTGGCAGCTGCTCTGCTGGAGTGTATTGGCAGAGCAGGGCCTCCGAAATAGCTCTTGCTGATGTCTGACCTCTGTGATCTGCCTTGCTGGGAATTTTACTTTCCCTTTTATTCCTACCCATTCTCCACTTTAACAGCTGCTCTTTGGGCGAATAGCTTCAAATGTCTCCCCTTCCCTCCTGTCAAGGGATGGGGCTGGGATTATTCAGAGCTGCTGGGCATTGCTGGGTGACACCTGCACCCCTGGCATCTTCGGTGGAGAAGGCATCTGCCACCCTGCCTGGCTAATGCTCACTCCCAACACGATGTCAGTGGAGTTCCCCAGTGTAGTCAACTGAGTTCCCACCACTTGCAGTGTTGTTCAGGTCTTCCCGTTGTTGGGAGTGAACAATAATTGCATGGACTGTAGGCACTGCTCTTTTCCAAGCAAAATTGTGGCTCCATTGTTGGGGGGACGTATCCACTGAGAGCTTCTCTGGCACTTCTCTGACTGCTTCTTTCTCCCCCAAATCCAGAGCCGTGCTAAGCCACAGGAGTCCCTGCAAGAAAACTGTTGTCTTCATCTCCACTTCTGCTGAGGAGGAGGCGGCATGAATCCTGCTCTGCCTTGGATCCTTCCTCTTGGATGTGTATTGCTTCTGGCAAAGGCAGCAGAGTGCTTTATCTTGCCCAACTCGAGTCACCTGGAGAGCATTCTGAGTAAATACCAGGATGGGGAAACTCATTCCAGATCCAAGAGAGCCATTTTATTCTCAGACAGACAGGAGATATTGATGCTCCACAATAAATTGAGAGGTCAAGTGTACCCGGTGGCCTCTAATATGGAATACATGGTGAGTCTGGCTCCTGATACCTAACTTTATATTTATTTTTTAACCTGATCTTCATTTTCCTTACGGTGCAAGAGGTGTAGCAAATTTCCTCTAAAGTAAGTTTTTCTCAAGAGTTGTTTCCTGGAGCAGTTTAATTCCAGAGTGAATGATGCTTTAGATCGTTGGACTGTTTTGTTTGGCAAGGGCCACTAACAGGTCATCGAATCCATCCGCTGCATAGTTTCAGGACTGGTTCCACTATTCATAAACTAGCTCCTGTCCCAGCCCTGGATGCATCTCCAGTGATGGCAATTCCACAGCCTGCCTCAGCAGGTTCTTCCATTACCTTGATGTCATAAAACCATCACATTTTCCCTAGTGTTTAACCCACGTTCTCCCTGTGAAAGCTTTCAGCCCGTTGTGACTGGTGTTTGGGGACGTGACACAGAAGCTTTTGATGGTCTTTGGGTTGCCATCAGCTACCACCCAACACTGGAGATGGCATCCTCCCTTTTGTCATAACACTGATCACCAGAGGTTGTCAATGTGAGCCAAGCATCCGTGATGCTGCTGGGGATCTGCTCAGGACTTTAGAGAAACAGGTCTTGAGGAATGTGGCTCCATCTGCAAAGAATCTATCACTGGAAACAGCTGGAAAGACTCTGGGAGCTCACAAGAGGGACTGGTCAGTTCTGTTGGCTTTTCATAGTTCAAGAAACCAAAATAAAAGTTTGGTCAATGTATTGTCCCACTGCAGAGGGAGAACTATGAAATATGCCTTTGCTGTCAACAATTCAGATGAACACTTTGGGGTTTTATTTTCACTCGATGCCAGAGACCCTACTTTGAGCTATTTTGGATATGCCATCAAAATATCACAGAGCCAGAAAATGATGTAGGCAAATAATTTTGTGTGTGTGTGCCTTTTCCCAGTGTGCAAATATAGTTCTGACCGAGCCTAGTCTGACTTCAGCTGTGCACGCCTGCTGACAGATGACATGATGGATGGTTTGTTAAGACCGTGTTTAAAAGGGTAAAAGAAAAGTACACTGAATGTAATATAACATTCTTCGCCAGCTGGGCTGAAGTGAGTGCTGTGAATGGACAAAACTGCCTTTTGTGACCGTAGGGAAAGGAAAAGAGAAGGGAGGGCAGAGGACAGTAAGGAAGGACAGCTCTCCATCGGCTGGTCCCCACCAGTCACATCACAGATCTTTCATCCCCCTTCTGTCAGAGGTCGCGTGCCTCTCCGAGAACCCCTGCTTTGTGTCTCTCTTTCTCCGCGGGCTCTCCCGTTATCCTGCAGGCAAGGTGCTGCTGGAGAAGAGGTGACCTGATTAATTTCCAGAAAGTAAACACAAAGCATGAGAAAGCCAAATGCTGTTTTGGTTGGCTTGGAGGATCTGAGAGGGCTGCTGTTGCGGACTGTCCGCTGCCCGACTGCTGTTTACGCTTGCAGCGTGGTTACGCTTCTCTGTTTGCCTTTGCTCAGTCTGCTTTTCTAGTGGTTTTTCTGGGTGATGGAGGGTAAATGAAAGGGCCTTATATGCTGTGAAGAAAGAAGCTTGAGTATGAGATGGTGCTGTTTGGAATAGCCATAATCAGTCTTTCATGTGCTCGTGTTTACCCAGTATTACTTGGAACTGCTGTGTATATTCTGAACGTGAACCTCACTTTCATCCTTTGTCCTGCAGAGGACACTTCTCCTGTGGACTCCTGTAAGAGGATGGTCTGTCTTTAGTACCGTGGGTGAACTTTTCTCTTTGGTGTGGGTGCAGAGCATCACGGGCCATGGGCCGTGCTCGTCTGTGCCTGATGAGGTAGAGCTTGCTCTTGCCCATCGACCTCCAAACGCTGCCTTGTGAAAGTCCTTTCTCCAAGCTCCATAGCTGGTGTATTTCAGTGATCAAAGGTGGTAAGGGGAACTAATTCATTCCAGGAAGGGGGCTGCTTTGCTGACTACAGCACCAACTTTTGTTGGTGGGGCTGTTAATAGAAAGGAGTAACAGAGTGAGTCCCATGACCTAGCTGGAGATCAGAAGAATTACATCTTATGGCATAAAGGTAAAGTGCAGTGAATTAATGAAGAAAGAAACGGTTTTGTTGCTGGGATTGTATAATTAATTGAAAGCCAGGAGAGGTATTCAGTGTTAATGGAAAAGGAGAGAGCAGTTTATACCCTCCTGACAAGGCTGGTCAAATACAGAACTACCTTAAGCCCTCTAACAGCTTTGTGATCAGCCCTTCCACTGTGTGTTTGGACTTTATAACAGCGGTTCCTGAAGGGGAAGGGCACCGAGACCAAAGCAAACTCCTTATTAATGAACTCAGAGTAAAAAGGACATAATAGTCCCTAAGACATCGTGACCTTTAAGATGGCTTAGTCAGATGGCTTTCAGCAGTGATGAAAGGCAGGAATCTTTCCTCTTGTGGTGGCCTCAGAGACAGCTGGATAAAAGAAAACTGTTTTCAGTACAGATGGCTGGAAGGAACACAGGGCTTTATTTTTCACGTGTAAGGTATGCATCCTTCCTCTCAACTGTAGGGTGGTGACTTTCCTCCTCAGGATGGGGTAGTGTTTCTCTGGGGGTTAACAAAGCATAGCCACGCTTCTGCTTACACATGTCAGTCCTGGACTCTGAAAAGTAAATTGCAGTATTGCAAAAACTCTAAGGTGGGGAAAAAAAAAACCGAGTGAGTAACCTGAGCACTGCAATTCAGGTGTCTGGGGTGGGTTTGCAAACTAGCTAGACTAAGTAGGCTCCTTGTGGGATGTATTCTTATTAAATCCGGACCTACAAATTACAGTATGGGGTGTGTGTGTACCATGAATGTATTTTACACATGCTCTGAAAGGCCACTACAAATTTGCAGGAGTTAAAAAGAGAGTCCGTGTGCTAAATCACTTGGAATCACAGACACCCCCCTGCCCCAAGGCTTCTCAGTTTCTGCCTGAGAAGGAAACTGAGCACAGGCATGCACATTTCAGGAATCTTCCTAGATACTGCTTTGAATATTGGCATCAAGAACTACTGCAAGCATAGCTGGGAAAGTCTGAAATCTCTCTCTTTTATTTTTTTTCCCCTATATGTTTATTGCTCTGAAATAATTCCAGCCTCCTGACCACATTCACGTCTGAGAAGCGGCAGGCAAATAACTGCTCTGATTTAAATGGGATGGCTTTGTAATCTGAGGCTTCCAGAAACGAGCTTCTCTACTCAGCAAGCCCATAAGCCATGCAAAGAGCTCGTTCCCAATTGCCTCTTGGAATATCTTTTGTCCGAGCTCATTTCTTTCATTCGGAGGCATCAAAGGAAGATGTAACGCCTGCGTTCCCATCCATTTCCATTTCATGGCCTATTGCTCATAACATCTCTGCATTAAATTAGGCAATTTGGAACCCCTCCGCCTTTGAGGCTGCAGGGAATGATGCTCTGTTAGAAAGCCTGAAGTGCTCGCAGCACATAATGTCTTGGGAGAGGTTCTGCGGCTTGTGCCTTGGATGGGAAGGCGGATTGTGGCTGGTCCTTGCCTAGTGCAGAAAGTGGGAGACCACAAAAAGCTCGTGTGTCTGGGCACAATCGCAATAGTCTGCTTGAACAGAGGGTTGGAAAAGTGTGTGTGGTGGGTCAGATCTCGTACACCTTCAAGGAGCTGGAGGGCTGGGATGGAAAATGCTTTTCTTCTCTCTGTCAGGGCTGTGCCTGCCCGGGGTTTTGCAGGCTGACATGAATTTCCTTGGCCACTGGTCAGTTCAAAGCCGAGCGGATGAGCTCAGAGCAGCCCTGGGATGTTGTTGGAATTTGGGTTGCTGAGCGTGCTTAATGATAAGCTGCTCTCAGAGGTCTGGGCTGTTAGCTCAGTTAGATGAGCTCATGTTTGCCTTACGAAGACAGGGTAGACACACCAAGTTCCAGGAGACACTGCATTTTCCTGTTGTCCTAGCCAGGGACGTGCGGTCCCTCCCCATCCCAGTTATAACTGCCCGAGACTGTCTTCAGATACTTACTGGGAATGAGCACTTGATGTTTTTTAAATGTGTTTGAGAGCCTAAATGCCCTCCAGTCCTCCGAACTGGCTCTGACAGGTCCTTTGATACGTTTGAGATCAGAAGTTGCTTTTCTTGCGGAGAAGACGGGCCTTGGAATGATCAGCTGGTTGTGATGGTTAACATCCAAAGAGGACATAATCTAGTGCTGACACGTGAATGGGCTGGAGATGTGTTACAAGACCTCTCTTCTCTTTGGTTTGATTTGTAGGAATGTGCAGTAATATTTTAATCCCAATGAATTATCCTCTAAGGACTGTTCTGAATAGACCAGCTGTCAGTACTTACACAATGAATTCAGGGCACTGTCTACTGGGTCCAGCAAGTCTGGCCTTTAAAACAAATACACTCCTGGGTGCTGGAGCCAGTGAAGCCTGCTTTCCTATTGCCTTTGTACCCTGTTTGAGCTCTGGTTTGGCTCACGGCTGGGTGATAGTGAGGACTGATCTCACACCAGCATGCTTCCCTCAGTGGGGACATGAGTGGGATTTGTCACTTCTCACTCGACGCCTCTTTCAGCGAGAGCCATATTAGCTCAACACCCCCAGGACTTTGTCACCTCTGTTAAATTTGACTGGATCCATTGGTGGATGCAGCGGATATTCTGGAAGGAGAAGGGGAGGTGGGTCCAGAACGCTCGGCCCCACACCCCTTGATCAAGAGGTTGGGCCAAAAATCTCCATCTGTGTTGGAAGTGGAGGGGAGGAGCACATCCACTGGTGCGTTCTCCTTGATGGGAAAGCCTGGAAATGTCCTGACAATAAGGACAATGAATTGAAAATTCAGCATGTTAGAATTCTTGGAGATCTCAGAAACAGAAGCCATGGGGAAGTGCTGGGATCTCCATCCTTGATGGTGGTTTTTTTGTTGCTGTTCTTTATACAGATCAGAAAAAACGCCCACCAAGAATATGTGTTTTAAGGTGGACAGTCTAGGTGAGTCCTTGAGGTCTTCCCAGGTGTATTTTCTTCTGACCTATGCAGTGCATCACCCAAGAAGCATGGCACCAAGCAGGAAAGACCCTTCCATGCCCTGCATTTCCATGGCAGGGGTGTGTACCCTTCTAGAGAAACTCACTTTTAGGTTAGAGCACTTCACTGGTGTCTACTGGCTTCACAAGGACAGGCCAGATGCTCCAGAGTGAGATCTTGTGGAGTCTTTCTCCACTAACTGCTGCTGAGTAAGTCTCTTGATCTAATAAGCTTGGGATGATGAACTGACCTGTCCTTTTCTCTCCCCACGCCCTGAAGACCTGGGATGATGAGCTGGAAAGATCAGCCCATGCCTGGGCTCAGCAGTGCATCTGGGACCATGGACCTAGTTCCCTCATCAGGTCAATTGGACAGAACTTGGCAGTTCACTGGGGCAGGTAAGAGTTGGGGTGCTCCAAGATTGCCTTGTTGGTGCTTATGGGAGCACTGGGGAGACAGGAGAAAAGCTGAGGGTCCCCAATTGCTGTTACTTTGGTGAAATGGTTATAGCTGATGACCACCCTTACTCCACAAGGAGAACAGTCATACCCCTTGCTCCTAGATCTGCTGGTTTGGGGTGTTTGGTTTCTGGCACCGTGCTGGGAACTGACTGAAAGCTGAGGTTTCTCAGGAACAATGTCTGGACTCTGGTGATTCTTCAGAACGTATTTGTCTCTTGCTGCATTTCCCATAAATACTTACCCAGCTCCTAATTTCTCTTCACTGAAAACACTTTGCAGATTATTTTTGGTTTTTTCCAACATCCTGGGGAAAGTTTTTAACTCAGAGTTGTTAACCCAGCTGGGAGAGCTGACGTTAAGATTTCTCCATGGATTTGCCTCTCTGTCTCATGGTGAAATCTGTTTTTTGTTGAGCCCTTTCTAGGTTAAACCTGCTTCATACAGGAAACATTTTGTAAGTGCTCAGGAGCCCTAATGGGTGGAAATTAAGTTACGTTTGTTGTACATCAGGTAGAACTTGGTTGAAAGCAGCGGAAATTTGCTGGTGTGAAATTAGCCCGATATAAAAATCGGGCTCATTTTTGTTGGCAGAATTAAATAATGATTGGAAAGTAAAGTGGTTAATCCTCTGGAAACAAAGTCAAAAGATCGTGCTGTTCTTGGCTCTCCTACAAGCGTCCAAGATGGCCATGGGTTCCTGATGGAGGTAGATCCAATCTTGCTCCCTTTGCAGTCACCGAGAGGAAAAAGAAAGAAGATTTATCTCTGATTTTTCAGGAACGGGCCATAACTTGATTGCCTCAATTTCCTCTCCTGTAAAATAGGATTTGGAAAGTATTCGCTTAATGACATCATGGGATGAATGTTTCTAAAATACTTCTAATGAATGATTTTTAATGAAGAGTTGGCTGAAAGAGCAAACTCCAATTGGCAATGACATCATTTGTATTTCTGGCTGCTTGCTTCCCTGAGTTGTTGAAAGCAGAGAAGAGCTGCTCTGCCCCAATACAGAGCCTGCAGGTCGCACTGCCTGCGTGGCGTGCAAAACACGTACGAGTTTCTATAGGTCACAAGACCCCTCAGTGTCACCACAAACCATGATGCTTGGTGCCTGCTTTGCACCAAGGCCACCCAGATACGCAGGGGCTCGGTGCAGGGGGAAATGGTGTCAATAAAAGGTGGGGCACCTGCATCTTGCACCAAGTGTTCTGCACCAGCTTTTGGTGTGATGCGAGTGGGGGAAAAGCCCACTCACTTTCAAAGGTCTTGCAGTGTTCCCTCCTCTCATCCTTCCAGATTTAGCAAATTACCTGGTGGGGAAATAGGTACGTGATGGCTTTTGGTCTGTTTGGCAAAGCTTCATTTCTGTTTACTTTCAAAATACACCTTTCTGCCAGACTAGGTTTTGGGTTTGGTTTGGTTGGGTTTTTCTGTAGTTGTGTGGAAAAGTCAGGAGGACATTTCGGGTCAGCAGCACTTGAAGGGCATGTCAAACCTATAAATAAGAAAAGAAGTCAAACTGCTCTGTGACTCTTAGGAGGGAAAAAAAAATCATCTTTAACACTTTGGATGAGTTTTGTTTTCTATTCATTAGACCATGTTACTGGATTCTTTAAGCAACACCCTCTCAAGGAATGAAACTTGCCTCGAGAAGCTCATCTATAAAAATTAGCAAGGCTTGTATTAAAAAATCAGAGCTACAGGTATTGCTTGAAAACTTCTGCCAGAGCTTTTGTGATTTAAACTGTCTTTGCTCCTTCAGGTATCGCTCTCCAGCTTTCCACGTCCAGTCTTGGTATGATGAAGTGAAAGACTACACCTACCCGTATCCTCACGAGTGCAACCCGTGGTGCCCAGAGAAATGCACTGGCTCCATGTGCACACACTACACCCAGGTAAAGGAGACCGAGGGCTGCTGGACTGACCTCTCTGCATCCCACGTGTCCCAGCTGTCACCTCAACGTGTGCCTGAGGTGGAGTAGTTGGCTCGTTTTCAGTAACCGCGTTGCACTTGCAGATAGTCTGGGCCACCACGAACAAGATCGGCTGCGCCGTGAACGTCTGCAAGCAGATGAATGTCTGGGGAGAAATCTGGGAGAACGCCGTCTACCTGGTCTGCAACTACTCCCCGAAGTAAGGCAGATGAGCTGGGCTCTCTCCAGCTCTCCTAAAACTGGCGGGTTGCTTAACTAGCCCAGGGTCTGGGGAAGAGATTTCAGGCAGTCTAGACTGGTGGTTGTGGCTTTAAATTTTTTCGTTAGACAGCAGCACGAAGCTGGTTCAACACTTCTGAGCATTGCCTGGAAAACTGAATGAGGGGCCGGCGGGGCCAGGCTGGAGCTTTGATGTTCCTGCCATGAGAAGGGGGAGCAGGAGATGGCCGGGATGGAGCTGGTGTGAGCTGCCAAGCGAGGCTTGCGCTGGCTCTGCTGCTCGGGGGATGGGAGGGGATGGGGTGGCCAGCCAGGGGGGCTGCCATATCAGCACGCAGTTTTCACCCTCCCCCTGCAAAATC